>JAWMRA010000079.1:3811927-3825656 GCA_035584735.1 Pseudotriccus pelzelni | reverse complement strand
CCCATCCCTGGAAGTGTCCAAGGCCAGGTTGGACGGGGCTTGGAGCAACCTGGGCTAGTGGAAGGTGTCCCTGCCCTGGGCAGGGGGTGGGACTGGATGGACTTGAAGGTCCCTTCAAACCCAAACTATTCTGGGATTTGTGATTCTATTCCATGTTTTGTTAGTCTGTGATGGACACCAGTCTGGATGAAACAAACTGTGGTTTTCAGCCTGTATTAATTAATGGTAATGAAGTCTTGCAATCAGTGAAATCTTTAGGAAAGCTAAAGGCATGTTGAACCAAGAGAAAATCCTTGCTTTGGTTTCTCTGCAACCTCACAGTGGGCAGAGCTTTGGGAAGAGGGAAGAACTGTTTTTCCCCCTGCTGCTGTCTCTCTCCTGAGACTCATCCTCTCCCTGCTGACATGGGTTTTCTTTTCCCATAAGATCTCAGGAAAGATTTTGGAAAGAGGCATAATTAATTGGATGTAACAGGAGGGGAAAATACATGACAAGACATATGTTAATGTCCTGGCTCCCCACTGAGAATGAGAGTGATATTTAATCCAGAGTTAAATACCATGTGGCTTTGACCTATTGCTAATGAGCTGATGTTTGGTTGAAGGTTGAAAGGCTGCTCAGGAGAAGTTTTAAACCAGAGTGCTTTGGTGTTTTTGCTGCTTGGCCATGAACATGTGCAGTGTTACCTGGGGGCTGAGGACATGTCCCCTCTCTGCCTGTTACAGAATCACAGAATGTGCTGAGTTGGAAGGGACCCACAAGGATCATTGATCCAGCCCTTACCACTGCACAGGACCATTCCCAAGAGACACACCATGTGCCTGAGAGCATCATCCAAACCCTCCTGCAGCTCTGTCAGCCTTGGGGCTGTGCCCACTGCCCTGGGGAGCCTGTTCAGTGCCAACCACCTCTGGCGGAAGAACCTTTTCCTGAGATCCAACCTAACCCTGCCCTGTCACAACTCCAGGCCATTCCCTGGGTCCTGTCCCTGGTCCCTGGTCCCCACAGAGCAGAGCTCAGTCCTGCCCCTCCTCTGCCCCTCCCCAGGAAGTTGTAGCTGCAGTGATGTCTCCCCTCAGTCTCCCACAGCAGAACAGACCAACTCTCCTCAGTGTCCTCACACGGCTTCCCCCAAGGTCCTTCCCCATCTTCATTGCTATCCTTTAGACACTCTAATGGCTTCATACGTTTCCTATATTGTGGTGGTTGGGTGCCCAAAGTCTGCTAAGTTCCAGCCTGTTTTTCTCCCTTCCACACCACAATCTCAGATCACATTTTCACTGTCTCGCTGAACTCTGTTTTGACACAGACAAGATCTGAGCAAGTTTTCTTCCCACTCTCTCTCTGTTATGTAAATTCACAGAGCTTAGTTTCCCCTGGTTTAAGTTTCAGAGTAGCTGTGCTTTGGCTCTTAGATCTCTGGAATTGGGGACCAGCACCTTTGAAGCTGATGCTCCGTGTTCTCCCTGGGGACGAGTCCAGGTAACTGTGGCTACAGGTGCATGCAAGGAACCCTTGGAGTCCTCCCCACAGAGAGTTTCTGGCAGTCCCTCCTGTACCATTCCCTGCACAAGACTTTGGATGGATTGAGGACATCCAGATCTAAAATGCAGATGACAAATTCCAAAGGCAAGAAGTTGAAATGACTGTCAAGTAGTAAATATCAAGGCACTTTTGAAGTGAGTTGGAGCTAAAACAGGATCTACCTGGGACCTTGCTGCTGTCTGGCACTTCCAAGTTTTAGACACTTTGTGTGTCCAGGGAAGGAACGGAGCTGGGGAAGGGTCTGGAGCACCAGGAGCAGCTGAGGGAGCTGGGGGGGCTCAGCCTGGAGAAAAGGAGGCTCAGGGAGGACCTTCTGGCTCTGCAACTTCCTGACACGGAACAAGGGACAGGAGGAGAGGAAACAACCAGAAACTGCTCCAGGGTAGGGTCAGGTTGGACATCAGGAGGAATTTCTCCACAGAAAGGGTGGTCAGGCCTTGGCAGGGGCTGCCCAGTGAGGTCTGGAGTCCCCACCCCTGGAGGTGCCCAAGGAAGGCCTGGTTGTGGCACTCTGGGCTGGGTGACAAGGTGGGGATGGGGCACAGGGTGGCTCCATGGGTTGGGAGGGCTTTTCCAAACTCAATGACTCCATGATTCTGTGGTACCCAGGGGCATCGAGGTGGAACAGAGTAGAGCAGGGAAGGTTGATCAGCATCAGAGCCACCCTTTGGGCTCAGGCCATCCACAGGTTGATGGGGGCGGCTGTGAACCTACATCCATGGGGCCAGGATGGCTTTGGAGGTCCTGGGTTTCCTGCATCATACACTGTCCCCATCATCTAAACCCCCTCAGAGTGTCTGGGGGTGTCTGCCCGGGGCTGTTCCCAGGAGCAGCCCCCCTTTTGGGTAAAATGCCCTGGGCTCCAGAGTGGAGGGAGGCAAAGCCCCACCCACAAAGGTCACGGAGTTAATTTCCAGCTCGTGTCCCCCTCTCACACCTGGCTGATTAATAATTGAAGAAAGTGTATTTCTTTTTCGCCTTGGCATAAATCAAAAATAAACACGGCATCCTGCCCCAGGGAGAGCAGGAATGTGAGCTGGAGGATGCTGAGCCAGCTCTGCAGAGAGGTTCCCTCAGCCCCTCTGAGCTGCCTTGGAACTGGGGGGAGGATGGGATGGCAGTGGGGACTCCTTCGAAGAGACTGACATTGGCTTCAAGCTTCTCCTGTGGAAATCAGCACTAAAAGGCTTCTTGAGATGAGCCCTGGAGTTGCGCTCTGAGCCAGTCGCCACTGGGACAGTTTGGTGTTCTTGGGTACTTCCCAAGTTCTCCATCCCTCCTGCTCCCAGCTCCTCCATCCCTGCTGCTCTCATGTCCTGCTCCCAGCCATAGCTCACCTGAGCTACCGTCAGCCTCTGGGGAGACATTTTTGGGTTGTTGGAATAGTCACCAGCCTGGCATGTCACCCACACAGACCAGGATAACCTGCAAAAGAAGGAGGAGGAAGGACACTACCCTGCCTCTACCAGCGGCCTGAGCAGACCCTGAATCCTCACCATCCCTCCTTTCCACCGGTTCCTTCTCCCATCTCTCAGGATTCTCGTCCAGGAGGCTTTGGCTGAGGCTCCCACCCTCTCCATCCTGGCTCCCGGGGGCAACCCCGTTCCCAGCTGTTCCTCTCTGTGCTTTCCCGCTCTGTCTGCACTGTCTCCCTGCTTCCCCCTCCCCGGGCTGCCAGCAGGAGCTGCATCCCAACATTTTGTATCCCTCGCATCGATCTGCGCTGATGGATGCTCGAGGAACGCCCCTGGAACACGCAGGCATCCCTGACCGGACCCGGCGCCTCCGTATTCATCTCCCAGCTGCCACGGGGGGTGTGCGTGTGCTGTCTGCAGCCCCACACCTGGGCGTGGGTGGGTGGGTGGGTGTGCAGAGCCTCCACGCTCACCGTTGTGCACGTCCCTGCTAAGGTGGAGCTTCGTTTTGCCCTTCCGGCTGCAGTTGGAGCCCTTTGTTCGGGAGACGGAGCTGTGCGGGTGCAGCAGGGACGGGGCGGGGAGAGACCTCGGCGCGGAAGAGCTGCTGTCACCGGCACCCAGAGCACCCTCTCCCGTCCCCCAAAGTGCTAAGGAAGCCCGTCCACTGCTCGGGGCAGCTGGCAGGGATCCAGAGGGATCCAGAGGGATCCAGGCAGACCCCGGGGACCCCGCTTGCTCTGGTTTCTGGCAGCCGCCTGCCGTCCCCTCCCCTCTTGGTTAAATAAAGCTTTGGGCTGTGATGAAGCCCATTAAAGTCAGAGGCGAAGGTGTGGGATTGAAATGTAGGACAGCAGCCGCTGCAGGATGTGGTTGCATGGGATCAATGGGAAATCAATACCCGGCTCTGCTTCGCGGGCTCCCGCCAGGCCCTGCTGCTGCTGCTGAGCCCCCCGGGCACTCCCCAACCTCCTGCACCCCCTGGAATGGCCCCCGGACAGCCCCCACCCCGAGCCAGGCACCCCCCTGCAGCCCCTCGGAAGTGGGAAAAGAGGAGAAATTTTGGCACCCACCAAGCTGTGAGCGCAAGGCCGCAGATAAAGGTCTGTGGGGCAGAGGGGGGCTCTGGGCTTTCCGGGGGGCTCAGACGGGGCTGAGCCGTGCCCTGAATTCCCAGCGGGACTGGAGGGACCAGAGTGAGCCCCACATGCCGATTCCAGAGGGTGCTGAGGAGGCAGTCACGGCCCACGCAGGGGGTGAGGGATTGAAGCCAGTGTGAGCTCTGGAGTGGGATCCCTGATCCCGAGGACACGGGAGCGTCCAGGAGCTCCGGGAGTGGGGCTGCCCCTCCTGCCACATCCACGGGCAGGGATCACCCAGCAGCACAGACACGGGACACAGAACTGTGCCACCACCACTCCCACTACTCTCACCTGCACCTTGGAATGGAACTACAAGTGGTCCCCGAGACTCATCCTCTCCTGGGCTTCCAAGCACTGCAGCCACCCTGGAGGAACCTTCACACCCCTCCCGAGCACCATGCCCACTGCCAGCGTGGAACTGGCTGCGGCAGCAGGAGGGAGCTTCCTCTCTGCCATCACCATCACCATCACCATCGTCACCCTCGGACAGAGCAGCCCGGCGGGGGGGCCCGAGGCACCAAGGGATCTATCAGAAATGATAGTTTAATTGGAGGGAGGTGAGCACAGCACTATTTAACCACCGCGGCGCATTGACGGATTGATCCAAGTCTAGTTACACTGGGTTTGTGACACTCAGAGGGCTCCCGGCCAGCTCTGGGCACGGCCCCGCACAGCTGGGAGCTGTTCCTGGGAGTGGCGAGCTGGGGAAGGGGCTGCACACCCCACCCAGCGCTGCCTGTAGCACCCAGCGGTGCCACCCACCCCACGGGTGCCATCCTGGTGCCCTCCATCGCGCAAGGGTGCCCGCCCAGAGCACCCCTGTCACCCACCCCGTGCACAAACACCCTGCTCCCGGCAGATCCGCCTCCCCCCGAGGTCCCACATCTCCTTGGGTCTCCCGGGGTGTCACCTCTGTCCCCCCTGCGGGAGAGGGGAACACCCCGGGGCGCGCTGGGAACGGGGAGGGATCTGCAGAAGCCCCATTGAACAGGCAGTTTTCTCATCCCAGCTCACGTGAACGCGGCGAAACCATGACATGATCAATCAGGGATGAACATTAATTATGATTGCACCTTGGGATCTTGATTGCCATTGATTAATTGATTCCCGGGCCCCTCGCAGCAGCGGCCGCTCCATAGGAATCGCAAGGGGGTGAGGCGGCCGGGCTGGCCCTGGGGGGGGGGATTTGGGGATGGGGGCTCCAGGGATTCTGGAGAGGAGAGCGGGGACGCTGCTCGAGAGGGGGAGAGAAGGCAAAGCCCCCGTGCCGAGCGGGGACAGCGCGGGGCTGCGGAGCGTCACCTCCCCCGCGTCCGGGCGGGGGGACGCGGCTGCCAAGAACCCCCGTCCCGCCTGGGGACACTGACGGGATCCTGAGAGCGGATCCCCGAGTGAGATCGCGCTGATCCATGGGCTGACGAAGCCTCTTTGTCGCAGGGTCTCCACACGCCACCCCCTCTAACCCCCCTCCCGTCACCCCCGGCCCCCCGCGCTGCCGATTCCCATTGTCCTGCCGTCGGAATCAATGCTGGCCGTACCAAGCCCTGCTCCGGGCGGGGAGGAGGGACGGGGCCGCAGCACCTGAGAGGTATTTTTCCATGATTAGGCTTCTGGAGGAGAAGTCTCCGGGGCTGCTGGCGCTTGGTACATCCAGCAGCGCTTCCCAGCCCGGCCTGATTGGCGAGGGCAGGAGAACAAAGCCAGGTGCTGGTGCCCTGGCGGATCCACGCCGGGGATGTCGGGATTCAGGACCCCCTTCCAGGTGTCGTGCCTGCAGGCAGCGGTCCAGCGTCCTCCTCCTCTCCTCGGTTTTAGGGTTTCCAGCTCGGCCTCTCATCAAGCCACCCCAAACAGTTTGTCAGCTCAGGGCTGCTCCGGGTGGCGCTCACGGGGCTCCAGGCTGCTCCTGGAGCCGGACGGGCTCGGGATAAACACGGATCTGGGCAGAAACACCAAACCACGAGCTGCCAAGTGTGCTCCCCCGGCCTCCCCGGGGTGCTGGGCACCCGCTGCCAGCTCAGCTGTCCCTGCCAGCACACCAGAGATGCCCGGGGAGCTGCCAAGCACGGGGCTGTGGGGCTGTGCCGAGCCGAACCCGTCACGGCTGGGGGCAACCAGGGCAGCTCAAGCAGAGGAGGGAAAAATAAATGATTTCCAATAAACTGGCAGTAATAGGATATTGATAATCAGAGCAGGGTAGCGCCGAGGGGAAACCAGCCGGGGCAAAAAAAAAACCTTCCTGGTGAATCTCCAGGGGAAAATTTGTGCCAAGGTTAAAAAAAGAAAAGCAAGGAAAAAAAAACCACACACAAAACCCCCATCCTACTGTACAATTAATTCCTTTTGATGGTCATTCTTCTGGCTGCCATTTGAGGCGGGAAGTGCCGGGATATCGATGGATAGAGGAGGAGATGGCAGGACCTCCATCCCCCTGCCCCTCTGCAGCAGGCTGGGAGTGCAGGGCCTGTGATTTATTTAGTATCCATGAATACTGAGTGAAATCAGAATAATGGGGCACTTAGCCATGTTACTGAGAAATCACTATTGTGATGCAATTTACTTCAATTAATTAAGCCTTTTTTGTTACCATTATTCCTTGTTTTACATTTTGTTTTAAATTTCAAACGATTGGGCGCATTGTGGTGGGAAGCTGATAGCTCTGGTTGGAGCTGCTGCAGCAAGAGCCATAAATACCCCAGCGCTGCTTGTCCCAGCCCTGCTGCTGTCCCTGAAATTCAGCGAAGGCCACTGAGTTCCAACCTGCAGCTCCACTGCCTGTGCCTGCTTTGGTGCTCCAGAGCATTTAATGTGGCTTTAATGCAGCTCCTGGGGGTGCTCTGAGTGTGGCTTGGGAAGCAAAAGCCTGAGCTTCGGGTGCAGGAAGTGAAAAGGATGATTTTTTGCTTCCCAGGATGAAGAGGGAGATCATGGAATTACAAACTCGTGGCCAGTCCCACCCCCTGCCATGGGCAGGGACACCTTCCACTAGCCCAGGGTGCTCCAAGCCCCATCCAAACCGGCCTTGGACACTTCCAGGGATCCAGGGGCAGCCACAGCTGCTCTGGGCAACCTGTGCCAGGGCCTGCCCACCCTCACAGCCAGGAATTCCTTCCCAATCTCCCATCTAACCCTGCCCTCTGGCAGTTTAAAACCATTCCCAGCCGCTGGCTCATCCCTGGCAGCACAGAGAGAAGGAGCATCCCTCTCCTTTGGCTGCAGAAGGAGCTTTTCCAGGCTGGGAAGGCAAGTTTCACCATGTGTCCTTGGTGTTTCCAGAGCTCAGGAAGGAGGATCCCAGGGCAGAACAGCCACCAGCTGTGGAGTCAGGCTGGCCCTGGAGGGTTGGCATCTCCCCACTGCCAAAGGGCAACAATTTGTGGCACAAGAGTGATGTGAAGGTTGGGAGCACTCGGGTGGACCACTTTCCCCACCAGCCACGCACTGCTTATGCCAGGAGAGAATCCCCACATCCCATGGGACGCCGAGGGCTTCCAGTGGGTGCTGAGGCCAAGCTCCAGCTGGTTTTGGTGTGCAGAGAACTGCTGTGGTTCTGTTTTCCTCTGCTTGTGTGTCAGGGCTGGGTCACAGGGCCCAGGACATGGCTCTGGTGGGCAGGACCTGAGCACTGAGGGGTTGGAGACTCCCCTGCTTGGCCACTCTGGATGCTGGTGGGGTCCCCTGTGGGCTCCCCCCCAGGGTGGGCTCTTCAGAGGGAAGGGTTTCACATTAAACTCGACCAGGATCTCCCCAGAACCCTGGATCTGTGCTCAGGATGAGTCCAGACAGCAATCCCCACCCCAGGGGGCTGAGGCTTAGCCAGGGAGCACCCAGGTCAGATGAATTCCAGCACCACAGGGACCTCGGGTGGACCTGGCAGTGCTGGGTGAACGGTGGGACCCAACGATCTTGGAGGACTTTTCCAGCTTTAACAATTCTCTGATTCCCTTCTGGCCGTCCCACCTCTCCCAGCTCAGCATCCCAGGGGCCAATCCCCGGCAACATCCCCCCTACATCCCTGTCCCCAGCATCACACCGAGGGCTGCAAGGAGCCACCGGCAAATAAAAGAAGCCATTTGGTTCCTTCCAGCCCTCCAGGTGATGCCATTTAATTCTCACGCAATTTTTAACCCCCGTGTCGTCGCACCCACCGCCCTGGCACAACTCCTGAGCACTGAGGGCCGTCTGTGTCAGGCTGTTCTATCTCTTTAATGGAGGGGAGAGAAAATATTGGTGCCTCGGACCCCCCTGGGAATAAATTCATACTGCCGCATCGATTCGATTTTTCTCCTCCTTTTGCCTGATTCCTCCGGCCTCCTGGGTAACGAAGATTAAGCTTCAAGCCCTTCTGATATTACTTTGAAATGCAGAAACCTCCAGGAGAAGAGGCTAAATCTTCTCTCGCCTCGGAAAATGGCAAATGATCTTTGGGAGTGGGCAAGCTGCTTGTCCGTTTTCTCCTCTTCCCGCCTCCAGAGCGGCCAAAACACACTCAAAACCACTCACAAACACTCACACACACACACGTGCACCAGCCCGAGACTCCCTTTTGCTCCCTCTCCCCGTGGATCACGGTCAGGATTCACAGAGCTGCTGTTGGACTGTGCCTGGGAGCTCGGGAGGCACCACCTTCCCACCGGATCGATTCATTATCAGCCCTGTTATGATGAAGCTGCTGAAATGTGGGCTGAGAGAACTCCGAGTGCAGGCAAAGAGCTCTCGTTTCCCCGGTCCCTTAATCACTGGAGACAGAGCTGGCCTGTGATCTCGGCCACACGGGCAGGAATCTGGAGCAGCTCCAGGGATTTAATTGGTGTCACTTGGGCGCTGCCAGCGGTGCCACAGGGAGCAGGATCCAGCCCTTGGGATGGGACCCTTGTCCCTCCTGCCTTGGCAGCAGCAACTACTCAGTTGGGTGACAGCAGAAATTTAGGTTATTTAGGAAATTCAGGAGAGAATGGCTAAAGCTGAGGCACAGGGAGCAAGAGCTGGAGGGTCCTGAGCCCGTGGAGCTCCTTGGTGCAGGGAGGGGAAGCCTGGGGGAGGAAAAGGGGGTGGAGATGCTGCAGGAGGAGACCTGGGCATGGGCCATGGAGTGGAAGGGAGTCGGGGACAGGAACAGGGACAGGGACAGTCAGGTTTTGGTGTGGCCATGCGGTATTTGTTTTCCAGGCTCCTGGCCTGCCATGGGCTGGTCACTGCAGCCCTCAGCAGAGGGGAGCTGGAAAAGTCCAAGCAATGGAGGGTTCTGCTCAACCCTGGCCCCAGCTGAGTGTCTGGGACCTGCCAGGTAAAGTTTTTGTCAGTTGAGGTTGTCTGGGCTCTTCCTCGGTCTCAGCCACTCACTTCATCTACGGTCAGGTCCTTCAAGCTTGGTTATGTCCCCCCAGATGCCGTCCCATGTCCCTTCCTTTGACATCAGAGTCCTGGATCAGTCCAGACTCCTCCTTGCCTTGTTCTGCTCCCAGCCTTGGCATCTCCCTGCAGCAAACAAAGCTGCTGTCACAGCCAAGGCTGTGCCCCTTCCTCTCCCTGAGCATCCAGCAGCTCTGGACATGTCCTTGAGGCTCTGCAGCCTGTCCTGTCCTGGCATCCACAGAGGGGTCCTTTCACTGCTCCCAGCCCTGTCCTGAAGGCTGGCCTGGGCTACGTTTCCCTGTCAGGAGGTTTCAGATTAAACCCTCCTTCACCTCCTTGTCTGCTTCAGATGAGCAGCTCTGGACACGTGCAGTCCCTCACAAGCCTGTCCCTGGCAAAACTCTTCCATGAAAACTTCCATGCCCTGTCTCCAGAAGTGTCCAACGCCAGGTTGGATCAAAGGAGCAGCAACCTGGGCTAGTGGAAGGTGACCATGGCAGGGAGTGGAATGAGACGAGCTCCAAGGTCCCTCCTAACCCAAACCATCCTGGGATTCCATGAAAACTCGCTTTGAAGGGCCTTGTCCCTGAGCCTTGGAGGTGCCCAGGGAAGTGGGAACCGCAGTCACCACGTGTGCCCACGCTCTGCAAAGCCAACCGAGATTTTTGAGGCAAGGACTTTTCCCCCCTTCCAAAACCCCTCCCAGCGATATTTCCGACTCCATTTTTCCATCAATAAAGTTTATTGCCCTTTTCTTGCAAATCCTTCAGCAATTAAAAAAAAAAAAAAAGAGAGAGAGAAGAAGAAGAGGAAGAAGAAGACAAAGGGAGTTGATGTTTGACTGCTGGGCTATCACTTAAGTCCTTGTTCCTGTTTACTCAGGACTTATTAGAGCTCATTCAATGCCTATAGCATGGCTGGATCAATACCTGCTGGGAGCAAGAGAGATTCCGCTTGGCCACTGTAGCCCATGTTGCAGAATTGATCTGCTTGGCTGCTGCAATCTGAAAATCCATCTTTTTGCGCTCCCTGCCTCCCTCCACAGCGGGTTGCTAAGCAACGGGGGCTCCTTGGGATGGCCATTGGCCAGCGCCGCCCGGTCCTCCCTGGTCACTTGGCCACTTCGGGCTGCGGTTCCTCCTCCAAGGCTGGCTCCGGGCGGAGGGGAGCTGGGCAGAGGGCAGGGAGGAGGGGAAGGGGCTGGGGTGGGGGTGGGGGATGGGGGGTGGGACGGGGGAAGGAAAGGGAAATCGATATCACCTCACATTTAACCTTTCCTTAAAAAAAAAAAAGGAAAGAAGTCTTTGAGAAAACTCTATTGACCCGTCCCTTATCGCCCCGCGCCACCGCAGCCCCTCGAGCGCCAACACCTCCCTCTGGGGTGGGCCCTGCTCCTGTCCCGCCTTCCCCCTCTGTGCCTCACCTTGGCTGGACACAAAGTTATGCCAGCCGAGCTAAAGGTGTCTTTTTAAACTGATTTCATTAAACTGGGGCAAAACCTTTGTGCGGATGTGCTGGGATCGATGGAAACCCCATTTGCATCGATTTCGCTTCGCTTTGGCAAAAGAATCGAATTATACAAACCGATACCAACCTGCTTTAAAATGATTTAGGAGTGTCTACACAAGACCAATTTTGGCTTGCAATTTTGTGTGTAGACAAGGCCCATCCCTCCTCCCAAGGAGCTGCTCATTAGGCAAATCCTGCTGCCATGGAAGGCTCCAAGCTCTGGCTCCCATGGCCTCTCCAACAGGATCACCTTGGTGGCCTCCAGCAGCTCATCCTGGAAGTGGTGCCCAGGCTTTGCTTCTCTTCCCTCAGACACAGGGCAGGGGTGAGGTGGTTGTTTCCCAGGTGCTGCAGAGTCTTTACTGTGCAGGTGTTGGTCCTGCTCTCAGTCCATCCCACTGCAGATCCAGGGATCTCAAGTGTGTCTTTACTACAGCCCCTCGAAGGTGCCCGAAGTCTTTGTACAAGAGCTTTACAACCCTCGTTCTGTGACTGTCTCACTTGTTTTGTGATTATCTGCACTGCCAAAGGACAGAGGGGGTCAATACTGGACTCCTCAAGTGCTCACAAGTGGATGTTTCCCCCTGAAGTGGCCTCACACCCACAAGTGCAAATCAGCTCCCTCAAAAGCCAGGAAGTGCCACGTTTCTCTGGCAAAACCAACCACTTTCATCAGCTACAAGAAGCAACTCACACCTGAAGGTGTTTCCCAGACAGAAGAGCTGAGCCCAGTGAAGTTGCACCTCTGATCCCAACGCTCATCCTGTTGAACTCCCACTGATCTCGGGGCCCCCCACCCTGGGGTGCTCATGGGGAGGGTGTTTTGATTAATTTTTGGGTTCCACACAGCTCTGGGGCTCTCCATCATTAACAGCTGAGGAGAAACCCTTTAACTCGTTCCTGATGGAAAGGTGAGCCAACAAGGACCCGCGTCGCACCTGGGTGGACTCTGGCTCGCAATGGAGACAAGAAACCAGGTTTGATCAGCTGTGACCCGACCCCCTGGGCACTGTGTGCAGGTTTATGGACCCCCACCCGGCCCTGTGTCCTTCAGCCCAAGGAAGAAGCCTCGGAGGACGCGGGTATTACCATCCTGTTTCGAAGACACATTATGACCCCGCTTCAAAGATACGTTATTATACCTAAAGATATATTACCACCTTAATGCAGGTTACAAATTCTGGTAGTTTTGTGTCAGCTGGAAGAGCTGAGCATAACTCAGCCCCCAAGGCAGAGGCAGTTCCTCAGACCTTGCACGTGGGTAGGGCTGAATTCCCCCTGTGGGTCCCGTCCTGCCGCAGGGTGACCAAAGGAAGCCGCTCCTTTGCCATGAGGAGTCCTCCTGACTCTGCTGCTACAGTTTTCTCCTCCTCAGCAACTGTCTTTTTTTTCTGGAATTTTCTTCTGCAATTTTCTTGTCCTGCACTGATTTTTTTTTTCACCCAGAGGAAGGGCAGGATGCAAACCTTGGAGGACAGAGCAGAGAGCAGAGCTGCTCCCAGCGTTTTGAAACTCAGAAAAACATCACTTTATCCAAACAAATTATTTTCCCAAATGAGCCACTGCTGCGTTAAACCTCCCTTTTCAAACACTTCATTGGCCACATGAAAAGAGTGAGAGTCATCAGGCTGTCCCCACCTCAGCATTTCCAAAGGAATAATTCTCCTCTTCTGGCCCGGTGGGATTGCATTTTTGTTTTAAATTCATAATTAATTTACACTAAAAGGATATTTGAAAAACAGCCCAAGCTTAAATTTAGCTGCAGCTTTAAAGCCTGTCAGAACCCTCTGCCTTGACTGACAACATCTGTCACAGTTTGGATTTTTTTTTATTTTCAATTTCTTGCCTTTTTTTTTTTTCCTAAACGAAGAAATGAAAATTCACATAAATCCTCACAAGAGAAGGAGGAACTCACCTCCTGCCAGGTGCCAAAGCTCTTCTCCAAATTCCTGGCTGGAGGAGGGGGTTAGACTGGCACTTACAGGCTCTGAGGAATAGCAGCACTTCCTCGAATCGGGGCTCCTCCTCTTCCCACTGGGATTTTTTGGGGGGATATTTTGGTTTAGACACGTGTTAATGGCTGCTGAAGGATCACTTTACCGGGCAGCACATCCAGCCCCGGGTTCTGAGAGGGCTCCTCAGGCCAAGAGGCAGCTCGGGAAGACCATGAACTGCTTTGTGCTTTCGGCAGAGCTCGGTATCTGACCGGCTCTGCGCCGGCCCCCAGAGCTCAGCAGCGACTCGGGAGAATATTCCTGGTCCCCACTGCTGCTGGAACCTTCAGGTTTGATCCTGAGCCGTGGGATCCCAGCAGGGCAGATCTCCCCAGCTCTCCCGACCGCCTTGCCCCGGCTTTCCGGGTCTGCCGGCTGCCAGACTGGTGGGGAATGGGTTTGATCCCAGTTTGAGCCCTCTATGGTGTCTCCACGGGGAGCAGGATTGTGGCCATCCCTGCTCCAGCCTCCCCCAGGTTTCCTGAGGGGGTGGTGAAGGTCTCCACGGGCTCTGAACTCGCTGCTGGGTTTGAGGTTTTGACACGAATTTGGGAGGGAGGAGGTGGGATCTTAGGATAGAATGACCCCAGTGCCCTCCAGCAAGACCACTCAGAGTTCCAGGATTTAACCAGGTCCTTGGAGTTTTAACAGCTAGGGGGGTTCACCTGGAGGAGAGAAGGATCCAGGGAGAACTGAGAGTCCCTTCCAGGGCCTAAAGGGGCTCCAGGAGAGCTGGAGAGGGACTGGGGACAAGGGATGGAGGGACAGG
>JAWMRA010000079.1:3795871-3809698 GCA_035584735.1 Pseudotriccus pelzelni | reverse complement strand
TGGAGCAACCTGGGCTGGTGGAAGGTGTCCCTGCCCATGGCAGGGGGTGGGACTGGATGGGCTTTAAGGTCCCTTCTGCACAAACCATTCTGGAATTCTTTAATTCTCTCCTGAACATCAAGGAGAGGGAAGAAGGGGAGGGCAGGCAAGCATGAGGGAGGGAAGGTGGGGAGGGGGAGAGAGTCCCTTGGCAATGGGGGGTTATTAATTTTTCAGAAAAGAAAATGCATTGTACATTTTCAGGAGAAACACCATGGGTTTGTTCTGCAGATCCTGTTTCCAGAAGCCCCTGTCCCCTTCCAAAGGCCCCAGATACCTGAAAGGCTCTTCTCAAATTCCCTTGGAAGCTGCAGTTATCTGGGGGAGGAAGCAGAAGGTTTGCCTTCCCAGTGTCCTTGAATTTGCTGTATAATTAACATGAGACAAGTGTTGAGAGGCAGAGCCCACAGCAAGGGATCTCCCCTGCCCCAGAGACCTCAGAGCCAGGCTGGGCAGGCAAGAAGGGAATGGTAATGTTGGGATTTCGTAGAGTCATGGAATTCTTCAGGTTGGAAAAGCCCCCTGAGATCATGGAATCCAACCACTAACCTTGTCCTGCCATGTCCTCCCCTAAAACTGAGCACACCTGCAGGGACAGTGATTCCACCACTTCCCTGGGTGACAGCCAAGCTTCCCATGTGGGGACCAGGGGCTCCAGGAGCATTGCTGGGGCAGCATCTGCTCTGCCCTGCTCTGATCCCGGTGGGTTTTCCCGGCTGCTGCTGCTGGGGAACTCTGTGGGGGCCCCAGGTCTCCACCAGGTCTCCAGGGTGGTTGGTGCCAGCGCTTCACTTTCCCTGCCCGGGTCCCTGCAGACATTGTGGCTGTTTTTCCTGCTCTGTGATGCTTTTCCAGCCTCTTTCTGCTCTTCACTCTCTTCTGCAGCTCTTTTTTTTTTTTTTTTTTGCAGCCTCTCCCCATCTGCTCCTCTCCTCTTTCCCTCCGCGTCATTTAACCCACAGCCCCTGCGGGGTTTTCACCCACCAACCACCCCCCTCTCCCCGGTTCTGCCAACCCAAGGAGGCCTCCCTGAAACGCCACATCAAGGACTCCAGTGCCCAGGGGAGAAGGGAGAGCTCTGGAACAAGCAGGTGACAGCGAGTCTGTTTGCACACAGGCCGGATAAATCAGCCCTCAGCCTCGGTGTCCGTAGCACGGCCCTTTACACGCTGCACAAATGAAGAGCAGGAAACAAAAACTTCATCCATTAACAGGATGACGGGTATTTCCCCCCACCCCTCCCCGCTCTTAGGCCGGGCCTGGTCGAGCAAAACACTTAAGTACGTGATTAATTTGTAGTCTAAGAGACTTAAGCACATGCTTAAGTGTTCTGCAGCCCCGGGCCTGACGACAGAGGTTTCCGCGGCGCGATCCGTGCTCCCGACATGTTACAGCCGTGCTCAGATCTATGGATTAAGGGCGCCATAAACAGTTGAGATATTCTGTTTAAACAATCATTTGTTGACAAGACTATTCTAAGCCCATCGAATCCCTGAGTGATAGATGTATGTTGTCTCTCCGAGTCTCATGCTGTATCAGCCATTGATTTTTTCCAGCCTGGATGCTAAGGTAACCTTTACCTGGGAGCTTAGGCAGCAAGAGAGGGGTGGATGCTGGCCACGCCGGCTGCTGTTTGCACTGCTGGAGCCGGGACAGAGGCGAGGCTCAGCTTTCCACCCACCCACACGGCACGAGGCTGCCCCGCACGCTCTGAGGGCCGAGGATGGAGGGGCACGTCGGGCTGGAGCACTCGGGGCTGCGTTGCACAGGCTGGGGGTGCTCCCCCCCTTCCCCAGCGCGCTCCAGGGTCTTCCTCCAGCCCAAACCATGGCTCAGGGTGGTCTTTCATCCTCCACAGGACGCAGCAGAATTGTCCTGCCATCCACCTCCCACTCAGCACCCACTCCAGGAGATGTTTATCTCCAGAGACCCACGAGTGCCCCGCTGGCTCCATCCCTGGGGGGGCGCCGTGTCGGGACACCCTTCCTTGAGATCTGTTTTAATCACATTTATACACTGTAACCAGGGGAAGGAATCTATTGACAGTCTGTCTTCACATTTCTGTCAATTCTTCCGGAGACATCATTAAATCCAAGAGTGGATCTTAATTTAACGTGTTAGCTAACGGGTTATTTAATTAGTTTTCAATAACACCCCCCCCAAAAAAAAAAAAAAAGTGGGGGGTGGGGAAATGGGCTAAGCATTAAGGGGAGAAAAAAAAAAAGCAACAAACCAGAGAGCAGGATGATGAACACATCCAGGTTTCCCGGATCTGCAGAGAAATCATCTCCTCAGCCCCTTCACCCCTTCTCTCTCACAAGAAAGAGCCCTGTTGCGTTTCGCCCTCTCCCCACTGTGTTCAATAATAAATGAAAACGGTAAAAAGCAATTCATACACAGGCTAAGCGTCTGGATTTATTATCAAGACAATTACACCGAGGAGAATTCCCGGAAAATTACTCTTCGAAGTCTTTCTCTGGCACCCCCTCCTAGTTTGGATAAATACGGCAGCAATTACTGCTGCGGGAGACAGGAGGTCACGGGGAAAGGGGTGCCAGCGCCTCGTGCCCCAGCCAGGCTGGCTCTTGGGTGGCATTTGCCATCGTTTAGGGGGTCACCTGCCACGGGGGTGGCTTTGTGCCCGCGGAAGTGCCGGAGTTTGGTAGGAGGGGGGTGGGTTTGGGGGCAGCGGCTGCGCGTGTGTCCCTGGGGCAGGTCTGTGAGGTGGGGATGGGCTGCGGCCGCTCTGGGGGTGTGTCTGTGTGTGTTCCTGTGTCGTTGTGTGGGGGGGGGGTGGGTCACAGTCCTGGGTGGGTATGAGCCACTCTGGACTATTTTGGTGCCCAGTGCAGCGTGACCCACACAAGCCAGGGTGGGCAAGGGGCAGGCCCGGCCACCTCACCGTGCAGCGACCCCCTGCCCGTCCCCCCAGGGCAGCTGCCTGGTCTGGCCGGTGGTTGTCAAGCCTTGTCCCTGCTTAATCACCTCCTCCTGCCTCAGTTCCTGTTTTCCCTCATCCTCATCCAAGCCTTCTCCTTATCCCTGCCTTGTCCCCCTCCCCGTCTCATCCCCATCCCTGACTTCTCACCATCCCTGCTTCATTTCCCTATTTCCTCATCCCTGCCTCATCCCCATCCCTGCCTTGTCCCCTTCCCTGCCTCATTTCCCATATTCCCCTCACTCCTATCCGTGCCCGCCTCCGTCCCTTCCTGTCCCCATCCCTGCCTTGTCACCATCGCCGCCTCATTTCCCATTTTCCTCATCCCCATCCCTGTCCTATATCCCGCTTTCCCTCTCCCCGTCCCTTCCCGCCCCCACCGCTGCCTCCCCCGGCTGTTCCCGCAGGACGCGCCGCGTCCCCGCAGCCCCGGGGCTCGGCTAGTACCTGTTGCGGGGGTTGAGCCACCGGGAGCATGGGTGTCCGGGCCCGCACCCCGTCCCCGGGCCGCTCCGCAAGGCCCTGCCTTCCCTCTGCCCTCGGGATGGGGGAGGAAAGTGTCCAAACCCGGGATTTTTGCGAAAACGAGCAGTGGCGGTTTCTCCCGAGCCAGGCGAAGGAGCCTGCGGCGACAGGAAAAATACCCGCGGGAAACAGAGGAATAGAGCGGGGGGTGAGGGGGTGGGGGTGGAATATCAGAATAAAAAAAAAATATATAACATGTATTTTAAAAATCGCATATATATATAAAATAAATCTGCACGCTTTCTATATATATTGTATATAAAACACATAAACTCTGTGTCCTGTGTGTGCTGTATAAAATAACCGCGTTGGACCCGCGTGCTGTCGGTGCAGAGTGGGATGTGGGATCGCGCTGCAGTGCAGGGGAAAGCTCCGGTTCTTCTCGTTTCCTCGAGGTTTTACGGGCCCCGGCTCCTGGTCCCGGACCCCCCGAGCCCTCGGGGAGCTCTTGGGGTGCGGAGAGACGCGCTCTCGAGGGAGCCCAAAATGCACGAGGAGCAAAAAGCGGCAAAGGGCAGAGGAGGGAGGACGAGGACATTTCGGAGGTCTGGGGGACACCCCCCTGCCCCGTCCCGCAGAGCACGGACAAACTCGCTGCACGTCTCACGCTGTGGGACACTCGCGGTCCGGCCCGGCTCGGGGACGGCCGGGCCCGACCAGGGCAAAAGGAGAGAGAACGGGAGGGAGTGGGAAAAAAAATAGGAAAAAAAAATTAAAAATCTATTTTATACTTTTTTTTTTTAGCTGGAAGCTGGGTGAAATCCCAGCGATTTTCCACACTTTTCCACCGAAAGCTCGGGAGGGGTCAAGCCCTCCCCGCGCCGCTGCCAGGGTGTAAAGTTCAGGGCTGCTCTGCGGGGAACTTTTGAAAACAAATTGCGGATGAAAGAGGCTCCCGGAGGCTCCCGTTGGTGTTCCCGAGCCGGGGGGCAGCGGGGGGGACCCGGGCACGCCCCCGGTCCCGGGTGGGTGCGGACCCCCGGGAGCGTCCGGCCCCGGCCCGGGATGCGCCGGAACTCCGCGGGGCCGCTTCGTTCGGGCAAAACCCGCGGGGGTTACATCGAAAAGAGCGACAGCCCGTCCTCAAACTGCCCCTCCGCGGCGAAATCGGATGGAACCCCCCCTGGCCCCGCTCCCCGCCGTCGCCCCGACTCCACCGCTGCCGCTCGCCGAGTTTCGGAGCGGCCCAAAGTTTCGGGGCAAACGAGAAAACTCTCCGGAAAGGCCGCGGAGGGGCCGGTTCACCCCCCAACCCTCCCCGCCTCCCCCCTACTTCGTTTACCCCGCTTGCTGCCGCTTTCCCCCCCTCCCAGCGCGGCCCCGGCCCGACCCACCGGGACCGGGGGAAGGAGGGCGGCAGAGGCGGGGGCAGCTCCCGGCGGGACCCCCGGTCTGGTCCTGTCCCTAAAAACCTCCTGGGCCGGATCTGCGGAGAGAGGGAAAATATTCACGGGGGGAGGGCATTAAAGGAAACAATATTGTATCCCGCAAAAGGGAAAGAGAAAGGAAAAGAAGCCGGGAGCGGCGGGGGAAAGGGCCTGATCTTGCAGCTAAAACTGCCTTAAAATAAAAATTAAAAAAAAAAAAGGAAAAAAGAAAAGAAAAGCCTGCGAGGGCGCAGATCCCGCTGATCGGCCGAGGAGGGGCCGAAATTTTAAGGAGAGGAAACGGCCGGTGGGGAAACGGCCGGAGTTTTTTCCTGGCTGGATTCCTTCCCGGAGCGCCACAAACCACGGTGCAACGCGCTGAGCGCCGCCGGGAAAGTGGGGAAGGGAAAAACCGCACCCGAAAAGGCGGGACAAGGCGGGGGAAGGGGGCAGAGGTGCGGGGCTGGCCCCCCCTCGCCAGCGGCCGGCCCGGGGGGCGCGGAGCAGCGCGGAGCCCCAGGGCGGGGGCGCGCTGGGGACGGCGGGGCCGGGGGGGGGGGCTTCGGTCCCGTCGCTGCGCCCCCCGGAGCGGCTTTCTCCGTATCCCGCTTTAATGACCCCAAATCCAGGCGGAACTTTTCCAGCGTGGCTGGTTTTTTTCCTGCCTTGTTTTGTTTTGGAAGCGAAAGCGTTTGAATCCCCCTTCAAGAACCGGTATCAAAGTCTCTTTTTTTAAAAGCTATTGATTGCAAAAGTCTTATTTAAACCAACACATTTTAGTTTCTCACATTTTAAAACATCATCTGGGGCCCATTGTATGGAAAATCGATTAGCAGGAATTGCCACGCTCTTTGCCTCCCGCTTGATTGTTGGAAAATCGAGACATCCATAGGCAAAGGCTGGGCTGGGAAAGGTTTGGAACCGAAATGAAAGGGTTTGCGAGGGATCTATAGGCACTAAATAATTCACCTGCCAGGCGATGGTGCTGTTATTTTGAAGCCTTAAAGAACTTTGAGGAACTTTTGGCTCCCGGCGGGGTGCGCGGAGCCGCGTTCCGGCTCCTTCTCCCTCCTTGCCCGGTAAACCCCGACGGTTTGGCCGGTGCCCGGTGCCTGCTCGGCGAAGGCACGGCCCGCGATGCGGCCCCTCCGCAGGGGCTGGTCCTGGCCGGGTCGTTTGTGCTTTCGCGGTGTTCCTAAGTGGGATGGAAAAATAAAAGTAAAAATAATACAGATTTGAGCCCAAAGCAGCTCAGGAGCTGCGCATCGGCACCGGTGGGCAGGGGTACCGGCAGAGTACCGGCAACGGTGCTCGTCCTGTCCCCCGCACCCCTCCCCGGCTCGGGAGCTGCCCCCCCCCCCCGCCGCACGCCGCCCCTCCTTTGCGGGCCGCCCCAAAAGCCCCGCACCTCCCGCGGGGGGGGGAGCAGCGGGGCACGGGCGGGGGTGCAGAGGGGAGCTCTGCGAAGCTGGAAAGGTTTGGGGTGGATTTGGGGAGGGGGGGGCTACTGGGTCCGCGTCTCTCTCCCTGCTCGCCCCGTCCAAGCGAAGCCGCTGCGGGGATGTCGCGGGGGTGTGCGGGGGGTGGGCCGGGGGGAGCTGCCCCGGGGCCCCGCTCCCCCTCCGCACTTACCGCTCCGCGCCCCCGGATGCCCGCAGCGCCCGGCTCCGCTCGGAGCGCTGCCCGGGCGGCTGCGGAGGAGCAGAGGGAAGGGAATTAAATAGAGAGAGGGAGCTCAGGAAGAAAGAGGAGGCGAGGGAAGGGATCAATAGCATCCAGCTGGCGAATGGAGCCCGGGCCTCTCCCCCGCGCTGCGCCCCGGCCCATCGCCAGAGCCTCTGGGCTCTCCGAGGGGCTTCCTCCGGGCCGGGGCCGCCGCGCAGGCAGCGAACCCCGCGGCTCACACGGTCCCGCAGCGGCTCGGCCCAGGGCCGGCCCCGCACGGCTGCCCGGGGAGCTCCCGCAGCCTCCCCGCGCCCCAGCCCCGCGTGTCTCGGTGCCTCTCGCCTGATGATATTGCATCGATCGGGGAAGGGCCGAGGGGGCGGGAGGGGGACGTGGGGCTACTGCATTACTCAATTATGTCGCACTAATTACTAAAAAGTCCCTCTCTTCTTTGCTGTTTGCTCGGTGCAGAGCTCGGCGGAGGGCAGAGTCCAGCGCCTGTCCCGGGGGGCCCTCGGTGCTGCGGGCCCGGCGGTGCTGGCGGGGGCGTCGGGAGCCCGGCCCGGGGACGCGGTGCGGGACGGCAGCTGCAGGGATAGATCTATCGATGGCCGGTCGATGGGCCGGTCGATGCGCTATCGCCATTATTACACTCAATGAAACCCTTCCAGACGCTGCTGCTTCATCCCTGGTTTGTTCCCTACCTCCTCCTCGTCCCTCACCTCGACACCCCCTCCCCTCAGCATCCTGTGGCGCTGCCCGGCTCCAGGCACCCCTGCCCATCCCTGTCCGGATCTGGTCATCCCCCTGCCCACCCCTGCCCGACTTCGGGCCTCGACGTTCATCTCTGTTCGACTCCAGGCCCCCCCTGCCCATCCCTGCTCGACTTCGTGTTCCGTTACCCGCCTGGAAGCCCCTCTTGCCCCCCTCTTGCCCACCTGGATATTGCGGATTTCGCACCCCCAGCGGAGTCTCCAGGACGCGGCTCCCTCTGTTTTGGGGATCCTGCTCACGGCCCGCGGGTCTTCCCGGCAGGGACGAACCGACGGGGATATCGAGGGGGTGTCGGAGTCCTTCCGCATCCCGGCTCGGTCGTGCCCATCCCGGCTCCAGCGGGTTGGATCGCGGTATGGGGGCAGAAAAGGGGCTGAGAAGAGACCCCCACTCTCCCCTCCGTTCATCAGCTGCCCTGCGCCCCCGTCCCGGGAACTTGCGGGCACTTAATCGACTTCCCGGAGGTGGGATGGGATGGGATAGGAGAGAGTGGGCTGGAATGGGTGGGAATGGCTTGGGTGAAATGCACTGAACTCGCACAGTTAATGTCAAATGTTGCTGAATTATTCCCTGCGCAGCCGGGTGGTGGGGGAGACAATCCGAGTACCGACCTGCGGCTCCCGGGAGTGCCCGGACCCGCTGTCTCGCCGCTGCTGCTCCGCACCGGAGCTCCCGGGCCCGCACGGACATCCCTCAGCCGCAGGAGCTGCCCGGAGTCCGGCAGTGGCCGGGAACGGAGCAGCCCAGGCGGAGCTGGAGGGCCCACCCGCTGGAAGCTATGGATTTCATTTTTATTTTTTCGCTCTGTTCAATAAAGCTTGGGAAAACAGCACGTGCCGGCCTGGAGGAGCGGGAATGGCCGGGAAAGGCCAGAGCGGGGCGGAGAGCCTAGCTCGGGGCAGCAGGGCTGGGGGCGGCTGGGAATGCGCCTGGAAGGACACCGAGCACCAGCCCCTCCGGCGGCCTAAACCCGGCTCGCGTTGGCTTTTCATCCCGGCTTCCTCCCCTTCTGGTCCGTTCCTTTTCTATTTCCCCTTTCCCTTTCGGTTTTCTCTTTTCATATTCCATTTTCCATTTCCCTTTTTGTTTTCTCTTTCCATTTTCCCTTTCCATTTTTTCTTTCCCTTTCTCTCCACCACGACTGCCCAGGGCCCTGCAGTACCGTGTGTCGCCCCACGAGTGTTCCTGTCACCTCCTCTCCTCGTGCCACGGCGAACCCCCCCCCTTCCCGAGGCAGTGCCCACGGGGATCTGTGGGGAACGGTGGTGATGCGGGGGAGACACGCATGGGAAAACACGGGTGTGCGGGGACAGGACAGGACATCTGGGGTACACGAGGACAGCCAGGTCCCGGTGAGGGACACAGGGGGAGGGAGTGGTGGGGGCGTCGGGGACGGGCTCATCCAGGGATGGAGGCGGATCAGGGGTGGGGGCGGCCAGATGTGCGGGGTGTGGGGGGCAGATGGGGCCAGCCAGATGTGCGGGGGCTCAGGTGGGCACATCACACCCGCAGCGCTGCGAGACGCGCCCTGGGCACCGGGTGCGGTGGGTCACGGCGGTGCGGGGGGAGGCGTGACACCTGGTACGGGGAGGATCACCCGGTACGCGGAGGGTCACCCCGGTGTCAGGGGTCACCCTGGCGCGGTGGGTGTCACCCAGGCGGGGGTCTGGGTGCGGGTGCGGTGCGGCCCCGCGCTCCCCCCGCCGATCCCACACCCCCCCCCGCCAGCACCGGGAGAGGTGCGGGGGGGCGGCTCGGGGCGGGGCGGCGCTGACGTCACGGCCGAGCCACAGCGAGGCTGCCGGGAGCCGGCGGCCGAGGCACCGCAGCCGCCCCGCACCGCGCCCCGCGCACCGCTCCGCCGAGCCCCCGCTCCGCCGAGCCCCGCGCCCAGCAGCGCGGCCGGCGGGCGCACCATGCCGGCCTGACCGCGGGGCGCGGACATCGATCCCCCCGGGCGCGGAGTCTGAATTAATCCGGGCAGCCGGCGCGGGGAGGGGGGGGCGGCGGTGGAGGAGGAGGAGGAGGCGGCGGCGGCGGCGGGGGGGTGGGGGAGGAAGGCAGCGAGCGAGCGGGCGAGGCAGCGGCAGAGCCCGGCGGCCACCATGGAGCTGGCGATGGAGAACCTGGGCAGCCTGCACGGCGTCCCGCACTCGCAGCCCGCCGAGCTGCTGAGCCCCGCGCACGGGCGGCAGAGCTCGCACCGCAACCTGGTGCCGCACGGCCGGCCCGCCATGGTCTCGGGCATGGCCTCCATCCTGGAGGGGGGCGATTACCGCGGCGAGCACAGCCTGGGCGCCCCGCTGCACCCCGCCATGAGCATGTCCTGCGAGTCGCCCTCCGGCATGAGCCTGAGCAGCACCTACACCACGCTGACCCCCCTGCAGCACCTGCCGCCCATCTCCACCGTCTCGGAGAAGTTCCACCACCCGCACCACCACCACCACCACCACCATCCGCACCAGCGCCTGGCCGGCAACGTCAGCGGCAGCTTCACCCTCATGCGCGACGAGCGGAGCTTGGCCTCCATGGGCAACCTCTACAGCCACTACCCCAAGGACATGCCGGCCATGGGGCAGCCCCTGTCGCCGCTGCCCAACGGGCTGGGCAGCCTCCACAACGCCCAGCAGCCGCTGGCCCCTTACGGCCCCGCCGGCCACTTGCCCAACGAGAAGATGCTCTCGCCCAACGGCTTCGACTCGCACGCCGCGATGCTGTCCCGGGGCGAGGAGCACCTGGCGCGGGGGCTGGCGGCGCCCAGCTCGGCCATGATGCCGCCGCTCAACGGGATGCACCCGCACGGCCACCCGCACGGCCAGCCCGGAGCATCGCTGCTGGGCGAGCGGGAGCGCCCCGCGCCCGGCCCCGGCTCCCAGCCCGGCGGCTCCGGGCAGGTGGAGGAGATCAACACCAAGGAGGTGGCTCAGCGGATCACGGCCGAGCTGAAGCGGTACAGCATCCCGCAGGCCATCTTCGCGCAGAGGATCTTGTGCCGCTCCCAGGGGACCCTCTCGGACCTGCTGCGGAACCCCAAGCCCTGGAGTAAGCTCAAGTCCGGCCGGGAGACTTTCCGCAGGATGTGGAAATGGTTGCAGGAGCCGGAATTTCAGAGGATGTCGGCGCTCAGGCTGGCAGGTAGGACACGGCACGGCACGGCTCGGGTCGTCCGCTCCGCACCTCCGGGCGGGGGGATCAGGGGGCGCTGCCAAACACGCGTGGGAACCCCTCGAGGGTTTCGGGGTGCGAACTGGGGACGGGCTCGGCCGAGTGTTACCGACCCGGTTTGTAACATTAAGACCAAAGGAAAGGGATTTAGATTTAAGGCGAGTTATACCTAAGGCGACCCCCCGGCTCCCCGGGCCTGCTGCTGCCCGCGAGAGATGCGGGATCGCGGCTGGCGGGAGCCGGGAGCTCCCCGGTCCGCCTGTCTCCGGGTTTTCCCTCTCGGTCCCGCCGAACTAGTCGCTTGGCCCCGGGAGTATCCGGCCCCCGGGGCCGCTGCTGGAGCTCCTCCGCTGTCGGTACCGGGGCCGCGCTCTGGGGAAGCTCCAGGGCACCCCGCCGGGACCACGCTCCGCTCCCCCCGGGCACCGGCTGCCCTCGGCAGGAGGAACGGGACCTCCCTCTCCATGTCTCCGGTTCCCGGCTGGGTCGCGGTCCCGCAGCGCCGATCCCCGCGGCCTCGGGCCCACGTTGGGCCGAGGCTTCGCCGGAGAAACGCGGCTTTTCTGTGAGGAGGGAGGGTGGGGGTCGCGGGGGAAAAGGTCGGGACGGGGATGCACAGAAGGGTCAGCGGCGAGCGGGGACATGCCCGGGTGCGACCCACCACCCCCGGCAGGGAGCCGCTCCCCCGGGGAAGGGCCGGAGGTCTCGCCTCCACGGGGCCGAGCCGTGGCGGAAAAACCACGCGTGTACGATTTTAAATCTATTTTTTTAAGAAAGCCGAGCTCCCCGTGGAGCCGGGCAGAGCCAGCGAGGAGGACCCGCCGTTATTTATGGGGGAGAGCAGCGTTCATATGTATTTAGTGTAATTCAGTTGCTCTTTAATTAGGGCAGGGTAGTGGCATCTTTTAGTTCCAGTCGATGCCCTATTGAAAAGCAGTTAATAGAATGCAAATTGTTCCTGGCTTTACAAGGTTCTGGTAAATAAAGATTTAAACACTGCCGCGATCGGCCGTTTAATGCCCCCGTTGTTGGGGCTAATTGAGCAGCGGGCTTGGGCTTCTGTCTCGCCAGAATTGGAAACAATAATAAATAATTCAGTAATAATAATAATAATAATAAAAATAACCGTGACGGTGATGATAAAAAGGCTGCAGGTGGAGGAAGCTCGGAGGGGTCCCTGTTCTCGGCCTTCCTCGGGGGGTCCCAGTCCCCAGCCCGGGCCAGGAATCGCTGTCCGTTTACCGGGTCGAAGGGTCCCTGTCCCTGCCGCCACCGTTCCGCTCCTCCCGCCGCCGTGGGAGGTATATTCTCCTTAAAATGGTTTTTCTTCCCCAGCGTCGCTTCCCCCGGCGCCAAGGCCGCCATGTCCCCATTATTTACGAGAATTCACTCCCCAGATTTCCCGGGAACAGCGTTTGTTCATTTGCTTTCTGTGAAAACAGGAGAAAACCCCACACCAAATCTCCAGCCCAATCGCCCGCCGTGAATCCGCCCGTGTCGAACCCACTCCCCGCGAGGGCCCGGCAGCCCCACGCGGTTCGTGGAAGGGCTCGGCTGAGCTGCCCTCCCCGGCCCTGCCGCTTTGTTCCCGGTGTCCGGCCCCGCTGGGACCCGCTTTCGTTTCGCTCCTGCCGCCCTCTCGCCCGCCCGGGCCCGGCCGTGGGGACCGTTCCAGCCCCTCGGGCTCAGTCCCGGCCCGGCCGCCCCGATCAGCGGAGTCTGGGGGAAGGGGTCGCGCTGGGGGGGCCGTACCCGAACCCCTCTATCGATGAAGGCGAATCCCCCCCCGCCCGACCCACACCGAGGCTGCTCGTCCTTTCAGGCCGCCCCGGGCTGCGGGCCTGGAGGGGTCTGGATGGGTCTGGATGGCTGCAACCCCCCCCACCATCCCCCTCGGAAAGAGGGAAGGGATCCTTTCCTCGCCTGGGCAGAGAGACGAATTTTTTCTTCCCAGTAAAAGCGAAAAGAAACGAGTGCTAGACACGGGGCACGGCCGGGGCAAAGGCTGGTGCCGGTCCTGATCCTACTCCTGGTCCTGATCCTAGTTCTATTCCTGGTTCTACTCTCATTCCTATTTCTGGTTCTATTCCTGGTCCTGGTTCTGGTTTTGGACCTGGTTCTATTCTTACTCCTATTCCTGTTCTTACTCCTATTTGTTCCTAGTTTTGATCCTGATCCTGGTCCTGGTCCCGGTCCTAGTCCCGGCCACAGGAGTCCATCTGATGGATTAGTCCGAGCCAGCGAGCCGCGGATCGATGCCCACGCCGGGCCCCTATAAATGGCACTCGCCGCTTTTCTCCTCTTTCCACCCCAGTTCCCCCCATCCCGCCTCCCCTTCCGCAGATGAACTATTAATTATTCAGCCGGGAGACGGGGGGGGGCCGCAGCTCCGGCCGCCCGGGGCTCCCTCCGGCCCTGCTCGCCCCAAGGGGCTCTGCAAAAGAGGGGCGGGGGGTCCCACGGAGAAACACCTGGGCAGCAGCTGGCTGTGCCCAGCCCGTCCCCTCGGGCCATTTATCCCCGCGGCGTGGCCGCAGCCTCCGCGGCCCCGCTCCAGATTCAGCTCTACAAACTAAGCGACCACCCCACGAGGCCTGCGAGGGCCCGTGGGTTGGGGAGAGCTCCCGCTGTGGCGCTTTCGGGGGTCCCCGCAAGGCTCCGACCCCCACCTGCGATGGCCCGTCCCTGGGGGAGAAACAGGCATTGGCTTCGTTCCCGTGGGGTGATGCGGGAAGCGGGTGCGCTCCTGCATACCCACCCCGCGTGTCCGCGGACGGCAGTGGGTGCCTTCCCACCAGGCGTGTCCCTGGCTGCCCTCCTGCCCCGCGTGTCCGTGGGTGAGCTTCCATCCCCGCGCCCCCGCCGGTGGAAACCCCCCTCCCCGGCAGGGACTTATCCCGACGCTCAGGACTAGGAAATTCGCTCGTGGTTATTTCTCGGGAAGGCGACAACACCGTTGTGTCCCTTTCGGGACACGGCGCTCCCCGCTCGCCGCCTTCCTTCGTCCCTGGCTCCATCCACCCTCCCGTGGTTTTTCCCTCTTTGCGTGGAATTCACCCCGCGGGGGGGGGGACACGGCCGGTCCGGGGGGGCTGCGGGCCTGGGCAGCTCCCCGAGCAGGTCAATTCTTTCTGCTTTTTACATTTGCTTCTCCTTTTCCCTCTCCCACAATTCTTTCTACATTTCCATTTGCTCCTTCCCCCGATTTTTAGTTCTTCTTTTGAAATTTTTTTTCGTTTTCTACTTTTTTGTTGGTGTTCGTTTTGTTTTCGTTTTGTCTTTCCTTTCCTTTCCTTTCCTTTCCTTTCCTTTCCTTTCCTTTCCTTTCCTTTCCTTTCCTTTCCTTTCCTTTCC
>JAWMRA010000079.1:3737032-3749444 GCA_035584735.1 Pseudotriccus pelzelni | reverse complement strand
GCCAGAGCTCCAGGAGCGTTTGGACAACGCTCTGAGGGACAGGGGGGATTGTTGGGGTGTCCTGGGCAGGGCCAGGATTGGACTGGATGGTCCCTGTAGGTCCCTCTCAGCTCAGGATGCTCTGTGGTTCCCTAATCCCAGCTCAGCCGGGTGTGGCACATCCCTGGACCCGCTGCCCGGGCTGAGGAGCAGAGGCACACACAGGGGATGGCGGTGCAGTCCCGTCCTTCTGCCGAGCACCCCTCTGAGCCCCCCCAGAGCCCCCAGCTGCGGGCCAAGGGACATCCTGGGTTCCTTGCTCCGTGGCCCTCCGGCTCAGCACGGCCCAGCAGGGACCACCATCCCAGCGTGTCCCAGTGTCCCCAGCACGGATCACCATCCCAGCGTGTCCCAGTGTCCCCAGCACGGACCACCATCCCAGCGTGTCCCAGTGTCCCCAGCAGGGACCACCATCCCAGCGTGTCCCAGTGTCCCCAGCACGGACCACCATCCCAGCGTGTCCCAGTGTCCCCAGCACGGACCACAGCCTGAGCCCTGCATGGGCCACCACCCCCAGCACCTCGGTGGGGACACCTCGGTGGGGACAGTTTGATCTGAGCAGGGACTCGGAGCCGATCCTGTAGGGAATCACCCATGTGAGGGGCGTCTGCATATCCTGGGAATCGCCTGGTGCTGCCCCTGCCTTGGGGTCTCCGCCTTCGGCAGGTTTCGGGATGGCAGCAAGGACCAAGCCCTCCCAGGAGAAATCCCGTGGGGTGGAGCCGGACAGCCCAGCCCAGAGGGAAGGGATAGCCCAGGAGAGGCTCATGGCTTGTGCAGGGAGAAGTGGGAAGCTCCAGGGCAGCGCCAGGAGAGAGGGAAGGACGAGGGAAGGGTGGCAAGAGTCATGTTTCACAGCAGTCTTGGGTGGGGGGAAAAAAATCAACTTTATTTTCCAAACTGGGCATGTTCTGCTGCCTCCTCCCTGCCCACGGTGTCCCAGCAGAGTCCAGATAAATCTATTTTATATAATTTCAGCTTTAATAGAAAGGACTTCAGAAAAACACAGACACGCAGGGACACTCGGGGCATTCTCCTTCCTTTTAATTAATCCTCACCCCGTGCCTCCTCGAGTCACCAACTGGCAAAAATGAAGTGAAATAAATAATAAAATTAATTAAATAATAAAATTAAATAAATAATAAAATTATATTGGAGGACCCAACGTGGAAAACCCGCCCAAAACTGATACAGGGCGATCTCGGCTGTGGTTTTGCCTCCCCACCTGGGAAGGGGCAGCTTGGTTAACTGGGATTCCCACTCAGCTCCTCTGAGAGCAGGGACCCCCAAATTCACCCCTCCTGCTGGATCCAAGCCCACCCCCCCATCCCAGAGGGATCCCCCCAACCCACTGCAGCCTCCTCAGCCATCGAGGTGGTCCCCAAAGCTGAGCTCAGCCCCCCAAAGCTCCTGAGCCCTCTCAGAGAAGCGAGGGGTCCCCCCCACGCCGTCCCTCCTGGGCTCACCCCCCCAATTTGAGGAGGGGACCGGGCGTGGGACACGTGGCAGGGCTGTCCCAGCACCCCCCCGTGGGACAAGGGGCAGTGCGTGGGGACCCAGGTTTGTCCCTTTCCCCCCCGGCAGGGCCAGGCAGGGGGATGTCACCGCTGGGCCACCCCCACAAGGGCTGCCGGCTGACAAAGGGGGCCTGTCCCAGTGCCGGGGTGACATCGCACTGTCGCTGCTGCTGGGGGACAGCGGGGACACCCTCCCGGGGCTGGGGTGGCCCCACGCCGTGCTGATCACCCCCCCCACACCCCCAGGATCCAACCCGGGAATGCGGCTCCAGGGCTGCCACGGGGGATGCTCCTGGTGGAGCAGGATCCGCCCCGGGCTCTCCCCGGACCCTCATCCCCACCCTCCTGCTGCCCCACAGCCGACCCCGCCACAAACCCCCAGCCAGGAGAGCTGGGGCGAGTTTTTTGGGGAAAAGAGACTAAAATGAAATGGACCCCAGCCGGAGGTGCTCCCTTGACCGGAGTCTCCCCCCGCAGCCCCCACCCCCTGCTCCTCACTCTGCAGCACCACACCCGAGACCCCCGGGGGGGTTTCTGCTCCCTTCGCAGGGGGAGAGGTCACAGATTTTCTCTACATCCACATGGGCACTTTTCCATTGTCCCAGCGTGGCCCCTACTCTGGTTGGGGTTTCCAGGTGGGAGCTGGGAGCTGGAGAAGGAAGCAGGGAGGTGGAGGGGAACAGGGAGCATCCCCGGAGCTGCCACAGCATCCTCACACGGGGTCGTGTCCTTGCAGGCACGGGCTGGCTGGGGTGGTGACACCACTCCTGGACCCCCATCCTGGTGCCACCCAACGTGTAACCCACCCTGGCCCCACGTGGGACACCCCACGATCCCAGCCAGGGGACTCCCCAGCCAGGGGACACCCCACGATCCCAGCCAGGGGACACCCCACGATCCCACCCACGGCCCGGGGAAATGTCCTGGTCACTGCGTCCCCCCTGCCCAACCCCTGCCCACGGGAATGTCCCAGTTCCTCAGGAGGACACTCCAGCCCCACAGGGCGCTCCTGCCACCCCAAGGGGACACTCCGGCCCCCCAGGGTGTTTCTGGCACCCCAAGGGGATGCTTTTCCCCCACCAAGGGGATGTTCCCATCCCCCCGGGGTGCTCCTGGTGCCCCAAGAGGACGCTGCAGCCCCTCGGGGCGCTCCCAGCCCCCCAGGACTCGTGTCCCATCCCGCCTGGGGAGTCCCAGCGTGCTGGTCCAGGCTCCATCACCGCAGGGCTGTGGCAGCCCGTGGGCCTCCCTTGGCCGTCCCAGCCTCCAGGCATCGCTCAGGCATAGGATGACAAAGGGAAGCTCACAGGGGGCAGGGGGCTGTGGCCCCACACTCCGAGGGGCTCCTGCGGGTGGAAGAGAGACGTGAGGGGAAGGCAGGACAGAAGAGCCCGGGGAGCTGCAGGATCCCGAAGAACTGGGGGATCCCAGGGGAATGTGGGACCCCAGGGAGCTGTGGGATTGCAGGGATCTACAGAGTCCCAGGGGAGTGTGGGGATCCCAGGGAATTGGGGGATCCAAGGGGAGCCGGAGATCCCCTGCATGCCCCACATCTCCAGGAGCTGAAAACCCACCCACAGGTCTCCCCGGTGGGCCCCACCAGGCCTGGGGACCCTCCAGGCCCCAGAAGGGGGGGTGAGGTGCCAGTGGGGCCACAGCCCAGCAGTGACTGTGGGGGTTGTGTGTGTGTGCACGTGTGTGTGTGTGCCTGCAGGCTCACACGTGTTCACGCATGTTGGGGGGGGTGTGCAAACATGTGTGAGTGCACAGCACAGAGCTGGGGGGGTCCATCCCATGGGTGCCCTCTCAATCCCAGGCTCCCTTCCCGGGACCCAACTCAGCCCAGGGATCCCCAGGGACTCCGTGCCCTCAGCCCTCTCCCCTCCCAGCCAGAAGTGCAGGGTTGGGGGTCCCCCCACGGTTCTAGGTGTCCCTCCAGGGCAGTGGGTCCCACTTCGGGGTGCTGGGTGTCCCCCCAGGGCTGTGGGTGTCCCCTCAGGGTGCTGGGTGTCCCCCCAGGGCTGTGGGTGTCCCCCCACGGTTCTGGGTGTCCCCCCAAGGCAGTGGGTCCCCCCTTGGGCAGCTGGGTGTCCCCCCAGGGCTGTGGGTGTCCCCTCAGGGTGCTGGGGGTCCCCCCAGGGCAGTGGGTCCCCCCTCGGGGTGCTGGGTGTCCCCCCAAGGTGCTGGGTGTCCCCCGTGCCCCCTCCCCGTGCCGCGATGCCCCCTCAGTGTCTCACCAGGGAGGTGCCGCCGCTCTCGGGGTCTCTGTGCTGCTCGAGGAGAGGGGACACAGATTCTGCTTCCCCGGGTCTGCCACCATCCCTGTCCCCGCTGTCCCTGCTGTCCCCAGGTCTCTGCCTCTCTGACCAGGCAGGGCAGAGCCAGGGGGTCCCTTCTCCTTGTCCTCTCCTGTCCCCTTCCCTCCACCTCCACCTCACCCTGGCACCCCTCTGGCGCCCTCCCCTCTCCCAGCCCGACCACCGACGGGATCCTTCCCCTCTGCCCTTTTATACTGTCTTTGTTCATATGACAAGCACGTGGAAAACCAGAGCAGAGCTCGGAAAAAAGCTCCTTAAGACGCTTTAATTCAGTTTCCTGGATCCCATGACTGAGCTCGGCCTCTGAACAGGGTCTCATGACTGTAACACGCAGGCCCCGGCCATCAAAAGCCTCATTTATGCCCCAAAAGAGACTTAAACCCCTCTTGGCCGGTCACCCACCACCCTCCACACCTGGCCTGGGCCCCTGGGCCCCTCTGGGGGGCTTCAAACCGCCCTGGGTGACACCTGCCCTGGCCCTGCTCCGCTAGGGAGGGACTGTGGGGACACTCGAGGCCTGGCTCTGCCCTGACCCTCCAAGGAAAGGGCCCTGCAGAGTCCCCTCCAGGCACCAACCCCGTCCACCACTGACCCAACTCAGCCCCCTTCCTGCTCCCCAACCACAGCACCAGCAGAGGGGACAGAAGTGCCATCCCAGAGGGGATACAAGTCCTATCCTGGTGGGGTTAGAAATGCCACCTCAGTGGGAACTGAAGTGCCATCCCAGGAGGGACAAAAATGCCATCCTGGAGAGGAAGAAGTGCCGTCCTGGAGGGGACAGACGTGCCATTCCAGTGATTGTGGCCCCACCTTGGGGGCTGCTGCACCAGGACCCCCAGCTCCCACCTTTTGGGGTACCTGCAGCTCAGGGAGGGGTGAGTGCCCCTCTCCCCTTCCTCGCTCCAGCTGCTCGGGCTGGGCGAGGATGGAGCCTGAGCCCTCCTGCACCGGGAACAGTGACGGATCCAAACCCAAAAAGCCCCAATCCCTGATCCCATCCACGGCTCCCCACCATGGAGTTGACCCCCACAGCGATGTCCATCCCCTCTTTGGGATCCCACACACCTGAGCTGGCTCCAAATTTTGGGGCCCGGCCTGAACGCTTCTGACCTTTTGCCTTTGTTTAAACCGAGACGAAGCAAACACAAGCTCGGGCCTCCCCTCCCTCCCCCTGCAGCGGCCCCGGCCGTCCCACCGCGATGCTGAGCCGGCCGGAGCATCCGCAGCTCGACAGGAAAGCGGCAGCAGTAAGAGGATAAAACCCGCCCGGGTGCGAACAGAAGGGCTCTGTGCCGGGATTAGGGAGCCCCGGGCCAGCAGGGCCGGGCGGCTCTGGCAGCTTTGGCGTCCAGCACGTGTGAGCCCAGAGCTCCCAAAGCACCCCGAGGGGACGGGGAAGGGAGGGAATGGCTGGGGGGATGCTCGGGGAGAGGCCAGGCATCCCCAGCTCCTGGATCCCAAAATCCCCCTGGCAAAGGAGGGAGCCCCAAACATCCACCTCCTTTTCCAGCTCCAGCAGAGCCCCGGCGCTGAGGAAGGGTCTCCCCTCCTCTTCCGGAGCACCCCGTGGTGGTCCTGGGGGAAGGGAGGGGTGTGTGGGGAGCGAGGGGTCCTGTGCCCCCCTGGCCGGGCTCCCCCCCAGCTCCCAGGCCCAAACAATGGGGGCATTGGAGTGCTGGGAGTGAGGGGGGGGTGCAGTGAAGCCCCCCCGCCCAGCCCCGCATTCCCTAAGCATATTATCCCTCCTCACATTAGCCGGCCGGGGAGGAGGGGACACCAAGGGGACAGGGAGGGGGGACTGGCACTGGGGAGCCCAGCAAGGGTCCCCGCGGGCAGGAGAAGGGGCAGAGCAGCTTTGCTGTTTGGGCTGGGGCCAGGGATTCCCCCAGGGACACTTTGAACAGCCATTCCTGAGGAGGTTCACCCAAAAAGCACAAACCTGCCCTTGCATGGGGCAAAGCTCCCATCTGCTGGCAGGAGGGCACCGTGGGACACCCCACACCTCCATGGCCAGCACATCTCAAGGATCACCGAGATCAAAAATTAGGTTTGCTGCCCCCAGGACCCCCCTGTGTCCCTCAGGACCCCCCCGTGTCCCTCGCTGTGCTGGCCCTGGCACATGGCCAGCCGTGGGGATGTCCCCCTGGCCCCGTGGCACACCCAGAGTCCCCCATGCCACAGCTCCCAGCAGGCTGAGACCATCCTCCCTCTGCCCCCGGGATCCCATGGGATCCCCTAATGACACAGGACAGGGGCTGGCAGGAGAATGGAGAATTGTTGTCCCCTGGAGACCTTTGCAGCCCAGTCCCAGAATCCAGAGGAGGGAGACAAGTGTTGGGGGTCCAGCCAAAGGCAATCCAGGGAAGGTGCTGGGTCAGAGAGAGGGCCCCCCAGAGGTACCCTGGGAAAGGGCACACTCAAATAAAACGTTAAACCTCTGCTCTTTATTCAGTGCCTGGTCCCCTCGCCCCATTCCCCGAGCAAGTGCCCCGCAGGTTTGCCAGGGGTGACCAGAACACCGGGAGTGCTCTGGGAAGGCTGAGCAGGGCCACCCTGGAGGAGGTGTGGGGCAGGAGGGCACCTCCTCCGTGCATCCCCATTGTCCCTGTGGGGACACGGCTCTGCCCCGGCCGTGGGGTGAACTCCGGGCACCACCAGCGCTGGGCCCGGGAAAGCTCCGTGGAGTGGGAACTGCCACCTCCTCTGTCCCGCCCCCTGGGACAGCGGGGAGGGGGCCGGGCCCCCCAGCCCCTCTCCAACTCGCATTATTGCTATGTCAGAGCAGCAGAGTGGCTGGGAGAGGCTCGGGGGTTCGCTGTCCTGGGACAGGGGACAGGGACGTGTCCAAAGCCAAGGATCCACCGCTGGAGGGGGGCCTCTCGTGTCTCTGGGAAGGGGGGAAGAGGGAGCTGCCGTGTCTGCCCAGCCGTGCCGGGGGTGCCAGCAGCGCCAGGGCTGGCACCGGGCGGCAGGAGAGCTGTGCTTGTGTCCCAGAGGAACCACTGTCCGTGCTGCCGAGCCCGGAGCCGAGGCCGAACAAAGTCACTGCGCCTGGGACTGGGGAGGGACACCGGGAGGAGCGGAGGGAGCAGCAGGGCCCCCCGCCCGGCCCTAGTTGCGCTGGCTGGGCAGCTCCTGGGAGATGAATTTCCGAAGGCGCTCGAGGTACTGGCTGTAGAGTTCGATGTCGTTGTGCCCGGCCCCGTCCACCCAGAGCGGCTCCACGGCCTTGGGGCAGCGCTCAAACAGTGCCAGCCCGTGGGAGAAGTCGATGACCTCGTCCTCCGTGCCGTGGATGATGAGGACGGGAGAGGTGATCTTGGAGATCTTCTCGATGCTGCCAAGACAGTGGGTGGGGAAGAGAGGAGGGTGAGCATGGGGGCTGACACTTCCATTCCTCTCCTGCCCCCTCCACAAGCACATCCCGTGGGAGAGGCACCAGGAAATGCTCTTTGATCGCAGGGACAGGAAGGGACAGGGAGCTTCTGCCAAGGACAAGCCCCAGGACAAGATCTGCCCTGGTGTGACAGATGAGGAGCAGCCAGCAGTGACAACATCCCCGGGGGACCTCAGCACTGCTGCAGGACATCCCTCCCCCGCCGGGATCAGCCCTGCTGTTCCCAGCCCGGCCCCAAAGGCCACACGAGGCCATCGGGACACAGAGCGTGGGCTGGTGGCTCCCCAGTCACAGCTTCCGCCTCGGGGACCGTCCCCTGGGCCCCCCTGGCCTGGCTGCAAGGGAGAGGAAAAGGAAGAGCTCGGCCCTCAGCACTGCTCCTGCCACCCCCAGAGTGGGAAAACCCCGAAGGAATCACCCGCGGGGGACAGAGGGGTCCCAGGGCCTGTAACACCCGACAAGGGGTCGGTGGAACAGCCCCAACGCTGGTGGGCAACGACACCGGGACAGGGTGGCTGGGAGGCAATGCCAGAGGGGACTGGGGTGCACACACGGCCCAGGGCACTCACTTGGGGAAGGCATCGAACCAGTAGGTCTTCTTGGTGTCGGGGAAGGCGACGCGCATGCCCGAGGTGAGCGGCGAGTGCAGCACGATGGCCGCGCACTCGTAGCGAGAGGCCAAGTCCACCGTGGGCACGGTGCCGATGCTCTGCCCGTACAGGATGATGTTCTCCGGGCTGATCCCGTACCTGGGGGGGGCACAGGGCAGCTCAGCACCCACTCACACTCGAGTCACAGCGCCAGGAGATCACGGACTATGACTGGAGTGGGACGGGGCCCATCGGGATCATCTGGTCTCACTCTTGGCCCTGCGTGGGATGCCCCAAGAACCCCACCCTGTGCCTGACACAGCTGAGGGATCACCCTGCTCTGTCACAGCCCCACACAAGGCTCCCAGGGGCGTCTGTCCCCCCGGCTGGGCCCAAGGCCATTCCCTGCACCCCCAGGACCAAGAGGCTGCCTGGGTTGAGCTGCCAGGAGAGCTGTGAGGGTGTCAAGGCTCTCCCTTGCCAGGGGCACGGTTATGGGGGGCTCACAGACCCCGGATGGCAGCCCTGTGGGGCAGCCCCCAGCTCTGGGTCACGCTGCCAGCCAGGGCAGAGGAGGCAGGGCCCGGCACAGGGCTGTACCCCAAACCCAGTGGGGGAACCGGGGCACAGCCAGGCCAGGAGCACAGCTTGCGCCCCGCAGCACCCCTGCCCTCAAATCTCGCTCCTCCCGCAACCTTCCAAGCACTCCTCCCCACCCAGAGCGACCCAGCGTTCCCTCTCGGGGGAGGTTTCCTGTTTTCCAGCCCGCTGGACAGCAGGGTTTTCCTGAGAGCAGCACAGAGGCCCTCCCTGCCCCGCTCACCGCGTCCGCAGCGCCTGCCATGCGGCGTCGATGTCCGAGTAGAGGTTCCTCTCCGAGGGCTTCCCTGTGCTCACGCCGTAGCCAGAGTAGTCGTAGGAGAAGATGTTGCAGTTGATTCGGGTGCCCAGCCCGATGTAGAAGCTGCTCATCTGCCCCAGGTCCACGGCGTTGCCGTGGGAGAACAGCACCGTGTACCTGTGGCACGGGGGGAGACGGGAACGGCGCGTTATCCCGGGCTCCGGGAGGGATCTCCACGGGAAGCACCGGCCAGGCCCAAACCCAAACCCCGGGAAACAAACACCAACACCCCTCTGCCCACCAGGGACACCCAGACCCCACTGCTGCCAGGGCCCCAGGCGGGAACTGCAGCCCCGAAGGCAGGAGGATGATTCTCCTCAAGTTTCTGAGTCTATTTTTGGTGAAAAGCTCAGGATTTGGGGCCGTTTGCCCAAGGGGGATTTCAAGTAAGAATTCTGACAAGCGGGTTTTTTTTTTTTTCTCCCTCTCCTGAGCCTGGCAAGACACCAGATGCTGGGAGAGAAGTGGATTGTGGGAGTGACAAGGCACAAGAAATTTCCACCATAAGGGGAAAAACAATGTTAATCATAAAAATTAACACTAATAGTGGATTGATGGAAGCTTGGCTCCCTTCTGCTGGAGGGAGGGAGCAGGACCTGCTGCCTGCTGGGCCCCCAGAGCTGCTCTGAGGGGTCTGTGGCCAGGCTGAGCCTCCAATCCTGGCCTGGATGCCCAGAAAGCCCCAGCAGGAAGGGGCAGGATGAGCTGTGAGGAGGTCAGACACCCAGCAGAACCTGTTATCCCGGGCTTTGGGAGGTCTGGCTCCCCCACAGCCCGGGTTCTCCCCTGCAGCCTGGAATGCTGATCCTCGGGCACACGTTGTTCCCAGGTGTGCAGGGTCAGCTGAGGTGACCTGGCCTCCCTCTGCACCCCAAACGGTGCCCCTGCCTGGGCAGCAGCTGCCCAGTCCCCCCATCCCTGGAGGGGCTCTGGGTCCCACACTCCAGGCAGCCCCTCTCCACCTTCCCAGCTCACAGATCCGTGGGGGGACCAGCAGTGGGGTGTGCCCAAACCACACTCATCTCCAATGTGCCCATGAATCTGAACAGAGCAGGCTCTCCTGGCTGGCAAGAGCTGCTGCCCATCCCCAGGGGGACAAGCAGCCAGTGCAGCGCCCCCAGTGCTCCCAGAGAGCCTCCCAGAGCTCGGCTCACACCTGGAGAGACATCAGGGAGGTGTGCAGGACAGCCTGGGGAATCCCTGAATCCTTGCCTTGCCTCTGCTCCTGCTTTAACCCCATTCCCAGTGCAGCCACAGGCCAGACCGGTCCTGGGAGCCGCCTGACCAGCTGCCTCCAACCCCCTGGCATGGCCAGATCCTCCAGGGGGGAGGGAGGGGACAGGACCCCCCCGGCACAGCCCCAGCCCAGCACTCTGTGCCTCCTGGGCACACTGGGGTGGGACCTGCTGGGTGCTCCCCAGGAATCACGGAAAGACCTGGTAGCTGCTTCCCAAGGACACCCAGTGGGTGTTCTCTGGGGACTCTTGGGGTTCCAGCCCACCCAGGAGACCCAAGTGGGTGCTCTCCAGGGACCCTGAGAGACCTGCTTGGTGCTCCCTGATAATCCTGGTATTCCAGCTCCCCTTGCACGCTCCAGGTAACTGGAGTTCCAGCCCCCATGGAAGACCTGATGGGTGCTCCCCAGGGACCGCTGGGGTTCCAGCACTCCTGGGAGACCCGGTGGGTGCTCAGGGACCCTGAGGGACCTGCTTGGTGCTCCCTGCTGACCCTGGCATTCCAGCTGCCCTGGGGTGCTCCCTGGGGTGCTCCCTGGGGTCCCAGCGCCCCGGCAGAGCCGGTGGGTGCGGGGCAGAGCCGCGGTGACTCACCTGGCGCCGGGCACGCAGCGGACGTACATGCAGCCGACGCGGTTGCCGCGGCTGCTCTTGGTGACGAACACCTCGATGTTGTCCAGCTCCCGCTGGGAATACTGGAAATCCGCCCTCTCCTTCAGGTGCAGCTTCCAGCGGCCGGCGGCGCCGCGCAGGGAGCCGGTGCTGGCGCTGCCCACGGGCTCGGGCTCGGGCACCACGGCGTAGGTGGGCTCGGGGGGCAGGAAGGCGAGCTTGGCCGCGATGCGGCTGGGGCAGGGCGGGCAGCAGAACAGGCAGCACAGCTGGCTCAGCGACAGCCCGTTCATGGTGAGGGGAGACGAGGGGGGGCGGCCACGCCCGCGGTGAGGGAGGATCCCGGTGGGGCAGAGGCCGGAGGGGGTGAGGGTGACGCCCCGTCCGTCCTCAGCTGGCCCTGGGCACGGCGGGGCCCGGCCAGGCCGGGCAGCGCGGCGGGGATGGCGTGGCCATGTGTCCGTCCGTGGGCAGCGGGGGCCTGCGGGTTTGGGAGGGGGTAGGGTGGGCACTGAGGGCTCTGCCGAGGCCCCCACACGTGTGACCCGCCCCCCGTGCTCCTCCCCACAACGCCCACGGGCTCCGTGTGTGTGTGTGTGTGTGTGTCCCCCGCAGAAAACACCCACCGCTCGCAGCCCCCACGCCCGGCCCACGCGGCCCCCAAAAACAGCCCTCCTCCCACGCCTGCAGCCCACGCGGGCAGCCCACCGAGCACAAACTCACGCCCCCACCTCCCCCCACGCCCACACCAGCAGTGGGACAAAGGACACAACCCCTCCAGGACCAGCCCCCCTCGGTGCCGGCTCAGGCGTGAGGGAGAGCAGAGCTCCCGAGGAAAAAGGGGAGAGGGGAGAGAAAGGGAAGGGGGGGGAAAAAAAAGAAAAGCAACTATTTTCTGCAAGTTTGGGCACAGGCTCGAGCTGAGGAATGTCAAACCAGCCCACACCCCGAGGAATTCGCTCCATCTGCTTCCCAAGGGCTGGGAAAGGGTGGAAGGGGGAGGCCTCATACACCAAGCCAGGACACAGCCCCAAAATGTTGGGAAGGAAGGGATGTCCCTGCCCCCCGTGCCCCCCCCTGCTGGTGACCATCCACAGGGTGGCACCTGGCACGGGGCAGCGCCGTCTTGATGGGTCTGTGGGATCAGTGGGATCAGTGCCATGCACCCCCCTGGGTGGGCTGCCCTGCCTGACCCCTGCCCCCACCCCACAGCCGGCACGGGGGTCCAACCCACACCGTGGGGGGCAGATCCCCCCCCGCACACACTGACTGTGGGACCATGGGACCCTCACTCCACAGAAGGGGGGGGATCCACACTGCACTCACTCTCCAACCCGTGCGGGACACCCCCCACCACTGATCAGGGGGTGCTTCCCCCTCCACCGACAAGCACGGGACCCCCAGGCCATCACACTGACCAGGGTGGGACTGTGGGACACCCCCCCAATACACACACTGACCGCTCTGGGACCCCCCAAAAAACCCCACTGACCGCTCTGGGACCCCCCAAAAACACCCACTGACCGCTCTGGGACCCCCCAAAACACTCACTGACAAGTCCCCCTCTCCACTGACTGCTGGGGGACCCCCCCTCAAACACACTGACTGCTGTGGGACCCCCGCCAAAGACACACTGACCGTTGTGGGACCCGCACAAACACAGTGACCGGACCCCCCACCTGCCGTGGGCCGCTCTCCCCCCTCTCTGACCATCGTTGGGCCTCCCCCTTCCTCCCGCTGCCCGCGGTGGGACCCCCCCAAAAAACACCCACTGACCGGTTCCCTCCCCCTCCAATGACCGCG
>JAWMRA010000079.1:3724690-3736546 GCA_035584735.1 Pseudotriccus pelzelni | reverse complement strand
CTTGGACACTTCCAGGGATCCAGGGGCAGCCACAGCTGCTCTGGGCAACCTGTGCCAGGGCCTGCCCACCCTCACAGTGGTGATATCCCATCTCACCCTCCAGCAGTGGGAAGCCATTCCCCCTTGTCCTGTCCCTCCAGGCCCTTGTCCAAAGTCCCTCTCCCTCTTTCCTGTAGGTTCCCTTCAGGTACCTGCAATAGGACCTGCCAGTCACCACAATCCCACACAGCCATCTGCAGCCCCCCGGGAGGAGCACATTCCTGTGGGACATGGGGTCCAGCTGCTCAGGGCACATCCCACATGGATCCCACCCATCCCATGGCAAGATGGGCATCACCATTGGCCTTGGCACTTGCCCACAGGCAGCCAGCCCTGCCCAGAGCCCGGCCAGGGGAAGGGCAGCCTGGGCTTGGGATGGAAAGGGGTACAGGGCATGGACGGGGTGGCCACTGGGTGTTGCTGGTTTTGGGAATCAGCACAAGGCTGAGCCCTGGGCTCGTGGGACAACAGCAATGCTACCCCCCTGCCTGTGCCATGAACTCCCTGAGGAAGGGCAGCTCTGCCTCATCACTGCCCCTCGGTAAAAAGAAGCCATTCCCCTTTTTCTGCTGCATTTTCTCTGTGCCAGTGGCCCCTGGGACTTGTGTCACCCCAAACCTGGCTGTTCCCTTCCACTGCAGGGCCTCCTACCAGCCCTGTCCCTCTCCCTGCTCTCCCTCTGCCCTCCGCTCCTGGGGATGACAGGGAGAAGACGAAACACTTCCCTAACACAATTATACTCTAATTTTGCATGTGTGGCCATAATTTCCCTGTCAACAATTGCAGTTAAGCCTCAGAGCCTCGCTCTCCTGCTGCTGGTGGCTGGGCAGAGCCAAGCCATGAAGAGCTGGGATGGGCAGGAGCTGGCTGGTGTTCCCTGGGCATCCACAGCTGGGACGGTGTGGGATGAAAGCAGTGGGGAGCATTTCCTGCTCTGAGCTGTTTTGGTCACTTTGCCTATGCTGAAACTAGAATTTGCATTTCACAGAATCACAGAAGCCAACAGAATATTTGGGGTTGGAAGGGACATCTGGAGATCATCCAGTTCAACCCCCCTGCCAAGGCAGGGTCACCTGGAGCAGGTGACAGAGGAACACATCCAAGTGGATTTGGAATGTCTCCCTCTCTGGGAGCCTCTCTATGCAGCTGTTCCAGTGCTCTGACATCCCCCATGGAAAGCAATTCTTCCTCCTGCTGAGGTGGAACTTCTTGTGCTTGAGTTTATAGCTTATGAGTTTACTCCTCATCCTGTCTCTGGGCACCACTGGAAAGGGTCTGGCACCATCCTCTGACACCCCCTGGAAATATTTGTATGGATTGATGAGATCCCCTCTCAGTCTTCTCCTCTCCAGACTGACCAGGCCCAGCTCCCTCAGTCTTTCCTCATGAGGGAGATGCTCCAGACCCTTCAGCATCTTTGAGGCTCTGCTGGACCCTCTCCAGCAGCTCCTCGTCTTTCTTGAGCTGTGGAGCCCAGAGCTGGACACAAGACTCCAGATGTGCCTCCCCAGGGCCGAGCAGAGGGGCAGGATCCCCTCCCTGACCTGGCCACACTCTTCCTGATGCCCCCCAGGGTCCCACTGGCCTCCTGGCCCCAGGACACACGGCTGGCCATGGACAACTCACCCTCCGCCAGGACCCCCTGGTCCCCCCCCACAGAGCTGCTCCCCAGCAGGTCACCCCAAACCTGTGCTGGCACGTGGGGCTGTTCCTCCCCAGGAGCAGGACCCTACCCTTGCCCCTGTTGACCCTCATTAGTTTTCCCTCTGCCCAATTATCCAGGCTAATTATTAATGTCCCATGGAAGGGCAGCTCAGCCCTCAGGTGGATCAGCCACCGCCCCAGTTCTGTCTCAGCAAACACCGAGGGTCCATCCCACCCCTTCCTCCAGGTCACTGACAAGCGAGTTGGGCCAGGCTTAGGCCACAGTTGATCCCTGGGGAGCCCCACTGACCACAGGCCCCCAACTGGATCCTGGATCCCCTGGCTCAGGACCCCCTCTGCCATTCCGCCAGCCCTTCACTCACCTCACTGTCCACTCACCCAGCCCACAATTCCCGAGCTTTCCTACCGGGATGTCCCAGGAGATAGTGCCAAACGCCTGGCTGAACTCAGTCCTGGTGCCAGAGGCTGCCCAGATCCCCCTGCATGGACACAGGGGCAGGGGGAGACATTTGGGGCCTGTCCCAATCCCTGTTCCTGCTCCAGCCCCATGAACACAACCAGGGGCTCCAAGGGGGGATCTGGGGGAACTCAGGGGAGGGGGGAAGAATCCCAGACCCCACAGAGCAGTCAGGGTTGGAAGGGACCTCTGGAGATCATCCAGTCCAGCTCCTGGGGGTTGAGATCCCAGGAGTCTGGGTGCTGGGAGTTAGGGATTATCCACTGGGAAACTGAGGCACAGAGACCCCAGGGCTGCCCCGGCAAGCTGAGTGGGGCCCACACAGAACATCCCTGCCCGCAACAAAGCACCCACAGCATCCAAGCAAACTAGACTGTGTTGTATTTACACTCATGGAGAGGGAGGGAATAACAGGGAGAAGGTCGGTGGTGGAGAAGCTGGCAGGTGGCTGTGGGCTCTTTCCCGCCGCATCCATGGGAGCTGCTGCACCTCCCTGGAGCTCGGGGTCCTCGGGAGAACACAAGGCAAGGGCTGGCTGTAATTCCTACTCCCCCTGAGAGCCATGGATCACCCTCAGCCAAAAACCTCAACGGCAAACCCGGCCCAGGGGTGTTCAGGGATAACACCTGCATGCTCTGGATGCAGCATCCACGTTATCCAGGAGCAAAAACCTGAGGGAAAGGCTGGCAAGGGGCAGCCTCGCTCCTCTCTGGGCTGGGGGGATGGTTTTGCATCAGCTGTGGAGGTCACGACCCTCCTGGTACCACTGCAGGATGTCAGTGGCCACAGGGCACACACTGCTCTGGCTGGATCAGACTGGGAAAGCCAACACTCAGGAGGATCCCCCCTTGCTGAAGGATCCCTGCCCAGAACTGCCACGAGCAAGGCAGGAAAACAGCACTTGAAAGGACTGGCTGTGATTCCCCACCTCTGACTGCTCCCTGGGGCTCTGCTCTCCAACACCCAGGCAGACACTTCCCAAGGGTGGCACAGCCAGAGGCAGGGCAGAGTTCCTGCTTGTCCCCTGGGACACATCCAGGTTCCTCTGCTTGTGGCACCAGAGCCCCATGGCCGCTCCCCTGCTCCCAGTGCTCCCAGGAACCCCCGGCTGAGGAGGTGGCTGTTGCTGTGCCCCGGGAGCCGCTGCCCTGCCTCGTGCTGCATCCCTGAGCCCTCCAGAGGTTCCTCCTGGGGTGATGCCAAGCTGGCATTTGGCTTGCCCTAAACCTCCCTACACGTGTGCCAGTCTGGGCACCCCAGAGCCCTTCAGGTGCTTTTTGGGGTGCTCAAGTCCTCTGAGCGTGTTCACTGTACCCCAAAGCTCTCCCTCTGCCTTCCCTGGCACCCCGGAGCCCTCCCCGAGTCTTCCACCACGCCAGGGAACTCTCTCAGTGGGCCCAGAGCTCTCCAAGCACCTCTCCCTGCTCCCTGGGGCTCTCCATGGGCGTTTCTGAGCCCCTGCCCGTGCTTTCTCAGGACCCTCCTCGGGACTTTTCCCGTGCCCTGCAGCCCCTCCATGTGCCTTTCCCTGTGCCCAGTTCCCTCTGTGCGGCTTTTGGAGCAGGAGGGAGCGAGGAGGAGGCAGGGGAGAGGGCAGCTGGGTGGGCTCCCCGAGCTGCCCAGGGGGGAGGAGGGGACCCCACTGTCACCTGGGGGCAGGGACAGGTCCAGAAGCAGAGGTGTGGGGACCTGAGCTTTGTGCACAACCCTGATGAGAGCGACTCGTGTAAGGCAGAAGGCAGGGAGAGGGGAGAGAGGGGAGAGGAGGGAGGGGACAGGGGACACAAACCTCGCTGGGGGAGCAGCCGGGGTTCTCCAGGGGTGTTGGAGTACAGGAGGCTGGAGCAGGGCTGTCCCTGGCTGTGCCCTGTGGAGAGGGGCACGAGGCAGCAAGCGGAGCCTCTTCCCAAAGGTCCTGCCCTGCCCAAGTTGCTCCAAGCCACAAAATGACTCCCCTGTGCCAGCCCTGCTGCTCAGTCCCCTCAGGGCTTCTCCAACACGGGGTGGGGAGGGGGATTTGGGGCGTCAGAACCACGGAATCAACTTTGCTGCATTGGAGCCCAAGCACCTCCCGGGGAGCAGATGGCAGCCTGGCTGCCAGGATCCCCCAGCTCCCGGGATTGCAGGAGGTGGGGCACAGGGAATAAGTCCAGAGGCTCCTCAGGGACTCTGGCCTCAAGTCCTGGGTGGCTCACAGGACTCGGAGCAGCCAGCAAGGGAAAGCCCAGATGCTCCCACTGCACAGAGCGCCCGGAGAGAGGCGAGTCCCAAGGTCTTTAGAGGTGGAGCAGAGGGACAAGACGGCCCCTTTTCCTTTGGGAAGCTGGTTGAGAACACATCGGCTGAGCTGTGGCTGTCGGACAGGCAGGAAGGGAGAGAAGGAACACTGACTGACTGCCCAGGAGGTGCGAGGAGCCCCCGTGTCCCGGTGCCGGTCCGTGTGCGCTGCCGGAGTCACCCTCGCACCACTGCTTGGGGCTGGGAGGAGGAGGGGAGGAGGAGGAGGGAGGCTGGGAGGAAGGGGAGGAGCACCGGGCTGCCCTGCTGGCTGCAGTTCGAGCTGCTCAGACCCCCCTTCACAACTTCTGGATCTTCTCGGCGATAACGATGGGGTTTTCCTTGCGGATCTTCTCGGCAGCCTCTGCCTTGTAGTCGTAGGGGCAGGCGTGCATGTCGGAGTACCGGTGGATGGCACAGAACAGGTTCCCGCAGCGGCAGTCGAAGCCTGAGGGCAGGAAGAGCACAAACAAAGCCATATCAGGCCCTGTCCAGCAGGGCAGGAAGGCGGCAGGGCCCCCCCAGCTCCTTCCTGCCAGGCCAGGAAACATCACCAAGGCACACAGAGGAGGGAGGGGGTCACCGTCCCCCCTAGGCCAAAGGGACTCGGCGCGGGGGAAGAACACGGGTGGCTCTTTGCCTTCCCCTGGCTCAGCAGCTCCTCGTGCTCTGGGCAGCCCCAGCTGTCACAGCTCCCAGAGCAGCTGCTCTCTCTGTTCCCCAGGGACAAGGGCCATGCCAGGCACTGCAGTGCCAGATTGCTAATCCAGGACAGGCTCCCCAGGCAGCCTGAGCTGGAGCTGAGCCCTCGGAGCCAGCCCAGCTCCCCAGGGTCACACAGCAGCATCTGGGCTGGCCAGCAGTGAGCAGCAGGACTGTCACCGGGAACACTTCCGAGCTATTTGGGCTTCCAAATTCCCCATTCAGCCACTTTCACTCGGGGACAATGCTGCTTGGAGTGCTTCCATCAACACAGCACGCTGGGACACTCAGGCAGGGAGCAGGGATGTGCTGCAGGACAGCAGGGAATGGTGCTGGCAGGGAATCCTGCTCTGTCTCTTCTCATCTTCCTAACTACAGCCCACAGAACACCTCACTCCAAGGTGCCACTTTACTCCTGTTTGAGAAAACTCATTTTATCCTAAATAATGCCCTGAATACACAGGACTTCTCTGCAAGCTGAATCCTAAATGAGGAAACTTCTCACAGCTTGAAGTCCTTAAGGAAACACTCATCCAGGAAAACCATCCTCCCTGCAGATCCAAAGGCTGGGCACAGACTACCCTGCTCCATTCCAGGTTTATAAACCCACACTGGTTCTAGGACAGCACCCTCGGATCTCCAGGCAAGCTCAGGTTCAAACTTCCCAGTCCAGACTTTGCCAAAGCCTCTTACATCCATGCAAACAGCTCCCTGGCTGCTGGATGCACTACGGAAGCCACAGAGTGTTCCACTAGGACAGCGTGACCTGCTCGGCTCCCGAGTTAACTTTTTCCAGGGAAGCACTAAATGCCAGAGATAACTGAGGGGAATGATGTTTTTATTAACAAAACCCCAGCCAAATTAATTGCTTTGCTTTCCAGGGGCAGTTTTCCTACCGATAGCACTGACACCATCCCTGCACGGCTCCCTCCAGCTTTACAGGCTGGATGCCGAGAGCCATCCTGCTCTCAGGAAGCTCTCAGTGGAAATCAAGCAGCATTAACAAATGGGATGAGCCTTGGAGAGGGATTTTTCCATTTGGGTCCAGCTCATTCCATGCCACTATTACGAAAGCTTTACCGCAGACCTGAACGGGAGCCGACTCTGCCTTCGCTCTACAGCAGCCTTTGCCAGGCAGCAGGACCAACCCGAGAGGTGCTGCTGCACCCAGCTCTGCCAGCCCGCATGCCAAGGCTGCCAGGACCCTGGCAGGGAGTGGGATGTTCCCCAGGCTGCTCCCTCTGCCAGCGCTGCCGCAGGTCAGAGCTCCCCTCCCAGCTCCCCAGCAGCGCCTCGGCTCGGGGATGGCTTTGTGGGGAACCTCCAGCCACTGCCCCTCTGAGCCACCAGAGCACAACCAGAGCTGCCCCCGGGGCTCTCACACCACACTGCTGAGGCCACAGCCGGGTTTGCCCAGGGCCACGCACTCACCAGTCAGCCCGATCTTCTTCCGGCAGGTGAAGCAGCGATTCTTCTTGGGTTTCGGCTTCTCGGCAGCGGCCTTGCCCTCGGCTGTGTTCTGGGATATCTCAAGCAGGGTACCTGAAACGGAGGCAAGAGTTTTGCTGCCCTTCTTGATAAAACCAAGCATTTGCTTTACTGCAGGAGGTGCTTGAGGCTCTAACTCCATTCTGCGTCTCTGCCAGCCCCCCTGTGTGCACACTGCCCTGGCTGACAGACCCCAAGCTGTGGGATTTGCCTCGTTCCACAGAGATCTTACACCTCACACAGCCTCATGTTTTCTGTTTCAAATGCCTAACATCCAAGGCCAGAGTGGCCACTGGACAGTGACTGGATAGTCACTGCAGCTCAGCTGCTGTACAGCAACACAACTGTCAGCTGAGCCCACAGTTAATCTTTGCAGAGGGGGGGGAAAAAAAAAGTTAACCCCTTGTAAGTACTACTAATTATTTTTGCTGGCTCTTATGTAAGTGTTCCCCATATGTAGGTCTCAGAATGCTTTACACAGATATCCATCACTGTCTCTAATCTACCAAAGGGAAAACTGAGCTCGGAAAGCCAGATTGTTAAAGGTCACTGATGCTTAGCAGGATTTCCTCCAGTACCTAAGCAGGTTAGAGAAGTCAACAGGAGGGAGGAGCTGTGGCTGCAAACAGATACACACCTGCAGTGCAGGCTGCTCTGAGGAGACAGAAGAGTCAGAGGCAGCTTTGTGGAGCTGACCCTAAACAGCTTCCCAAAAACCACAGAGCCAGAAGAAAGGGGCAGGCTCTCCCAAGCCTGTTTCACCACACAGTCTCTCACCTCGCTGCTGTAAATTGTCTCCTGGGCTTGCAGGCCAGGGATTACCAAACCCAAAATGCACAGTCATGTGCAGTGACTAGAGCCAGTTTTTTTAGCAACTAACAGCTCCTGGGATTTTTTTAGCTTTCAGTGCAAGCTGTCAGCTGAACCAAAGGAGGGTGTCTCCGCAGAATCACCTGGTTATGGCATCAGCCGGAGGATGTACCTGCTGAGCAGTGCCCCCCGTGCTGCCCAATCCCTTCAGGAGGGAAACACCCCCTCGAGGGACAGGTACCCCCGTCACAGGGGTGACACCAACCAGGCCCCACTGCCCCTGGGCACTGTCACAAACAGGTCTCCTCTCTCCCGTGACTCTGGTGGATCCCTGTCCCTCCCTCCCTCAGAGCTGGCAGCGGAGTGCTGCCAGCGACAGGCCGTGGGCCGCTCCGGGCTCGCTGCCATTCCCCGGGAGAGGCGTCATGGAAGATTATCCTCCTGCCAGCGACGCCGGGGCTGGCAGCTCCTCAGCCCTCAGCCCACAGAGCCACCTCTATCAGCCTGCCCTGGGGCACAGCATTTGCTCTCCTCCCTGTCTCACAAAGGAGCTGTTTCCTGCTCAGCTCTCTTTCCAGGTGTGTGTTTTCCTGCCTGTCCCCCGGGGTCAGTGGCCAGTGCTGCTCCAAGCAGCTCTTTGAGATTTGTGTCACTCACACCTGTGCAAAGGCCAAACCAACCTGACGAGGAAGATGCTGATGAAGCTTCTTCTGTCTTGCTGAACTCCTCTGTCTCAGTGCTGGTTTCCTCTCTGGATATGCTCATGGCTGTCATCTGATGGGTCACAGGAGTCTGAGCACTGGGAGCATTGGCAGCAAACAAACAGAGAGCAAACACAAGGGGTTTTTCCTTCGATGAACAGCTGTTATGTGGGAGAGACCTCCAGCCCATAAAGTTAATTTCCTTATATTCAGAAGTAGGTCAGGAGTACAGCAGAAGTGAGACTTGAGATTCCCCTAGAGATCTGGGATCAAAGTTCTTTACAGGCACACCTGGAATGAACCTGTGAGAATTTCAGTTTCCTTTTCTACGTAAATATATCTCCCAGCCAAGGCTATAGCTCCAAACAAGTCCAGGGACAGGGCAATAGAGTTATGAGTCAGGACTGTAAATGTGACAAAGCTCAGTGCAGCTCTAACATCCTTCCCATCAAATGTGCCCGAGATCTCTAATCCAGCTCCCAGACTGGGTCACCACCAGCTGCTTTCACTTGAAATCCTGGAATATCCCGAGTTGGAAGGAACCAAGTTCATCATCGAGTTCAGCTCCTGGTTCTGCACAGGGCAACCCCAAAAATGCCACCACTAAGGACTGAGCAGAAACACAGCAGCTGAACACAGCCAGTGATAGAACAGCTGCACTGGACCCAAGAGCACCCAAGACACCACCTGATTCACCACCAAGCCCCTGGCACCTCACCCTACACATCATCATTATCATCATCATCATCATCATGTTCATCAGGGACATCTCCATCGTCCAGACAAACCAGGGTCACAGTCAGGAGTTTGATCCAGCCCATTTACCCCTGGGCCACGTGACAGGTGACACCTTGTCCCCCATGGGCCAGAGCTGGATTTTAGCAGGGCTGTGCCCCTACCTGGCTTTTGCATCCTCGGGTGTGGAGTCTCCCTCTGCAACTGCTTCAGAAGCCATGGGGCTGCTGCTGGCACCACTGGGAGCTACGAGACAAGACCAGTCTTGGTAAAGCCTTTGAAAAATGCCAGCAAGTTCCTCGTGTGCTTGACAGCCAAGGAGGGAGCAGGAGGAGTGCTGAGCAGCCCTTAAGCTCCTGCTCCCCGCTGGAGCTGGGAGAGCACACCCCAGTCGGGATCATTCCCGTATCTCCATTCCTACACCCTCCCCTCCAAATCTGTGCACAGGTCTCTGAGGGGGGTAACACATCAGGGCTGTCTGGATCCTGAACCCAAACCACTCTGCAGCTTCTGCAAGGTGGAAGAACCAGGTTGGTTTGTGTCAGCTGAGGGGCTAAGTTGGGGGTCTCAGAAAACTCTTTGCCAGGAAAAGCCGTGTTCCTGATGCACATTTGGGGTGGGTAACTCAAGGAAAGCCGTGACCACACTCAGGAACAAACTGTGGAAGAGCTCTGGAAGGAATTTCTCACTGTGCAAAGTCTGTACATGGGGCATCTGCACAAACTCCTGGCAAAAAAACCCTAACCCTGATCACATTGTGATCGCATCTTCCTTCTGCTCCCAGCTCTGGCATGTACCAGGAAACAAACTTTTTAGAACATGCATTTTGGTTGTCAACACTGTTCAGGTAAGAAAATTATACCAACCAAGTAGGCCCAGCTCTTCCCAAATCAAATGTCACTGTGGGGATCTGTGGGGTTCCCAGCAGCCAGCACACAGCTCAGGGAGCAGGGAACAGCTAAGAATTGGGATCACCGTTAGCACGGGTGAAGTTTGACAGTTTACTGGAAGGTGCTGACTGGGACAGGGCTTCACAAACTGGTGGGACTGGGAAGGAAACAACTGCCCCCCTTACAGGGAACACAGGTGCTCAAGTGCCCTTGATTTAGAGCCTTGGAAAGGGACACGGAAAGGGACAGACACGGTTTCTCTAGGAGGGGGTGAATCTGCTGGCGGCCAATACCAGTTGCTGAATGGAGTTTGCATCCAAACCCCCATTTTAAGGCAGATTTCCCAGGAAAAACCCTCTACCTGGGGGGCTTATCCGGTCACTGCTCTGCTGTCTCTGCAGGAACTCCTTGTAGCACACGGAGCACATCCCGTTGGTCCGGGGGCTGCCGTAGAACCCGCAGCCCGTGGTGCACAGCAGGGGCACCTGGGTCTGGTTCGTCTCCTGAGCCATCCTCGCCCCTCCAAGCTGCAACCAGGAATAAAACCGGGACAGCTGTGAGGGCCATTGTTCGCTGCAGCTGCTCAGGAAGGAGCACAAAGGATCCCGAGAGAGCCCAGTTCCTGCACGTGCACCGCAACCCAACCCGAGGCCCTCCAGCACAGGGCACTGGGGGCTCCCAAAACCCCTGTCCCTGGGGCCTCAGGCCAGCCAGAGCTGCCAGGAGCTGCCCAGAGCCAGCCTGGAAAGCCCAACAGGAACTGGCTCCTGGTTCTCCCTCCTGCACCACGAGGCTCCCAAAATTCCTGGGGATAGACAAGCACATCAGACCTGAACAAACCCTCTCCATCAGCACAAGAAGTGCCACCACAGCACTGCTGGGAGCACCCACAAGGAGCTGCCCCTCAAGCTCCCAGTCAGTCACATTTTGGGTTTCATTTCGAGCCTGTCTCAGTTTTTTTAATTCTCAGGAAGATGACGCAAGCGATGCAAAAAGAACCCACTGACATACGTGGGTAAGGGGAACGTGAGCGTGGTTGGGCTGGAAATAAGGATGAGGGTTTCTTTCCAGCAGTAAGACGTGATTCAGGAACACCTTCCCGAAGAACAGCTGACACAGTGAAACCTAATTTTAAATTTAATAATAATTCCTCTCTGGATTGCACTCAACCCCAGGAACTCGCCCCTTCCAGCCACACACGACGTAGCATTTACAGGGCCAAACCCACCGCAGGGCTCCAAATGAGAACCATGAGGAGCAAACAAAAACCACACACCATCTCAAGGCCTGTGTGGACAACGTGGCTGTGGCCGGTCCAGCTGTGACACAGGACAGGATGTGAGCAGGACCAGCTCGGACACAAAGCGCTGGCACCGTGAGCCCCCACCGGCAAGCGCTGCCTTTGTGGGGCGGACAAAGTCCCCACCACCTCCCAGCCACTTCCTTCCCCGCTCCCAGGAAACTCTCGCTCCCTTTACTCCGAGGGGAACAAACAAGGGGAACGCGAAATGATTACCCTGCCAGGAGCGCTCCCGTGGGATGGAGCCGGACCAGCCCCGGCCGGGCTCAGCTGGGGGACGGGGGGGTCTCCGCGGCGCTCCCGGGGGTCCCTCGCCGTGCTCAGAGCGGCTCTCCCATCCCCGCACCGGGATCCCCAACCGGCCTCTCCTCGGGCTGCCCGGGCGGATCCTCGGGGGGTCCCGGGAGGATCCCTGGGGGGTCCGGGGTGGATCCTCGGGGGGTCCCGGGCGGATCCCTCGGGGGGTCCCGGCCGCCACAGGGACAAACCTTTCAGGAGGAGCGGCTGGCGATCGCGCGTCCCTGCGGAGAGAGCAGGGCCCGGCGCTCAGCGCTGCCCCAGCGCCGCTCGGCCCAGCCGGGCAGGACGGCGCGGCCGAACCCCCGGCAGCCGCTGAGCCTCCCCCCGCGGGCCCGGGCGGGACCGCACGGGGGAACCGGGACCCCCCGCCCAGCCTTGACGACCACCCCCCTCCCCCGCCGGCCCCGCTCCGCTGGGCCCCGGCCCGGCCCCCCCGCCCGGCCCGGCCCGGCCCGGCCCGGCCCGGCCCGGCCCGCAGCGCCACTCGAGGCC
>JAWMRA010000079.1:3708236-3721234 GCA_035584735.1 Pseudotriccus pelzelni | reverse complement strand
GGTTCTTCCCCCAGAGGGTGGTGGGCACTGCCCAGGCTCCCCAGGGCAGTGGGCACGGCCCCAAGGCTGCCAGAGCTTCAGGAGCGTTTGGACAACGCTCTGAGGGATGGGGGGATTGTTGGGGTGTCCTGGGCAGGGCCAGGGGTTGGACTGGATGATCCTTGTGGGTCCCTGCCAACTCAGTATATTCCATGATTCTGTGATTCTGTGATCTCATCACTGGTGGGTGGTGTTTGGGAGCACCCAAAATGCCAGCAGGGACCAGCCTGTCAGCCCAAAATTTGGCCAAAGGCAATAACATGGATTCCACATGGGCCACACACTGTGCCACAGCACAGGGATCCACTGAGGCCCTGGCACAGGTTTCCCAGAGCAGCTGTGGCTGCCCCATCCCTGGAAGTGTCCAAGGGCAGGCTGGACAGGGTTTGGAGCAACCTGGGCTAGTGGAAGGTGTCCCTGCCCATGGCAAGGGATGGGACTGGATGGGCTTTGAGGTCCCTTCCAACCCAAACCATTCTGGGATTCTACAAGTACCCATGGGTGGCATCGAGATGTGGCAGTGTGGTTCCAGCATGGAGAGGATCAAACACCTCCATCCCCAGAGCCAAACCCAAATCCAGGGTCAATCCCTAGTTGAACAGATCCCAAATCCCTCCCTTCCTGGCCTGGAGCCTCATCCCCAAGGGCTGTGCTCCCCACAACCATGGCACAGCTCGAGGGCAGTGCCTCCAGCTGTCACCTCAGGAGGTGCCCCACAAACAGCCGGGGAGGAAGGAGAACGTGTGGGCTCTGAGAGTTGAGAGATATTGCCTTGAGAGTTGGCCAAGTTGCCCTTGGGAAGGAATTTATATGGGAAACCACAGAGGTTGATGACAGCAGGAGTCCTGTGCTCCTCACCTGGCCTTGGCCACACTCCTCTGCGGCCCGGGAGCCCCGTGCCAGCTCTGAGCATCGCCCCTTCCCCAGGGAGTGAGCAGGACCCGAGTCCTGACTCCCTGCCCCGGGCACTGGCCATCACCCCTTCCGTGGATCCCAGCCCTCCCCTGCTCTGCCCCCGCCTTGCACAGCTAACACATTAACCCAGTGCTGCGCCGGCCCCGCTCCCTGCCTGCGTGACACACATCTGGGCCAGCAGAGAGGTGTAGGGGGGCATCAAATCCTTTTAAAAGGCTCAGTGGGTTAGAAACCCCCTTGCAATTACCACCTTCTCCTTGTCTGGCGCACACAAAGGGCTCTCCGGGGCTCTGGGCATGTTCCTGACAAACCCACGGCGGCCGTGGGAGCCGGGAGGGAAGGACGGACGCAGGAGCCTTTTCAGACACACTGCTATTTGGTTGCAAACTGCTTAATTTCCTGAACAAAATGATATTTTTGTTGTTTGTTGTTGTTTTGATGGGAAGGACAGCACTTTTTTGGCATGGTACAATCCCAGGGCTATTCATCCGTCGCCACAGCAACGGGCTCCATCAATGGCCGTCCGAGATTGCAGATGATTAGAGACAACATGTAAAAGGTGGAAGATGCTGGGCACCTTGCAAACCTCATCTTCCCAAATGACTTGAATTATCCTCATTATTTCTCCCCGGCCAATTCTCTCCCCAGTCCGCAGGAGACGCCGCTGTTATATAAACACGGGAAGAGCCAAGTTATGAGAGCGGGCGGATGAGAAGGGAACAATCCCTTCTGGTGGGGACTGACCTGGAAAGCTCATGACATGGAGGACGAAACCCTTGAGGTGCTCAGGGAGCTCTCCCTGCTCCTGGAAGGGCCGCAGAGCAGCGGGGCCACGCTGCCATGGGGGCAGTGGGGAGCATGGCCAAGGTTGGGGTGGGGTGGCCACGAGCTCCGCTTGTCCCCAGTGCTGCAGGACCCCACAGCCTCTGCCCTGGGCTGTGCTGCTCCATCCCACGGACACAACGAGGAGCTCTCAGTCAGGTTTGCTCTTGGAGCACTTCAGCCCAGCCCAACCACCTGTTTTGGGGGTAAAGCAGAGAGAAGCAGGTCACTGGAGCCTGGCAGAGGCGTGACACGTCCCGGCGGAGGGGCTCTCCATGGTGGCAGTGTCCTGGAACATGGCAGGCCTGAAACTTTAATGCCCCCCTGCAATATTCATGGTGCTTCTGAAGGCGAGGATGGCACAGAGCAGCCTGAATATTTCATGGGTGGCTCCGTACTGGGATTTTGGGGAAGGATTTCCTCCACTGCTGCTACATTCCCACCCTGCCATGGAATCTGAGCCATCATGGGTGGAAAAAGGGTGATGACACCCCAATCTGCAGCCAAAGAGGCACACAAAAATAATCCTGGGGTGTTTCAGCTCCTGGCCAAGCTGGGAGGAGAGGTCAGGTCCTTCTGGGCATGTCTCTGCTCCAGGGGGATCGGGAGACCCCAGGAGAGAGGCTGAGGTCCCAAACTGGCTTTGATGGCTGTCCCACACCGGGTCCCAAAGCACCATGTGGGGGACCTGGACTGCCTACCCTGGGCTGGGCTGAGCTGTGCTGGGGTCACTGCCAGGGACAAGGACAGCAGCTGTCCCCAGTCCTGTCCTCCCTGCTCATTGCAGGGCTGTCCCCTCGCCGGACGTCACTTTGCCAGGGCCACGTAGGGGCACAGGAGGTGATGGCCGCGGGGGTGGCTGGGATCCAGGTCAGCTCTCTGTTGGGACATCCCCACCGTGAGCCAGGTGCTCACAGCCAGTGTCACACAGGAGCCTGGGGTGAAGAGAACAGCCCAGGATGGCACGAGGCCCCCAGACCCTGGAGACACGGCCCTGAGGGGAGGTGGTGGTGACAACACTGCCCCAGCGCAGCCCCTCCCCTGGAGCCCTTCCTGAGCAGCTCCCTGCGTGTTCTCCAGCAGCTTTGGGAGGGCTGCTCAGGGCAGCAGCCACCTCTAAAGCCCCCTTAGCAGGAGCCTCGAGGGCAGCAGAGCCCCCCATGGTGGGGACAGGGCTCCAGTGATGCCCTGGAGCCTCCACCTCTGCCCGGGCAGAGCCCGTCCTGGTGCACGTCCCTGCCTCGCTCTGGGCCTCAGTTTTCCCCTGTACCCTGGGGATGAGCCCAGCCCTCCCTCCAGGCATTTTCCAGGGCCACAGGCAAGAGAACGGGGCATCAGTGGGCTCCTGAGCTCCATCCAGGGACAGAGCCCAGCCCTGGGCACGCTGATGGGAAGAGTGGCCAAGGGAGGGGCAGGAGGAGGCTGGCTGTGGGTGCTCCCCCTCCCCGGGCTCAGCACCCAGCAGGATCAGTTTTGCTTCCCTCCTGGAAGGATCCTGGGGCCTGTCCTTGAAGCAGGGGACCAAGGACTGCTGTCACCTCCCCTGGATGGCTCCCAGGGAGCAGGGACACAGGGGACAGCTCTGCCCTGGTGTGGGAAGGTGGCTGTCCCTGAGGCAGGGGGTGGTCCTGGAGGGTGGAACTCTGCTGTGTGTTGACCCCACATTTCTCTGCTGCTGAAGCCACCGTTGCTGTCCCCCAGCATGGCAGGTAATGTGAGCTGCTGGCACCTCTGAGCTGGGACATTTGTTCCCTTCGGGGGTCCATGTGCTGGCTCCTGGACTGGGCTCATCCCCCTGACATCAGACCCCACCGTGTCCCAGGTCCCCCTGCTCAGGGATCCTGCCCACCCCGAGCTCCCTGGGCTCCTGGTTGGATCCCATCTGCTCCCCAGCAGCCCCAGCGCCCCAGGGCAGGCAGAGGACGGCTGAAACCACAACAGGCTGTTTGCAGGGAGCCACGGCTCGAATCTGGCTCGATTGGAGCCGATAATTAACAACAGGAGAGGAGATCAATGAGGGAAGCGGCTGCACTGCAGCCAGGGCTGGAGACTGGGCTGGGGACTGGGATAGGAACTGGGCTGGGGATTGGGATAGGAACTGGGCTGGGGACTGGGATAGGGACTGGGCTGGGGACTGGGATAGGGACTGGGATGGGGACTGGGAGAGGAACTGGGCTGGGGACTGGGATAGGGACTGGGATGGAAACTGGGATAGGGATTGGAATGGGGACTGGGATAGGAATTGGGATGGGGACTGGGCTGGGGACTGGGATGGGAACTGGGATGAGGACTAGGATGGGGACTGGGATGAGGACTAGGATGGGGACTGGGACAGGGACTGGGCTGGGGCCAGTGGAGCCTGGCTCTGACACCCCCTGGCACTGCAATGCCAGGTCTCTGCTCCCATCCCGCATTCCCAGAGGAGGAGGATGGGAGATGCACCTTCCAGGCCTCACAGGGAACCAGCCCATCACCAGGCTGGGGACGACAACGCGGGTGGAGGAGGGAGGGGTGGGGGAGAGAGCCCCCCTTATATCCCGCAGACCCCGGGCCAGGGGCCCACGCGCGACGGACTCGACGCTCCAGGGCCGGGGGAAGCTCCTCGGGGTGGGAGAAGGAGTTAATTCCTACACCGAAAAGCTCTTTGCCGGCCTCTCGTCTCTAATGGAAGAGTCATGTCGGATTAGCGGGCGGGCGTGCGAGGCGCCGAGCGAGCGCCCTGCCTGCCGGCGCCCGGCCCCGGGGACGGCCGGCCCAGCCATGCGGAATGGCAGATCTGGGCCACTGTGCCAGCGCCGGCGGGGGCCGCGGGGAGCCCGTCCCGCAGAGCCCCCCACGCGGGTTCTCACCCCCCCCAGCCCCGCGCCCGGAGCTGCTTTTCTCCCCCTCGCTCCCGACCCGGCCCGGGTAAAAGCGGGGGTTGCGAAGGGAAGGACGCCCCGGCCCCGCGCGTTGCGCCGCTGCAACCCAATCGCCGAGGGCGAGCGGTGCCCGGGCGATGGAAAAGTGGGTCAGGCACATTGGACACCGCACGTTCCTCCTCCCCTTCCACGCTCCTTATCGCAGCCCCGATGGTAAATAAATCAGCCCGTCTCCCCAGCAACCCAGGCGGGCGCTGGGCCGTGCCGGGAGCGGAGTCCAAGGTGAGCCGCCGTTGCGGCCACGGGAGCCGGCCCGGCCGTGCCAGGGGATGATCGGGAACCCCCAGCCCGTGGGCACAGCCTGGCAGCCGGGAAGGGCCTTCCCGGGCTCAGCTGGGGTGGGAACGCTGGGAAAGGCCCGTGTCTTGGTGTGATGCTGCCACTGAGTGCCCCCCAGGTCGCTCGCTGGTTCTGGCAGAGCCCAAGATGGGAAAACTCCAGGAAATGGGAGTGTTTTCCTCCAAGAAGCATAGTGAGGTGTTCGAGGCACCTCGTGTCCGAGCTGGGCTCCCTTGGGATGTGTCAGCAGGAGCATCCCTGACCCACTGACCCCTAAAAATGGAGCATCCCTGAAGGACCCCACCCTGTGCTCCCCCCACCGAGCATACCCCTCCCCAGGTAACCCCAGCAGCTCCCCCGGGGCAGGACTGGACCACCCCCACCTCCCCCTCCAGCTGCTTAAATCAAGCAGAGCCCTTTGTTTTCTGCTTTCATATTATTTAATTGTCCTCTCCTCACTTGCACTGCAGGGGCAGTGGCTAAGCCCGGGGCTCTGCTAAGCCGGGATCGTATTAAAAGAACAGAGAGGAAGAGAGTTTCTGGTGCTAAGCTGCTTGTGGTAACAAAGATGGATTTAAGGAAACTGCTCCCATAGCGATATTATTGCCCAAAAGCACCCAGCCCAGGGGAAGGCAGCCGGGAATGCAGGGAAGGGCCCTGGGATGGTTCCTGTTGGGATGCGCTGACACCAGCACCAGGTCTGGGGGGGGTCTTGTGTGGGGCCACCCACAGAGTCACAGCCAGGGTTGGGTTCCATAACCAGAGCTGAGACCCTCAGCCAGGGCTGGGACCAAGCCCTTGGTGCTGGGCAGGGTGGGTGGCTCACCTGGGCTTTGGCTGCATTAAAAGCTAAGTCCTCCAGCATGGCTTTTTCCAGAGCAGCAGCCAAAAAGGTGCTTACGGGGCCAAGGTGGGAGCCTGCCAAGCCCTAATTAGGGCCGCTCAGCGGTGTCGACGCTAATCTCAACCTTTCACCTCTGGAGACCAGGGTTTAACCACAGCCAGGGACGAGAGCACTGGGCTTGGGGTGTCCTGTGAGAGGGGAGAAACCTCCCTTCCCTCCCCAGACTGTGGCAGGCCGTGAGCTGCAGAGCCTCCCTGGCCCAGCAGTGCTTGGCATCCCCAAAACAGCGGGATGGGGAGTGACCGGAGCCCGGGCACGGGGAGAAGCTGGAGCAGCCCCCCAGGCGCTTTCCTCTCCCTGCTCTTTCCCTCGCCTTCTCTCTGCATTAACATGTTAACTTTGGCCAAGAGCTTTTCCCACTGACCTACTGATCTTTCCTATTTCAGTCCCTGGCATTAAGGGATTGCTGGGATTAACTTGCACTAAAGCCTCCAGATCAGCTCTGGAACAGGACACCCAGGTATGGGCGCACTGGGCAGCCCAGGGCACCGATGGGCAGGAGGAGGGAGCCCTGAGGTGCCCGACGGCTGGGTGGGTGCAGCACCTCCTGCTTGAGAAACTCAGCTGCCGTCAGCTCCTGCTTCTCCCATTCCCGGGGTTTTGGCCCTGCTGTGGTCAGGGCCGAGCACCCTCATGGCCATGGGGAGGGCTGGCACTGCCCAAAGGCCCCGGGGATGGATGGGTGCCCTGAGGGCCAGCCTGCACCCCACACCCAGCCCATGAGGTGCTGTCCCAGCTGCAGGGATGTGCTCAAGGGGCCGTGCAGCTTCCCAAGCCCTTTTCCCAGGAAGCAGCTGGTCAGGATGGGACCCTCTACCAACCCTGTCCTCCTGCCACCACTGCCATCCCAGAGTCCCACAGCCATCCCTGGTCAAGCCCTGGCTGGGGGATGCTCCTGGCACCCTCACAGCTCCTCTGCCCCCACGGGCACCTGCCTGCAGCCCCCGTCCTCTGCCTGTCCCAGGGTGAGTGAGACCCCAGTGTCACCAGTCCCCAGAGCCCCACTGTCGGTGGCAAGGATGGCTCCAGTGACCATCCTGTTGGCCCTGAACTGAGGGCTATTTCTTGGCAATATTTTCACAATATTCTAGTCTGGGGGGGCAAAACAAAATCGCAAAATATCCCCTCCTCACCCCAGTTTGGAGGCTCCCCTCGAAGGCAGGCTGCTTTTCTGCCCCGAGGGATGCCCTCAGGGAGTCCCCATCCCACATCCCTGCCCCAGCTCCGGGGATCATGTCCCTGCCACGTGCCCCCGGGTGCCCCGGGACCCCTGCGCTCACCGCCGGGCACAGGAGAAGCGGCATCACATGAAACTCAGCGATTTTGTGTCTGGGAAGTTCAAAAAGATGGAGGCAAAAGAGGGGCTGGGGGGGGTGGTGGTGGTGCAGGAACAACCCGGCTTTGAAGGTGCCTGGAGATTAACTCAAGGCCATGGTTGAGGCTCGGAGACTTTTACAGCAAAACCTCATTAAGGCGGGAGCGGGGGGGGATGTGGGAGGGGGGAGCCAGGAAATCTTCTAAGCAGGAGGAAAAATGTTTGATTCAGCAGAAACAAGTGGGAAAAAAGCCCCCTCGGGTTCCCCCACTCCGCTTTTATGTGTCCCGGAGGGATCGGGGCGGAATATGAAATCTGCCCCTTTCCTCTTTCCTGTTTATCTCCTAATTACGACGCTGGAGATTCGGCAGCGCCGCGCGGTGCCCGGGCCGGGGCCGGGCGGGGGCTGCGCTGCCCGAGCCGGGGGCGGGTGCCGGGGGGAGCTGCCGGGGGAGCCCCCCTGCACCCCCCGCCGCCGGGCTGAGCCCCCCGGGGCTGCGGGACCCTCCTCCAAGCGCCGTTATTCGGGAATCATTTGTGCGACGAGGTGTGAGGGCTCTGCAGCCCGGAAAGGGAGATGCTGCCTTGGCCCCCCACCCCCCGGGGACCCGGCGGGGCCAGCAGGGAGGTGGGATCAGCGGGGGCAGCGGGGGATAAAGGGCAAGAACCCCCTGCGGCTGGTGCTGCAGCCCCCCACGGCCACCCAGCACCTCGGCCCACTGACCTACTTGGAGCATCGCTGAGCCAGGGAGTGTGGGCAGGGGGGTGCAGGCAGGGATGGGCATGGAGACCAGGCTGGGGATGCAGGCAGTGGTGGAGATGGGGACCGGGATGGGGATGGAGACTGGGATGGGAACGGAGACTGGGATGGGGATGGAGAGTGGGACGGGGATGGAGAGTGGGATGGGGATGCAGGAAGGGATGGGGATGGAGACCGGGATGGGGATGCAGGCAGGGATGGGGATGCAGGCAGGGATGGGGATGCAGGCAGGGATGGGGATGCAAACAGGAATGCATGAAAAAAGAGATGGGAATGCAGAAAGGGATGGGGATACAGGAAGGAACAAGGATGCAGGAGGGGATGGGAATGCAGGCAGGGACGGGGATGCAGGCAGGGGTGGGGATGCAGGAAGGAATGGGGATGCAGGAAGGAATGGGGATGCAGGCAGGGACGGGGATGCAGACAGGGAGGGGGATGCAGGACGGAATGGGATATCACGCTCTAGCCAAGGGGTCCCACCCCACGGGCACCCCCAGCCTGTGCCCGGGCCACAGCAAGGTCCAGCCCGGCCACGAACACCCCCAGCCCCCAGGAAGTCACTAATTGCTCTGGACACCCCTCGGGGTGCGGAGTGAGACCGAAGGTCCCTTCCCCGGCAGCACTGCTGGCCGCGGCTCCAATTAGCCTCGTTATGCAGCGTCGCCGCTGATTAGGGGCCGGGTAATTGCCGCGGCGTCGGGTGTCCCTCGGCGCCACACGGCAGCGGCCATTGCATAAGCACCGGGTGGGCGTTACGTGAGCGGCAGCGGGTCAGGCCAGCCCGGGGGCTCCGCTTACACCCGGCCCCGCCTGGGCACCGGCACTCGGGGGTGCCCCCACTGCTGCCTCAGTTTCCGCCTTCTCTGTGCTGTGCTTTGGACTTGCAGCGTGCCCGAGTGGCACCCGCCCTGCCCCGCGGCCCCACAGCCCCACAGCCCCGTGCCGTGGCCCCACACCCACAACTCCACAACCCCAGAAACCCGCAGTCCTCCCGTCCCGCAGCCCCACACCGCAGCTCCACGTCATGGCCCTACACCACAGCCCCACAACCCCACAGCTCCTCAGCCCCAAGATCCCACAACCCCACAGCCCCTCAGCCCCAAGATCCCACAGCCCCACAGCCCCACAGCCCCGTGCTATGGCCCCACACCACGTCCCCATGACCCTGCAGCCTCTCAACCTCAAGACCACACGACCCCAAACCACAGCCCCATGGCCCCACAGCCCCACAGCCCGTGGCAGCCTTTGCGTAAGCGATGCCGTGACACGGTGACTCACGCCTCTGTGGCAGTGCCACGTGCCCAGCACCATTCCCGATCCCGCTGGCTGCCAGGCCTGGCACGGGTGGCAGAGCCTCGTCTCATCCCCAGGGTCTGAGGGCACAGGCCCTGCCCGGCACAGTCAGGGCACCCTCGACCTGCACCACTCGTCCAGGGGTGCTTTGGCAGCGGGGTTGGCAGGAAGGGTGACACCGATTCTATGGCGAGGGCAAAGCAGTGGGACCCTGTCCCTGACTGAGGGGGGGTTTCCGTGACATTTCCCCCACAGCCAGGGGGCCACAATAAGGCTGGAAGTGCCACAGCCCCTCTGCCCCCATTGCCCACACCCACAGCCCAGCCTGGCATGGGGACAGGGCCTGGGACTGGGGGACAAGACCCTCATAAAACCCTGGGACTTGGGGGCAGGATCCTAACCCAGGATGATACGGGGGGACAGGATCCCAGCCCTGGCTCTGGGGGCTGCCGTGGGGCACATCCCCATGCCAGCACCTGAGGGTCAGATCTGGGGACACCAGAGCTGTGGCCCCTGTCCGTGAGTTCACCCCGTGACCCACTCGCCGCCGGGCAGGTCAGCATTCCCGGCGGGAAACTGAGTCAGGGTGAGGAGCAGAGCCTGGCAGCGCCCTGGCATGGCCACCACGGGGCGGGCTGTGCCAGCCCAGGGACCACCAAGCAGGGGCACAGGCACAGCCCCGGCGGGGGCTCAGGGGTCCCCATGGTGGGTGAAGGGCTGTGGATGCAGGACAGGTGATGCTGGTGGAGGGTTCCCCTCTCGCTGGGTGGGGCGTGAGCGGGAGCAAACAGTGATTAAGGGGTGATGGTGTCATCCCGAATTCCTGCTCTGCTCGCCTCCAGGCCAGCCACAGGGGCCGACTGGGCCGATCCCAGCGACGGAGTTGTGCCAGTGGTGCCAACTTCAACGTCTGGCAGTGCCCTGGCCCTGACCACAGCGAGTTGGTGGCAAAGCCGGGCCTGGGAGGAGGAGGAGGAGAAGGGCTGGATGGTGGCGAGTGGCAGTTTTTGCTTCTTATCTCTTCCCAGTGGCCAAGTCCTGCCCGTGCCGCTGATGTCCAGGGCTGCTGGTGCCACCTGTGATGAGCTGGATCCAGCCCTGCTGGGCCTGTCCCCCAGCACTGCCTGGAGGGGTGCAGCTCCTGGCTCTGACTCGGGGCCTGGCAGCACCCGTGGCAGCTCTGGTCCCTCTGTTTCTGCTGCTTCTCATCATTGGGAATGGCACTGGTGGGTCCTGGGGTGAGGGGCTGTGAGCAGAGCAGCACCAGCTCCAACAGCAGCGTGGGGAGGGGGAGACGGTTTGTAGAGGAGGTTCAGTGACCTCCAGTGCTGTCACAGTGCTGCCAAAACAGCCCTGGGCAAGGGGAGGGGAGGTCATTCCTCTCTCAGGAGCAAATGCTGCTCCAGGGGCTCAACAACCAGTGAACTGGCTCCTCCTCATTCTGGCTTTGGTGGCACCAGGACCCCAATTTACACATGGTTGAGTCTGTGGGGTGAGACCCTACTCACAAAAAAAGGGGTCCTGCTCTGTTGCAGCCTCTCCACATCCCCCCCCGCAGCCCCAGACTCGCGGGGCCGGGTCCCGGAGCTGCAGCACCCAGCACTTGCTGGGGTGCGTCTGCAGCATCTCCTGCTCCCCCGAGGCTCCCCCCGCGTCGTGCCCACGCCTGCGTGTGCTGGTCCGGGCCCCGCACTCGAAGGGTTAAGGGGCCGGCGGCGGGAGCGGTGCGTGGATGGGTGCGTGGGTCCCGCGTTGCTCACGGCAGGTGTGGTGCCGCTTATGTAACCCCATACTTTTGGGTTGCGCCGAGCGCTCGGGAACTATTTTCGCTCCCGCTCTGGCGCGATTCGGCCGCGACTGTCCCAACGGCGGCAATCGGCGACCGCCTTTTTGGGAGGGGCGAGTTGGCCGGGGCCGGACCCCGCGTGCCACGAGGAGTCACCGCGTTGCTCCCGGTCTCAGTTTCCCCATCTGAAATGGGGCTAATGAGAGTGACCTCCTTCGGGCAGCTCCCGTGACCCCCGGGGACGGCACCGGGGCTGCCCCTGCCCGGGACGTGCCGGGGTGGGATTCCTGGCTCCATCCGGGGCTGCGCTCGCAGCAGCCGCGCTGGAAGCGGAGCCTGTAACGAGCCGTCTCCCCGCGTCCCGTCTGCGTGCCCATCCATGCGGAGCGCGGCGGGAGGAGGGAGGGAAAGCCGGGAGGAAGGAGCGAATCCGACCGGAGAGAGCAGCGAACCCGTTCCCAATCGCCATCAGCGAAATCATGTCAGACAGCAGCGCTGGAGCGCGGCGGGCGGCCCGGCCCCCTCCGCCCCCCAGCCCGCGTCCCCCTCCCCGGCACAGCGCGGAGGCAGAGCGAGGTGGTGACACGGGTGGGAGCGCACAGAGCGCCACCACGGCTCAGCCCCTGCACCAGAGCAGGGGGACAGCTCCGGGAGCGGAGGGGGAACCTCCGAGCATCCCTGCACCCCCCGCCCAGCCCAGGCTTTGGGGTGGATGTGGGCTGAAATCACCCTCTTCAGCTGTCATTAAATGGTTTAGTTTGAGGGTCTGGGGGCTGAGGTGCCCCCTCAGGGCCAAGCTGTGAGGGGCAAGAGGGAGTGCGGGGAGGAGGCAGCGATGCCACGTGTGTGGTGATGGCGGCTGTGCCCGTGTGGGTGCCACCTCCGTGCCCGTGGCTGATGTGGTGGCCAGGGCCATGCCATGTTGCTGGCCACGACTGATGCCACGCTCGTGCCTGTGGCAGATGCCACGTTCCATGGCTGTGGTGGGTGCCAGGTCCGTGTCCATGGTGGGTGCCGGGACCACGCCCCTGGTGGATGGCACGTTCATGGCCATGGTAGATCCCGTATCCATGCTAGTGGTGGATACCAGATCCACGTCCATGGTGGATACTGCGCTCATGCCCATGGGAGATGCCCCCTCTGCACGCAGCAGGTCTCCAGGCCAGTGCCACTGTCCCCAGGACCCGGGTGCTCCTGGGCACTGCTGCATCCCTGGCACCTGAGTCCTGGCCCAGCGTGACCGGGACTGGGCACCTCCACCCCGTGATGTGGCGCCAGGGAGGACTCTGGTGACCTGGTGCACGAGTCACAGCACAAACCCCAGCCAGGGGACTTTGCCCCGCGCCGACACCTCCGGCCCTGCACCGCCAGGCTGCTTTGCATGGTCTGGAGCCACCCCACGGCCACCGTCCCAGGTGGGGTCCAGGGCCACCATCACTTTACCCCCCGTATCCGGGGCACAGCCTGGAGCCCCAAAGCCACCTGTGTGCATCTCAGCGTGAAGGACACGGTGGGAATGCCTCGCTGCCACCTCCAAAGCTTCCCGCTGCTTCCACGGTGCCCTTCCCGACCCTCAGGTCCCCCAGGACGTCCCCTCGGACCTGAGCATCTGCACCCTGCTGTGGGTACAGGGGCGGCTGCGCGGGGGTCCCGGCGCTCTCGAACCCCCACAAGCGCCGGGTGCTGCACCTTGGGCAGCTCCCCCCCCCCATTTGGGGAGTTTCGGGGTCCCCGCGCCCAGAGGGGTCCCTGGCGGGGACAGCGGGGGCTGCGCGGGAGCGGAGTGAGGCAAGGGAGCGGTGATTCAGCGGGACACGCAGCCGGCCCCGTGCCTGGGCGAGCCGGGGCAGGACGGGCACAGGCACGGCCCTCCCGGGGGCGGGCAGCGCCGGGGGGCAGCGCCGGGCACCCCCGCGGCCGCGGCGGGGCGGGGGTCGTGCCGACCCCGGTCCCGGGGAGGCGCT
>JAWMRA010000079.1:3666181-3684119 GCA_035584735.1 Pseudotriccus pelzelni | reverse complement strand
CAAGGCTGCCAGAGCTCCAGGAGCGTTTGGACAACGCTCTGAGGGACAGGGGGGGATTGTTGGGGTGTCCTGGGCAGAGACAGGGGTTGGACTGGATGATCCCTGTGGGTCCCTTCCAGCTCAGGATATTCCAGGATTCTGTGAGAGTCCAAATTTTCCCTAATCTGAGGTGCTGAAACATTTCACAAAGGAGTCACAATGAAAGGACTCGCGTTGTTCTCTGTCTGGACAAACAGCCCCGCTTGCATTCGTGTCTTAAGTTAAGAGGGAAATGGTGTCCCTTGAACTGACACTGGGCATTTTGTCTGAGAGATCCCAGTGAAGAAAAGCTCCAGCTGTCCCCAGTGGACTCCTGAGTCATGTGCATTGGACTGTAGACTTTGGAGTTATTCATTGACCGCGGATGAACACACTGGAAAAAGGAAGTTCACTTCACGCCGTGGTTTCCTCAGCGGGTGTGGGATTTTCCTGCCTTCACAAGCAGTGGGTTAGAGATGAAAAGAATCTCAGCAGCAGATTGCAGGGTGTTGGATTTTTGTCTATTCCCAATTAAACTGAAAATGTTCTGGAGAATAGAGAGCTGATTTATATATTGAGAGAGACTGTTTCAAGGGCGTGTAGTGACAGGTCAAGGGGGAGTGACTTCAAACTGAGAGTAGGTTTAGGTTAGATATTAGGAAGAAGTTCTTCCCTGTGAGGGTGAGGAGGTCCTGGCATGGGAGAAGCTGTGGCTGCCTCATCCCTGGAAGTGTCCAAGGCCAGGTTGGACAGGGCTTGGAGCAACCTGGGCTGGTGGAAGGTGTCCCCCCCATGGCAGGGGGTGGGACTGGATGAGCTTTAATGTCCCTTCCATCCTAAACCATTCCATGGTTTTAAGTGGTGTTGTCTTGCTCAAGTCCACTTGTGGTTGGGTAATACTGATTATCCATCATAAAACTTGGCTGTACGTGCTTGTCCTTGCAGAAGAAAATGTCCTTAGTGCTGCTTGGTGGGTCCAAACCACATCTTTCTGTAGGGAAATCAGTTGTCCCAGGAACTTCTGCGCCATTGCTCATGGAAGCAAAGGTGGCTGAAGAGGGGAATATGCAGAAGTTTCTCTCACAGCTTCTGAAAGTGATAATCCCAGAATATCCTGAGCAGGAAGGCACCCACAAGGATCATCAAATCCAACTCCTGGCCCTGCGCAGGACACCCCAGTTCCATGTACTTTGTCTTCAAAGGCTGAGGTCTGTCAGGAAAGGAGCAGGGGGATGAGCACAGCTGGGTGAAGTGAGAAGGGAGTGCACCAGAGGGCTGCTTTCACTGGGGTTTTTGTCTCTTTATTTGAGCTAAAGCCACTCACTCCCCACAGCCCCCTTGAGACAGGAGGGCACAGCAGAACCTCTGCTGGGCCAGGAATGCGTCCCTCAGTCTGTGCTCCTGATCCCTTTTCCAGTGGGCAGACTGATGCCTCCCACCCCTAGCACTGAAGTGTAGGGGCTGAATAATCCCCTTCTGAAGAAGGACCTTGCTTGTTGGCTCATTTTTTTGGTGAGAGATCCCTTTCTCTTCATGTATCTCCGTAACTGGTGCTGCACGTCTCGTTTGTTTTCCCCCCAGAATTTACAGATCTCAACCAGGAGCAGCTGCACAAGGGTGGCGTGAAGCTTTAATTGTGTTCTTAACTGTCTTCACGTTTCATCTTCTACTCAAAAAATCTAAAAATGCAAAAAATGCCCTGTCCCACTTCTAAATCAGGAGTCACAAGATGCTGTCAGGCACCGGGTGCTGTGGGACAGCCCGGAGGCTTTGGCTGGGACAGGGATGCCTGAGCTGTCCTGTCCACACTCTGGGGCTTTCTGGTCCAGGAAAATGATGTGTTCTCTGCGTAGCTGTGGTTAAGCTGGTACATGACTGCTCTGTGCACACAGGAACGCTCTGCCTGTGCAGCTCCCGCTTCTCATCCCAGCGCCGCTGTCTCTGAGGGCCGGGCTGGAGGGGCTCAGTTCAGCAGGAAAGCAAAGGCAACCCCAGCGAAACAACTGTGGCACTGTAAACCCTGCAGACCTTCGCAGGGCACACGGGAGGAGAGCGGGGAGGTGCAGCAAAGGGAAACGAGCTGCTGGAAATCCCGAGGGATTTGGGATCCAGCGCGGCCGTTCTGGCCCCGGAGCTGCGGCTGCTCTCGGGGCTGGCTGTTTTTAGGGGCGGTTTTTAGAGTGCCTCCGTCCCTGCTGCTCCTGTTAGACCCCACAGGGCTGCTCTGGGGGGGTGGTGAAATAGAGCAAGAAGTGGACTGAGAGCATAAAACCTAGGACTTTAGCCAGAAATACATAGCCAAAGACAGAAACCAGGATTCAGGGCTTAGCCAAGAAGATACTGTTCATCCAAATGATGTAGACTCGCCTAGATAGAGTAGGAACATAACCACATAAAGGGCAAACAGGGGCTTGGGTCCAAGAACTTTGCAAAACACACTCTGGAGTCAGCAAAATCAAGGAAAAATTCAGAAGTTTACCCGAGGAAGGAGAGCAAAATGACCACAACCCTGAGGAAGGCACAGGAGCTCCCCTCTCAGAATCTCCCCAAAATGAAGACTCTGCCCCAGACTCCGCCCTAACTCCGCCTATTATGAATATTATAACTAGATGTAGCAATGTTATTACTATGCATAGAGAAATGTTGCAATTAGATGAATATGTATGTAATCTCTCATGAAAATAGTATAAATAGTCTGACTTTTTACTGACTACTTTGGAGCTCTTTGTCCGGCCTGAGCTGGAGATTTCCCCGATGTCGCTCAAAATAAATACCTCGCTGCTCAAAAGACTAAAACCTGTCTCTGAGCAGTCATTTACCGCCTGTTGGGGCAAAATCTCGGCAACATTAGTTTGTTCTGAGGTTCCGTTCTGGAGTTGGCAAGGGGGGACACAGCATGTTCCACCCGTGAGGAAGAAGGGGTGGAATGAAAGCTCGGCACAGACCCCTCCGTGTCTGTCGTGCTGTGGGATCAGCTCTGCCAAAACCAGCAACACAACTGGTGCTGGGTAAACTTCCCAGGGTCTGCTTCTGCCAGGCTTGCAGTGGAGGCAACAGGAGGAATGACTCTGTGTTTTAGGAAGGGCTGTGCTGAAGGGTTGAAACACTGTGAGGGGTGTTGGGTTTGGTGCCAGCTGAATATTTTTTTGGTTTGTTTGCCCGGCTAAACAGAGATTACCTGTTTGTTCCAGGAGTGGGGAAGGACCACAGAGAGCCAGGAGCCGACAAATCGTCTCACCACCTAAATGAAGCTCTGAGTCTGGTGAGCTCACAGATGCCTCTTCCATGGCAGAGCTCTGCTGGGTCCCACCCTGACCTGTGTGGCTGCACCTGGGGGGAGCAGATGTTCTGGCAGGGGCTCCCTGAGCATCCTCAGCCTCTGCCAGGGGCTGCCAAGAGCACATTTGTTTGCTGCTGGATGAGACAAACCTTGCAAGTGGCTGCCAGAGGTGCTGCCGGAGCTCCCTGTGAACAAGGAGAAATCAGGATCCTTTCTCTGATGTTCCAGGCTTGCTGCTTTGGGGGCGGGGGTGTTGGAGATGAGTAGTGTGTGGTGGGAACACACGCAGTGCTGGGACTCCTCCCAGTTCCAGGAGGGTCTCTGGGTGCTGCCACGTGCTGAGCTGGTTTTTCTGTCTCCAGCAGATCTGTTGCTCTGTCTGAAACCTCACCAGGGAGCACTCCCAACAGAAATGGCAGGTAAGAGCACCCCCAGTGTGGCAGAGAGGGGACAGTGGCTTCACAAAGGGTGGTCCATTGTGCTGTGGTGGCTGTGACACGTCAGGAATGTGACCTGTGCCCCTTCCCGAGACCTTGGCGGTCCCTAAAGCTCTTGAGCCGCTTCTCTTGCCTGGGGCAGGCTCAGTCTCCTGCTGTGTCCTCTGTGGATCCGCCACCTGAGGTCACTGCAAGGCTCGGGTAAGACTTGCTTGGAAAGCCTCAGGAGGATGGAATTTATTCACCCATAAATCCATGAGAGTAATTCCTTCCCTGCAGAGGCTCTGCACAGCATCCCCAGCTGTGCTGCTGGTGTTGCTCCCTCTGAATTTTACTTGTAGCAAAACCAACAACAAAATTCCAGCTTTTTTAAGGTGAGGGAAAGCCTGGAACTCTCCCCCAGGTGCTGCAGGTTGGTTTCTGAAGGCACAGGGTGTGTCTGCTGGTCCAGTGTGTGGATCCCAGCCTGGATGGGAGAGCTGCAGCACCCCAGGTTCTGTGGTCAGACATGAGAAAGGGGTGTTTTCATTTCATTTCTGTGACCACCTGCAGTGGCTGGTTGGTTTTGGCCCCACCATCTGCATTAGAAACTGGCAGCAGCTCCTACTGCCCACGGGAGAAAACGGGAGGAACAATCTGCATGTTCACAGCAAACAAAAGAAAATCAGTGCTAAGGAGTCCAAATTCCTGTGGCCTTTGGCAGCACGTGCTGGGGGCAGCAAGCAGGGGGTTAACCAGTAACTCCAGCCTGCATTGATGCAGAATGGGTCTGGGGCAGGTGAACTGGTGTTTGTTTTCACGAGGGAAAGCCAAACTGGGCTGGGGGTTGTTCCACAGCTGCCTCTGCCGGGCTCCCAGGGCGGGATTCTCCTCCCCACATTTTCTGTGTCAAGATATGCACGAGGAGGAAAGGCTCTTCCTTCCTAAAGCCTGGCTTAAGCTTTAGGCTCTTCCAACGGAGCTCAGGAGCTGCTCCTGCTAATTGTCTTCTCCCAGGGAGATAATGGGAAGAGCAGGCGCTCTGGTGCTGACAGTTCTTGTTCAGACGTTTCCTCTCGTCTCCTGTGCCACTTGGAGGTTTTCCCAGGACATTCTCCATCTCTTCCTCTGGTTGTTTTTAATTCTGTTTACTGGGGCTGAAGAAGACGAGAGACAATTAGTCACAATGCCCTGGAATCAAACTTTAATCAGCTCTGCAAGGCAAGAGCAAACATTCCCAAACATGCAGGAACATCCAGGCACATACAGACAAAGCTGGGAGCTGACAGCAGCTTCAGTGCAGAGGATTTAGGCATTTAATTACTCCATTTTAAAACAGTTTCTTCCCAAGGTAGGGTTTTCTTCACCACGATGCCTTTGGCAGCACTTGCTGATTTATTGTCTCTGAATGCAAAGCTTTTTCTTTTTTTTTTTTTTATTTGTTTTTTGGGTTTTTTTCTCCCCCTGTGGGATTTAACCTCTCAGGGGAAAAAAAATTGAACGTGCCTCTTTTTTTCATTGAAAATTGTGAGTCTCTTCAACAAAAAAATCATCCCTGACATAGAATCCTGGAATCAGTTTGGGTAGAAGGGGACCTTAAAACTCATCCCATTCTTTTCTAAGGAACCTCATCTTGGTGAGGTTTTTTATCTTGTGTCAAGGCGCTAAATCCGCGTGATGCTCCTGTTCCCCTCTCCCAACCCTTTGCACACCCCGAAATAAATGGCATCCGTCAATTCTGTGTTGCAGAAAAGGTGAACAACTTCCCCCCCCTCCCCAAGTTCATCCCCCTGAAGCCCTGCTTCTACCAGAATTTCGCCGATGAAATCCCCATCGACCACCAGTTCCTGGTGAAGAGGATCTACCACGTCTGGATCTGTAAGTTCAGTGCTGGGGAAAGGTGTGTGTGGGATAAATCCCCCCACAGATCCCAGTGGCTTTTGTGCTTTGAGGTTTTGAGTGTGATTGGCTGGCGAGGAGCAAGGATTCCTCTTAGAGTACTGTAATTTAACTCTCCCAGGTTGCTCCTTTGATCCAGCCTGGCCTTGGACACTCCCAGAGATGGGGCACTCACAGCTGCTCTGGGCAACTTGTGCCAGGGCCTCCCCACCCTCCCAGACAACAATTCCTTGCCAATCTCCCATCCAACCCTGCCCTCGGGCAGTGGGAAGCCATTCCCTGTGTCCTGTCCCTCCATCCCTTGCCCCCAGTCCCTCTCCAGCCTTTTTGAACTCTCCAAATTATCCACCCTAAGGAAATCCCCAGTTCCCCTAAAGTGAGAGGAATAGGAGAATTTTAGGCAGGAAAATCCGTGTGGCCCCTTTGCTGCTCCCTGGCTCCGAGACTCACTCCGGGAAGGCTCAAGTTTCCCCTCGTGCCATCCACAGATCTCCCTCCCCAATGGATGCAGCGTCTTCTAGCCATGTGCTGGCTCTTCCCTGGCATTCCCCATCCCACTGGAGGAGGGAGCTGATCCTCTCTCCCAGCTGCTGATGTGCTGATATCCCATGGGAGCAGAGCTCCTGCCTCTGGGCTCCCGTTCTCCGCCTCAGCCGCTCGAAAAAAGCAGGAATGGAAACAAGACTATTCTTCTCCAGGGACTGGAATCAGTGTGGCAGGCCCAGGAAACCACAGGGAATGCTTTGGGAGATTAAAAAAACTCCCCCTCTTTGCCTTGCTTATCTTTTTTTTCTCCCCAAATGCTTGTTGATCCTCTCTTTGCCCTCCTTGCCGGAGGAAAAGCTCGTTGCCTGCCAGCCCCACGCTCAGTGGCGTGGCTTTTATTCCAGCTGCATGGGATGTGTGTAGGAGAGGGATTTGTGTGCACAAATAATGGCATAATCCATGGCCCCATTGTTGTTGGGTTCTGTGGAGCTGCTGCAATGAGCTCTGTAATTTTCTTGCCTGAAGAAGCCGCCTGTCCCTCCAGACTCGCCGGGCCGATGCTGCAGCTCCAAAGCCTCTTTTGTCCTCCCCTCTCCCCGGACAAAGAGTCCCTCAGCAGAGTTAATGGCAGGCTGGAAGGGTGCCAGGGGTTTGGGCATGGCCAGGAGACCTCCATCTGCACCAGGGGTTTCACATTTCCATCGGCAGCACCAGGGTCTCCCCGAGTTTTTGTGGGTTTTTTTGGAAGGGGACAGGTGGTAAACGAGAAGAAAAGGGCCAGTTTTAAAAAGCAGTCTTTGTTGGGAGGGCGGGTGCTCGTTATCTTAATTGGATGTGAGCATTTGATTGAGTTGGAGGGGGGATTTGGGGAAGCCTGGACCAGAGCTCCCACTGCTGGAGAACAAACTCCGTGCTGAGGGCACTGGGAGAGCCTTAGAACTCTACTGAAGTAAACTAAAAGTTCCTTGTTGGTTTGGTTGGGGTTTTTTTAATTAACTTTGGGAGAATAAATGACATCTGAAAATAAGGATTGGAAATGCAGCTAATTGCTGTACAAACGAAATTCCGTAGAATCCCAGAATCCCACTCTGGTTTGGGCTGGGAGGGACCTTAAAGCCCATCCAGTGCCACCCCCTGCCATGGGCAGGGACACCTTCCACTAGCTCAGGTTGCTCCAAACCCTGTCCAGCCTGGCCTTGGACACTTCCAGGGATGGGGAGTTAAACCTGTGTTTAAATACCCCAAATGAATTAATTAAAATAAATAATGTTCTTTCTTCACCTCGGTATTAAACCACATCCAAACCACTGTGTATAAAGCCTTGTTGGCCACTCAGAAGAATTTCTCTTTGCAGTAGCCAGTGTTTAATTTTAACTCTTAGGCCCTGGGTAAGTCAGAAGCAGCAGCTGAGTTCAGGTGCTCTCCTTTCCACACTGCATTCTGCTCACTGTGCTGTCAGTGGGATTTGAGGACCATAAATCCTTGTAGCTGTTTTGGGACACCACCCCCCCCTCAAGGCTGTGTGAAGAGGAGGAAAGGGAAGAGCCAGAAGGAGCAGGCCAGGGATGTGTAGATGAGCTGCAGAGCAGCCACAGCGTGTAGTGGAACAAGGAACAGGCAGGACAGGGGAAGAGAAATCCAGGGATTTGATTTTGCCCAAAGAACTGAGGCCAAGGTGCAAAGTGTGGCTGCCAGCTCGTCACCAGGTGTGCTGGAGGGTCTTTGCTGTTTGGACCCTCCACCTTCTCCTTCCTCTGTGCTCATTTGTACAGGTTTTTTAGGAGTCACCACCTGTTTTCCAAAGCTTGTAGCTGGGCTGGGGCTGTGCCGGGCACTGGCAGAGCCTGGGGGGATGCAGGGGGGACAGCAGGGAGCCCCTGGCATGAGGCTGAGCCCAGCCTGCCAAAGCTGGGGGTGGAGAGTGGGGAGCAGCCTCCTTTTCCAGGGATGTGAGCTCCAGGGAAAGGGGGGAGCAGCATCACTCCATGCACAGCTACTTAGTGCAGCACTGCTGTGCTCTGGGGGCCTGTGTCAACTGCTCCTTTTTATCCAAGTGACAGGAACAGGGATGGGGAAAGGCCTTTAAGGCACCCCTGTGGTCCCGTATTCTCTGATTGGGGTTTGCTTATCCCCTCACTCAAGGCAGCACTTCCAAGGCCTCAGGCTGACTTCCAGGACTCCTCAGAGGCCCAGGGAAGCAGAGACAGAGCCTGCAAGGCACTGAGCTGGTTCTGAAGTGGCTCCCGAGGCAGCCCCAGCGAGCACAGAATCACTCAGTGTGGTTTTACCCCTCTCCTCTCACAAGGGGGGGATTTGCTACACATAGAAATTGGACCTTGCTCCGAATTCACAGTAATGCTGGCCTGAGTCTTGGATTGGTTGCACTGGTTGCTGCTGTCTCTCCAACCTTTGGCAGGTCCCAAAGAGTTCCCTCGGATATCCCTGAGCTGCAGGATCCCTCTGGAGCTGGATGTGCTCTGGGTCACCCGGCAACCTGTGACTCTCTGAGCTGCTGCACTTCTGGGCTTGAGCTTCCCACTGCCCCAGGGAGCCTTCCCATTATAGCACAGGGGCTTTCATAGAATCCTGGGATATCCTGAGCTGGGAGGGACCCCCAGGGATCATCCAGTCCAACCCCTGGCCCTGCCCAGGACACCCCAACAATCCCCCCCTGTCCCTCAGAGCGTTGTCCAAACGCTCCTGGAGCTCTGGCAGCCTTGGGGCCGTGCCCACTGCCCTGGGGAGCCTGGGCAGTGCCCACCACCCTCTGGGGGAAGAACCTTTCCCTGAGATCCATCCCAACCCCCCTGGCACAGCTCCAGCCGCTGTTTTTCGTCTCCTTTCTTTGCGAAGTCGTGGAGCTGCCCCACGCTCTGTCCTCTGCCCTCTCCCCAGTTTACTGCATCACCCTGGCTGTGAACATCGTTGCCTGCCTGGCCTGGTGGATCGGGGGAGGCTACGGGGTCAACTTTGGCCTGGCCATCCTGTGGCTCCTCCTCTTCAGCCCCTGTGGCTACGTCTGCTGGTTCCGACCTGCCTACAAAGCCTTCCGGTGAGTAGGAGCCCCACGTGGGGGGTTCTCCTCCAGTTTCCTCTGGGAGAGAGCTCTGTTGTTACTGGGAAGTGCTCCTGGAGAGATCTCTGTGTCCAGGATAAAGATTTTTTGGGTTTTTTTCCTTTTTCACTTTGAAAATGAAGAAGAAAGCAGTTACTTTTAGTAGGACTGAGGGTCACCCGCCTGGGGCTGGAGGTGAGCAGCTACTCCCAGAGGGTGAAAAATTCATGTTTTACTTAAATATCTCAAGCTTAGCTGCACTCTCATCTCAGTACAGCATTAAAATAGACACTAATTTGATAGAGCTTCACTGATGCTGGTTTTGATGGGAGACTATTAAGTTATTAGTTTTTGAGAACTCTTGTGGTTCCTTGAGCTGCTCGAGAGCTTGGCTGCTTCGCTTTTCAGATGAAAGCAGTTCCCCAGAGCCAGTCCTTCTGAAACTCCACAAATATTTAAAGCCATCCTACGTTTTCACTTTAATTAATAATCATTTGCATTTGCTCATGCTTGCTGTGGACAGGAGGCATCACTCAGGCATTAATGTGAGATGCCTGGCAGGGCTGTGAGGGGCCTGAGCAGCTTCCAGCCTGACACGGGGGCAGGAGGGACCTGCCTGGTGTCATCACCACGCCCCACTCAGGGGTTTGCACCCCGAGGGTGAAGCTGTTTCTGGTGGAATACTCTGGATTCTGACTGCTCACCAGGTTCTGTGATGAGCTGGTTTGGGCAACGGCGAAAGCAGCTGATGGAAATGGGAGGTGGCAGGCAGGTCCTCTCTGTTTGGCACGTCATAAATTAGTTGTTCAAATGCTCTTCTGGATTTGTGTGCCAGCAGCACTGGGCAAGGCTTAAATCACCAGTGACTCCGTGGTGGAGTGCAGGGGAGGGTTATTTCTGGTGAAAAGGAAGTTGTAAATGACATGAAAACCCCAGCTCTGAGCTACTGCCCTCTGGGGCTGGGCTTTGTCCCCATCCCGAGCTCAGGAGCCCGAGGGCCCCCGTTCAAAGAGGAATTTCCATTCTGAAGTCTGGGAAAAATTACTCCTCCCCAGTGACCTCCCCTGTGCCCCACAAGGGCTGTTTCTAATTATTTCTTTAGTGTTGTTTGTGTGTGTTTATGCAACTGAAAGCTGGAAGGTCCCTGAGGTTACTCTGTGCACAGTGAAATAAGGAATCCCCCCTGGGACAGAGCGGGGAGCCCAGGGATCATCCACTGCGACATCAGCTGGGGAGGAGGCCTGGAAATCCCTGCACTGCTGGTGTGGGATCACAGCCAGTGATTCCAGAGGCCAGCTCAGCCCCTGGGTGCTCTGGAAGAGGCCACCCTTCAGTGGGTGCTGCCCTAAAACTCATCATCCCAGCGCATCCCGAATTAAATTAACTGCAGAGCCCTGGAGCTCGGGCAGAGCTGGAGCAAATCTGCACCAGAAAGCTGGATGAGGAATCACCTTCTCTCTGTATCCTCACTAATTCCTGCAGATCCTTTCAACTGAAGACTTCTCCAGCCCCTTCAGGTCGGAGTTGCAAGAGTCTTGTTTGAAGGCTCAGCCTGGAGCCTAATCCTTGCTAATTGGATTCTGACAGGCACTGCTGTGAGCAGGCCCTGTTTAAAGGGTTTCTTTCACATGGCTGTGCTCTGGGGTGGTATTTGAAGGGCAGGACTGTAGGAGGATGCTCAAGGGTGACGAATCTTTGACAGCGTCTCCGTGGCCACCATTTGGAAGCCTGGACCAGCACAGGTCTGGCCAGAGGCTTTTCTGTGTGTCTCAGGCCAGCCAGGATATAGAGCTTGGAGTCCCACTTCCTTGGCTGTCAGGGGCTAGAATTATGACACTAACAAATGTAAATAATAATCAAAATAATTAAAATAATAAATATTTAAGTGCTGTCAGGGTTTAAGCAGGAGCTGGCAGTGACTGGAGCTCCTTTGCACCAGGCTGCCTCACAATCAACTGCTTTGTGTAAAAATCATTGGCACTTGGAGTTCCTGAGAGGGTGGGAATCATTTGTGTAATTAAACATGGTAGTTTAGGGAGTTGTAGACGTGCCTGACGTAGCTGTTTAATGGGAGGGAGATGTTCTGGGGCAGAGCCCAGACCTGGGCAGGGCAGTGCTGTGCCCCCAGGTGCCCCCATGACAGAGACCTTGTTTGGGTCGTTTTCATGCTAATTATGGTACCTGCATAAACCCCAGGACCTCACCTGTACCTCCTGAGGATGGGGAGCCTGCAGAGATGGGATTTGTGCCTCTGCTGTCAGGGCACCAGCCCCTTCTCATGTGGCTCTTTTCCCTCTTAGTGTGTCCCAGGGCTGGGTCATTAACCGTGGGCATGTGAACACGATGACACGCCGGCACTGGGACATTCCCAGCTGGAATTCTCGTGCTCAGTGATCACTTTCAGTGTGTGGACAAGCTCTGGCTGCCACTGTCAGGTCCCTGTGTGCCTCCTTGCCAGTGGCTGAGCTGGGCAGTGCCAGGCTGGGCTGATGTTTGCTCAGAGAATGATTCGCTGTAGGAGACTCGTGTCTCTCCTTGTGCGTCATCCCGGCGCAGTCACTGGGGAAGAGCAGTGCAGGAGCCAGGTTATGGGGAGGGAGTGGGTGCTGCTGAGCCGGGGAGCTGTGTGCTCTCCCTGCCGGGGGCAGAGGAGGAGCCTCCTGAGCACAGGGATCCCTCCGGAGACACCCCGGTGGTGGGGCCAGACGTCGGTGTGAAGCAGCACAGGGTGGCAGTGCCAACCTGACCTCCTCTGTCCCTCCTCTGTCCCTCCGCAGGTCAGACAGCTCCTTTAACTTCATGGCCTTTTTCTTCATCTTCGGGGCGCAGTTCGTCCTCGCGGTCCTGCAGGCCATCGGCTTCTCCGGATGGGGGGCGTGGTAAGTGGGGTGCTCTGGCAGCAAACCCTCAGCCTGGGGCTCTGCCTCCTGCTTTTTTGAGAACCTGAGGGGGGGCTCTGTACAGGGTGGAGTGGGAGAAGCTTTCAGCTTTCCCTTGGGCACAGTTATATCTGCCCTTGGGGGGCACAGTTCGGGTCCCGTCGCTGTGCTGGCAGAAGTCAAGGCCGGGTTGGACGGGGCTTGGGGCAACCTGGTGCCAGGTGTCCCTGCCCATGGCAGGGCATGGGACTGGATCTTTAAGGTCCCTGCCAACCCCAAACCATCCTGGGATTCTATGATCTTCACTTGCTTTTCTTTTTAGCACCTTCCCTCAGTGCCCATTCCTTTCACCGTTTAACCAGGCTCAGCTTTGCCCTCAGTGTTGGCAGAGCAGGGTGGGATGGACTCACTGTTGGCCTGTGGAGAACTGTGAGAGCTCTCCTAAAATAAACAGGAGTGTGTTGGTGTCTGTCCCTGGCCATGTTATAATTGTTTCACAGAATCCCAGAATGTGCTGAGCTGGGAAGGACCCACAAGGATCATCAGTCCAACCCTCAACCCTGCAGGCCCATCCCATCAGTCACCCCCTGTGCCCCAGAGGGTCATCCAAAGGCTCCTGGAGCTCTGGCAGCCTTGGGGCGTTTGTTTGGCATTTTAACTTCCTGTGGAAGCTTGAGAGCGATTCCTGCTGAAACAACAAGTCATGCAAAGGCCCAGCACACCCTGGGACACTTTGCTTTCGTAGCTGTGGTGCCCTGCCTGGTTATTGCCTTCGAGAGAACAGAGGTGGAGTGTAAATTGTAGCACCCTCATGTTCCCTGATGCCGCTTCTGATCTCTGGGTGCATAACCAAAAGAACCTTGGGAATACAGAGCCTCTCTCCCCAAACTCCGTGCAGCTGGCTGTCCCTCGAAGCTCTGGGAGTGGATTAGCAAGGGGTGCTGGCCAGTGAGAGTTGAGAGCTTGGTGAAATACCTGCCTTTCATTCTGTCCATCTTCCTCGGTGCTCTTTTCCTTTTCAAGAGCTTTTTAAAGCTGCCTTGTAATTTCTGGGCTACGAATCCCAGAATGGTTTGGGTTGGAAAGGGGCCTTAGAGACCATTTCATCCCACCCCCAGCCCCGGGCAGGGACGCCTCCCACTATCCCAGGCTGCTCCTTTGATCCAGCCTGGCCTTGGATACTTCCAGGGATCCAGGGGCAGCCACAGCTCCTCCGGGCAACCTGTGCCAGGGCCTGCCCACACTCATAAAGGGAGCAGACAGTTCCCCTGACAACCAGGACACCTTAAAAAGGGAGTTCTAATGCCATTGCCTCTCTCCTCGTGTCTCCTGCAGCGGGTGGTTGGCAGCCATCACCTTCTTCAGCACCAACGTCGCCGCCGCCGTGTTCATGCTGTTCCCCGCCATCATGTTCACCGTGTCGGCCGTCGCCATGCTCGTCTGCCTCTTGAGGGTGGGTTCTCCTCCCGGGAGGTGTCCCTGCCCCGTCGGGGGGTGGAATGGGATGGGCTTTAAAGGTCCCTCCCAAAGGCCCAAACCGTTCGGGGGTTCTGTGGTTCTTCAGATCCGCCTCTTGACTCGGATCGTCCGCCTGTTGTACCGCGGAGGGGCAGTTCAGCGGCCACCAGTGCTCTGAAAGGCTGTTCAGTGTGGTCAGTTGGTGTCTCCTGAAGTTCCTGGAAGACAAATCCAGGCAGCACGAGACAGCTCAGGTGGACGTTGCCACCGTGTCCTGTGGCGATGCCACTTCACATCCCTCAGCACAAGCTTTGCGTGAAGCAACTCGAGGCCATGTGAAGATGTTTAGATTGGGTATTAGGAATGGTTTTTTTCTATGGAAAACGTTGTAAAGCCTTGGAACAGGCTGCCCAGGGCAGTGGTGGAGTCACCAGCCCTGGAGGTGTTCAGACAATGAGTGGATGTGGCACTGGGGGACATGGTATGGTGTTGGTGCGGGGTTGATGATTGGACTTGGTGACCTTAAAGGTCTTTTCCAACCTGAACAATTCCTTAATTTCCCCCTGCAGTGGGGACTGGTGGCAGGGTGGGAATTGGTCCTCTACAGAAAGAAGGATTTGGAGGTAGGCCTGTCTGGAGAGCTTTGGCAGATGGAAGAGGAGGGGAGAAGACAGAAGCCCCGAGGAAGCAGCAGCTTCGGTGTTGGAGAGGTTTCAACCCTCTCACCTCTGGCTGCCTTGCGGGGGGATCCCTCACCTCAGTTCCGGGCATGTGGCTGGAATGGGGCCAAGTCTTGTGTTAATCCCATTTATTCCCAGCTCTGTTCACTGTGTTACTGCATTTTTAGTGCTGTTGTTCCTCAGAAACGCAGCTCTTGGCAGAGAGAGAGGAACAAATCCTCGATCCAGGTGGCTGCAGCTCTGCAGGGCTGAGGGCTCCTGGTGGTGACTCCTGTTCTCCCTTCCATCCATCAGGTACATAAAATCTACCGAGGGGGTGGTGGAAGCTTCCAGAAGGCTCAGGACGAGTGGAACAGCGGAGCCTGGAGGAACCCCCCCAGCAGGGAGGCCCAGTACAGCAATTTTTCTGGGAACAGCCTGCCAGAGTATCCCACAGTGCCCAACTACCCCCCAGGAAACCAATGGCCTTAAGCAGCTGCAGCGGCAGCAGCAGCAGCTGCAAACTGCCTGGATTCTCTCCTTTTTGGTCTTTTTATCCTTGTTATTGGAAAAGATCATTTGCATTCCCCCCCTCCCCCCCTCCAGGCACCCCCAGTCACCTTTTTGGGACCTTTCTGGTTCTTGTCTCCTGGTCCCTGTGGAAGATCCCGTCAGCCCTTCCCACCTCCACTGCACGGCCGTGGCCCAAAGCTTTTTGTTTGCCTTGAGCTACCAGTATTTGCCTCGTTGCAGACTGAGGAACAAACCCTTCAACAACCGCCCTTCCTCGAGGGAATCCTCTCCTGACCATCCCTGAAAAAGGCTCGACTTCCCCCCAACAGCAACACTAACCACAGCTGCTCCTGCTCCTGCTCAGCTTCCCTGGAATGCACAGCACCCCCCCAGCAATCCCAGCTTTAGGAGCAACTGGTGTTTACTCTCCTGGATGAATAATGTGGAATTTTTCACTCTAAGGGAAATGCAACACTTACATTATTTGGTACCAGTGACACGGAAGGGATCTGTGAACCCCCCGCCGGGAACGGGAGCTGCTGGGATGTGAAGGCCACAGGAGCCCTCCTTTGCCTGTCTCAGACTCTTGTGGTGCCCCAGGCCCTGCCTTTTCCCTGCTGCCAAAGCTTTGTGCCGGATCTTTGTGCTTCAGAAGGTTGCAGATTCATCTCACGAGGTTGGTGGTTGCTCACTGGAAGGCCGAGTCGAAGCCCAGCAGAGGATGTTCACCCCGGTGCAGGGCTCAGCACCAGAGTCCCCACCACGTACCTTCCAGCCAGGCTTTGTGCTGAGCCAAGAAATGCCCCACCACACAGAGCTTGTCCTGCTGGGGCTCCCTTTTCCTGGGCTCCCTTTTTCCTGGGCTCCCAGCCAGAGCTGGATGGGAGATAACGCCTGGTCTCGGTGCTGGGCCCCCAGGGTGTGGTTTGGAAGTGGTTCTGTTGCAATGAATGGTTTAATTCTGCCTTCTGCTGACGGGCTTGGCCTCCAAACATTACTGTGGGGTCTGGGAGGACAATGTGAGCTGGGCAGTCCTGCTCTGCAGCTCTCCAGGAGAGGGAGATTCCTGCCTTTCTCCAAGCATCAGCTGGAGGGAGGATGAAGCTGTTGAGAGGGATTGTCCTTTCCCTGGCCTCCACCTCAGCGTTCATCTCCATTCTGTGCCTGCACACCAGGGCTCCTGGAGCCTGAGCCATCCCATTCCCTGTGTCCCTGCGGTTTCCTCTTCCCCCTCAAAACCTGCTGTGATTTTTTTTTTCCCAAACCTGTCAAAACTGGGAGGTCAGTCCCCAATATTTTTATAGGGAGTGAGTGTCCCAAGCCTGTGGCTCCCAGATTTTTGGCCAGTGATCCGGAGTGCTCCGTGTGGGGGATCTGGGAGGGGTTGGGCACCCCAAGGCCTGCTGCCCTTGGCAGGCTGTCGGTGGGGTCGCTCCAGAGCCACACCGAGCAACTGGAAAACAGAACTGGCTCCTGGAAAAGGGACAGGGAGGTGGTCCTGGCTAGGTGAATAGATTTGCAAGTGATCTTTTGAATATTTTCTCTACACGTGCCTTATCTAACGGAATCATAGTTCATGGAGGAGAATCCCCTTCCCCCCCCCCCATCCCTGCGGAATTCTCTATTAACTCGTCCTGTGTCACTGTAAATAATGAGGGAAGCACAGCCTGGAGTCTGCATGACCCACGTTTCCAGGGCCAACCCCCAGAGTGGAGGGCAGAGCCTCCCTGAATTTCAGTTTACAAGCCGCACTGACCCCCCCCCCCCCCCGCTGCAGGACCAGGCTCTGGGACACGGAACGTGCTCCCAGCTCCAGGGGCTCCTCCTGGCGAGCGTGGGAGCACGAGTGCTCGGAGCCTCCTTCCCACAACACATTGTGAAGCTTTTTAGGTGCCTTTGTCTTGTGTCCAGTGTAATTTTAAGTGTTCTTTGTCGCTTTGCCATCGGAGTGATACGAGAACTGCCTGGCGTTGACTCCCTGGAAATACGGTGGATGCACTACGGGGGTGAGAGGCATCGATGGGGTGGAGGGTGGCGTTGGCCACCCTTGGGTGCACCGTGCCCTGGCTCCCGTGCCCCTCGGCCTCCTGCCAAAATTCTTCAAAACCCACTTGGTTTCTGCCCTTTTTGAGCGCGCCAGGTCGGAGGTTTCGAAGGAGCCCAGAGGAGAAACGTCGCTGGGGACTCCACAGCCCCCTCCTTGAGTTCCTTGGCTAATCTGTGGTTAAGCTCCCACCCCAGCCACACTGCCAGTGCTTGCTGCAAGGGCAGAGGGGGTGCTGGGGAGCCCCCCCACCAGAATGGCTGGAGCTGGACACTGAAATCACACCCCATTAGCTCCCTGGACCTCCAGGTGGGATCTGCCACCTCATCCCCCTCCCTCCCCCTCGATGCCACACACATAATTCCAGGAAGTCAAACCACCCTCCCCCTATGCTGCCTGAACAACTTATTTTGTGGCTTTTTTTTGGACTCCTCTGTATGTTTTTAAATGTTTACATTAGATTTGTAAGAGTTCTTAACACCACCAGCCTGGGCCTGGCCCTGGCCGCGTCTGTGTGCGACATCTCGTGTCACCCGTGGAGCTCTGGAGCTCCTGTTTGTGGGTTTTTTTTCCTCCTGATCACAAGACAATAAATGCTCATCGTGTGCTTGGTGAGAAGAACTGGCCGCATCGGGGAGGTGTCTGTTCCTAGGTAACCACAGTTATCTGGCACAGGGAAATGGCAAAATCTCTTCTTTCCCTCCCAAAGTCTCCCACTGCATGTTGCTTTCTCGGGGGGGGGGGGGGAAGAGCACGTTGATGGAGGGAGGCTCATCCTCTGTGCTGGGCACTGGGGGGAGTGGGTTGTGCTCTCAGAGAAAAGGCCCCACAGCTTTTACCAAAGCTGCTGCCATTATTCTGAGGTCATTTTCTGAGGACAGAGAGCAGAGGTGGGTCGTGGGGAGAAAGTCCCATCTCCTGAGCGCTGGGGTCGAGTTCCTCCTGCCCTCCCCTCAGTCCTGGCGTCTGCCTTCCCCATTCATTTTCCCAGGGGAGACTCTTAGCCCTGGAGCAAATGGACTGTTGGGTAGTGAAGCTGAGTTGAGTCTGTTCAGCACTGTGGCTGAATTTATTGCCCCAAATTAGAATCCCAGAATGGTTTGGGTTGGGAGGGACCTCAAAGCTCATCCAGTGCCACCCCCTGCCATGGGCACGGACACCTTCCACTAGTCCAGGTTGCTCCAAGCCCCATCCAACCTGGCCTTGGACACTTCCAGGGATCCAGGGGCAG
>JAWMRA010000079.1:3632825-3659542 GCA_035584735.1 Pseudotriccus pelzelni | reverse complement strand
GGGAGGCCCTGGCACAGGTTGCCCAGAGCAGCTGTGGCTGCCCCTGGATCCCTGGAAGTGTCCAAGGCCAGGTTGGATCAAGGGAGCAACCTGGGCTAGTGGAAGGTGTCCCTGCCCGTGGCAGGGAGTGGGATGGGATGAATTCTAAGATCCATGTGTGATTCCATGCATGGAGCTGAGGTGTCCCAGCACACCCCTGCCTTGTCTGTCCCACGCTGTCAGGTGCTGGGGTGAGACACTGGACCTGCAGTGCTCAGAGCTGTGACCCCCCAGCCCAGGCTGGTGCCTGGTGGGTGTGAAACCACAGGATGTCTCTCTGTCTTCCTCTCACTGTGCTCGGAGCCGAGGAGCCCTGTGTGGTTTAGGAAATGGCTCACTAGGGGAACTGAAACGGGGTCTTCTAAAATGCTACACGGAGCAGGAAGTCCATGGGTTTATCCACTCCCAGAGTTTGGAGTAGGGGAGTTCAGTTAGTTCTGTAAACACTTTAAATTGGCTCCTCTGGTTCCAGAGAGGATGGGCAGGAATTCCCCATGTGTCCAGGAAGATGTCCCAGTGCCCATGGAGTCTGTCTCCCACTGAGAGGTTGGGAGCACTGGCATTCCCAAGCAGTGCCCTGCTGGCACTTCCTGCTGAGGAAACATCCTCACTCGTAGGAAATGCAGGTCTTGGTGTCTTGAAACCAAGTGTCAGTGAAAGCAAGTCCTCTCATAGGCTCATCTGCCGAGGAGCTGAGCTGGTGATGTGAGGGGAGCCTGGAGTCCTGTCCAGCAGGGCTGGTCTTGGGCTGGGCAAGGGTTCCCACAGGCTGAGATCTGCCCTTCCTCCCCTGTTCCCATGAGGGATCAGAGACACATCCACTGCTGTGTGGTGGGGACGGTGCTCTGAGAAGTGCTGTGTCTCATTCAGTGTCTGTGGCAATAAGCTGGAGGTGAGAGCAGGATTTGGGATGAGCCAAGACACTGTTGCCTTGGAAATAAGGTGCTCACTGGGCTCCCCGGGGTGTTGGAGACACTGAGAGTCTGGAGGAAAGGAGCGTTAATTTTTGAGTCATTCATTCTTACGTGTCCACCAAGCAAAGAATGTCCTGTAGCCCTTTGTTATTTAATGTTATGTAATGGTTTTTAATGAGGCAGGCCTGGCCTTTGCTTTCCCCGTGGTGAATGAGACAGTTGGCAGGTGATGCCCGGGCTCTGTCAGCCTGAGAGAGATTGTTCTTAAGTTAATAAACAGGAGTTAAGGTTGGTCTTGAACTTGGATTTTGTGAAGCTTTCCTCTGGAGGAGCTTTGCAGCCCTGCAGCTGAGCGGCTCTGAGCAGCAGGATTGGTGCTGGCAGGGATTTGGGGGCTCCCTGGGGACACTGCCAAGTCTCTGGGGGTTCATTCCCCCTTCCCAGGCCGGGGGCTGGAAAGTCTTGCTGAGAGGGGCTGCTCCTTGGGTGTGGGGGCTGAATGATGGGCTTGGAAAGGTCAGTGGAAATCCAATTTAAACCAGAACAGAGCTGGGATTGTGCTACAGAAGCTCCATCCTTGCAGGCTCTGTCACTGCCCGATGTTTCCAGGTAAAAAAAATCTCGCTGCTTTTGAGGCAGCGCCGAGGTACAAACAACAAAGCAAGAATCCCTTTCTCTTTTCCTTTTTTTAGCAGGGACTGTTGGCAGTGATGAAGTTGATAGTCTGTGCCTGGTTTCCCTGGTTGGATGCGGGGAGGGGATGGTGCTTTCCAGCACCTTCTGTGCCGTGCGCGTGGGCGAGGGGCAGGCCGAGGCTCTCCTGGAATCCCCCCACCCACAGAGCCGATTCCCCTCATCCCAGAGGCGATGCCGGGCGCAGTCCGAGTCTACAGTTATTATTCCCAAGTCCAGGGATCGTTAAGGAGAGGGCTGTGGGCGCAGAAGTGCTGGGAGCTGGAGCCGAGGAGCAGCGGTGGCTCTGGGCTGCGGGGTCAGCGTGCCACGGGAGGAGGCACCCGAGCTGCTGGTGCTGGCAGGTACAGACCCGTCTCTGCCTCCAGCCCTGGGAATTCCTGCACAAACTTGCTGGAGCTTGTTGCTCCGTGGGCTTTGCTGGCTGGGGAGGGAATAGGAAGTGCTCGGAGCTTTAAGGTTTCCTCCAGGGTAACTCGCAGCTGATCTTAAACCCATAGGGGTGTCTGCCCCCTCGGGGGGGGGGGGTCTCACTGAGAGGGTGTCAGAGCCCCCAGCAGATTCCCCAGCCGGAAGTGGTGTGGGGGGTGTCTCGGGAAGGAAGTGGTGAGTGGAATTCCAGCACAGCAGATGGTCAGGGCTCCATCTCAGCAGGGGATGTTGCCAGGGAGCAGCTCTCAGTCCCTTTCCTGCCTCCCAGGCCTGCTCAGAGCAGGGAGGGCCCAGCCAGGTGCTACTCACAGGCATTACGTTCAGGAGGGTGAACGGGGAGCTCATTAACACCCCCATGCTGAATTTGGGTGGACAGAACGAGCCCTGTGAGTGTGATTGTCCTGCACGTTGCTCTTCGGGCACACCTGGGCCCTGCTGCCATAACCTCTCTGGGGTACCTGTTTCACAGAGAAGCTGTGGGCAGAGCCCTTGTGTTGGAGCGCTGTTTTAGGGTGATTTTGGCGGGGCTTGCCTTCCCTGGGCGGGGGGGACAGAGCAGCCCCTCTGCTCAGGCTCGGGTCAGCAGCACCAGGGCATGGCAGGGCTGCTCCCAGGTGAGGTGAGCCCAGCTCTGCAGGGCCTTGGCTGCAGAGCCATGACATCAGCTCTGCTCCCCTGGTGCATGTGGAAAATGCCCACGGCATCCCAGAGCACGGCTGCTGTCATGCTTCAAGTGTCCTGACCTCACTGCAGGTTTCTTTTCCCTCCTCACCCTTCCCTCTCCCTTCGTTGTGCTGACATCTCTCTGACTGCCTGGGCTCCTGCCTGGCTGGGATGTTTTCTTAGCAGAGCCAGCCTGTCCTGTGGGAGCTGGGCTGCCTGCGGAGCAGGAACAGCCCAGAGCCTTCCTGCACTGAGGAGGTGTTTGCTGGGCATGGCTGGCTGGAGGGGTGGGCACCTTTGGGAACGGCGGCGGTGCAGCCAGGGGCGGGCAGCACAAGGCGAGCAGATGCCCTGGATGGCACCCACAGGTTCCCAGCAGGTCCTCTCTGGTGTCTCCCTGAGGACGTATAATCACAGACCTGAAACCAGCCTCAGACTAATCCTGTGCACGGCGCAGAGGATGCTCTGAAGCAGCTTGGCCGGGTGACAGCAGACACCCGGCTGTGAGAGAGCATGGGCAGGGGACAGTTCTCACCACTGGCTGTGGTCCTGGCAGGGGACTTGCAGGGCCTGAAATCTGCCTTCTCCTGGGAGAAGAGTGTAACAGTCGGTGCTCTGCTCCTATTTTTGTTCAGAGCCAGCAATCAAAGTCCAGAGCTGTGCTCCTCCAGCCAGAATCACTGAAAGGCACTTGCTGTTGTTTTAGGGCCAATATTTAACTTGTGCCTGCCATGAGGAATGCCTGTTAGACTCCAAATATTTGCCTTAAGGAGGAAGTTTGAGGGAAGAATGTCCACTGCTGGCAGGGAGGCAGAGGGGTTCAGGAAGGCAGCGGAAATCTCTGGAGGTGCAGGTCGGTGTGGAAGAGCCCGTGCTCCCTCTGGCACGGCCGGGCAGGTACGAGGTGGCTGTGGCTGAGCCGCGATGCAGGAGTGGCCGGGAGGAAATGTTTGTGTGCTCCGGTGCTGGAGCGCTGGGTGTGTCTGCTCCCACAGCCCCAGGCCGGCGCTGCCAAGGGGATTTAAAGGCGCAGGGGCTGGAGCTGCTCTCCGGCTGGGGCCGGGGTGGGCAGCCGGGCTGAACTTCCTGATAAAAGCAGCTTATCAAGGAAAAGAAATGCTCTGCTGCTTTTGCTTTCGCTGTGGTCTGTGGTGGTGAGGGTTTCGTTAGCTGTGAAATCCTCTGCAGTGGATCCTGCTAATGGCAGGATTTCCCATTCCCTGGACCTGCTTGATGAGGTACTCATGGCTTCTCCTGTGCCCTCTCACCTTTCAGTGTGATCCTTCACCTCGCTGTGTGATCCTTCTCGCAGTGTGCCCCAATCACCAGCCTGGAAAGACCTGTTGGGGTGTTTCTGCTGCTGGGCAATGCTGAGCTTGTGCCATGTTCCTGGGAGAGCAGCTGAATGGGGCTGTTGTGCTGGGATGCTGGTGGTGTGTGTCAGAATCGAGGTCAGGATGTGGTTGTGGTGTGAGAAGACAAGGTGAAGGAGAGGAGCCTGATCCTCTTCCCTGCTCCTCCGGCAGGGCAGGCAGCCCCTCTCTGCAGACAGGGCAGGTTAGCAATTCTGGGTCTGCATGGGAAGTCTGGGCTTCCTCAGCTCCATGGTAACCCTCTGCCCTGACTTGTCGTGCTCTGTGCTGTTGATTGGATGCTTTTGGCCGTGCTTGGCTGTTTAACGCCTGGAGACAGAGAGAACATGTTTCCTCTTGAAGCCAAACCAAAGGCACGCAGCTGTTTGCGAGGGGAAGGCTTTGCCTGGGCTCCTGCGGGCAGAGTTAGGCCCAGCTCTGAAAGGCCGAGCACTTCCTTGTGCCAGTGTAGCAAAGGGCTTGCAGGCAGCCCTCAGGCCCAGCTTGGGGGCTGGTAGGGTGCAGGGGTTCAGAGGGGAGCAGAGGTTGCACAGGACGATGGCAAACTGACTTTTCCCCCATTTGCATGTTCTGTGGGCACCTGGTACCCCCTGTGACAGTGAAATCCACCCAGCCCAGAGGTCTGGCAGTGTCTGCAGAGTCACAGAACCATTTTGGTTGGAAAAGACCTCCAGGATCATTGAGTCCAACCTGTGGCTGATCCCCACCTTGTCGCCCGGCCCAGAGCGCTGAGTGCCACGTCCAGTTGTCCCTTAAACACCTCCAGGGATGAGGACTCCACCACCTCCCTGGGCAGCCCCTGCCCCACAGCCCAGGGCCCCTCAGGGTGTGTTCCCAGTTTGAGAGGCTGTGGAGAGGCTCAGCCCCTCTGAGCACCCACCCACGGGGCTGGCAGTGGTGAGCACCCAACAGCACTGGGCAGCTGTGAGGAGCCTTGGCCCCTTTCCCTACTGAGTGTTGATGGGTTTGGGCCCACAAATTGGCTGCCTAATGAACAAGGGAGCCAGGGGACCTGTGTCCTGTCTGCGGGGGCTGGCAGGGCTGGTGTGAACTAGAAACATGAGTAATTAACTCAAAAAAAAGGAAAGGGTTTGGGTTTTGGATGGAAGTGTGTACTAGACGAGGGTGAACGTGTGTTGGCTGGGGTTTCTGGGACAAATCAGGGAAGTGAGAGCCCAGAAATGAGGGAGAAAGGACAACTTGTTCGTGCAAATAATGTTCCAGGTATTAATAGCAGCGAGATGAAATGGGTCCTCCTTGGGGGGTGTATCCTGCATGGTCCTTCACTGGGATGATCCCTCTGACTTTACAAATTAAGCCCTTTGTGTAGGGCCCAGAGAGGCAGGGAAGGGAAGAGGAGGAACCAGCGTGGTCTCACAGGGTCTGCCTGTTTGAGAGAGAGTCTTTTGGGTGAACCTCCCACTCCACAGCACCACCTTTGCAGCTGTGGCCAGTCCTGTGCTGTTACTGTTTCAGTCCTGGCCCTCTCATCCCGTGCAAAAAAAATGCACACAGGTGGGAGGACGAGGGAGGATGAGAAACAATCTCTGGAACGTGCCTGTCTGCTGTGGAGAGACTGGTGACAAACCAGAGTCCTTAATCCACAAAGCTGCTCCAGTGCTTAATAGAGGGTTGTGAGGCTGATCCTCTGTGTGAGGGATGGAGCAGTGAAAGGATTCCAAACAGCTTGTGGCATGACCAGGAACGGGATGGAGCTCTCCGCTCCCTCTGCTTTGAGGCTTATCCCACCCCAGCAGACTGGGGTGCTTGTCCAGGCCTTAGGAATTTGTCCCAGTTAGTTGGGAATTGCCCTTCTCTCACCCCCCTTTTTATATCTGGGCTCAGGGGCGCTCCCCTTCCCCGTCTGTGAAATAAGCAGGTCGCTCCCATGCCTTTGAGAGGTTGCAGGGAAAACTGTAGTGGATTGAGCTGCTTAGTCCTGAAATGGAAGGGGTGGGAAGACAAAACACCTCCTGGATCGCTCGCTGCTCCCCTGAAGGTGCTGCTGACGCTGACACATAAGCTGATGGGTGCTGTCGCGCCACAGAGCTTTCCTCTGCCCCAGTTACGCTGCAGGGAAGAGTAATTGCATGGTGCTGCTCTCCTCTCCTCGTGGTCTGGGCTGTGGGTCCTGCCTGTGGCTCTGGAATGCTGTCCCTGTCGGGGTGGAGAGCTGGGAGCCAGGGTGGCAGTGACTTGGCTCCTGAGTGACTTTGCAGCAGGGAGGCGGTTCTGCCATCTCAGCACGAGGGGTTTGACAGCTCTTTTGGGAGAGGTTCCCCCCCCCATGCTTACCCTTCCCTCCCCCTCCTCTTCCCCTCCCAGATTCATGAAGTTTGGCAGTCACTTGAAGGGAAATGTGCGGGGCTTGGAGCAGCCTGGGAAGGGAAGCAGAGGGGGGAATGTGGGACAGCTCTGCCACCCAGAAATGGAAACAGCCCTTGTCACCAGTGGGAATGACACCCCTTCCACCCACCCTACCCGGGCTCTCCAGAGAAAAGGATCTGCTCTGGAGGGCAGGAACTGGGCTGGGACAGAACAGAGCTGGTGGTGTTCCCCCGCTCCATGGGAGCGTAGGGGAGGTGGGGAAGTTGCAATTAACTGTAGGTTGGTGATAGAAGGGATACCTGGATCCAGGCACCCCTTTTTCCTGGGCCTTGCCTTGCGAAAGGCCACCCAAGATCTGGCAGCACAGCTGCTTCCTAACCTGGTTCTGTCAAGAGGATATGGGTTAAGGAAAAAGAAAAATCCTACTACTAAAAGTGTTTGTGCCAACCCAGATCCTGCTGACAGAAAAGGGGCTGGTAATGATCCACATGACAGGAGGCCAGGCAGATCTCTGCAGAGTGACAGTCCCCAGATGGCTGAGGAGGGGGAACCCTGCTGTCACACGCAGCTCGTTGTCTCGGCACTCAGGCCTTTGGCAGCCGGGCTGGAATGGCTTCAAACCCGCTGAGTTTAGTCCCTGTGGGTCCGTTTCCCCCTTTAAACTGTGGCTGGGGTGTGAGTGGCTTGGTAGAAACCCCTTTCAGAGCGCTCAGCTTGCCCCCATTTCTCTCTCCCCAGTCCTGAAGGTGGGAGATGAAGCTGTGGTTGTCATTCCTGTGTGTGGTCTCTGCCTCTCCCTGCCCTGGTCCCCAGGCAGGGTGGGGAAGGAGCCCTGTTGTCTGAGGAACCGGGCAAATCTGTTACAGCCGTTGTGCATGAGAAGCGATCACAGAATGGCAAAATTGGTTAGGTTGGAAAAGACCTCTGAGACCTTTGAATCCAACCTGTGACTGGTCCCCACCTTGTCACCCAGCCCAGAGCCCTGAGTGCCACTTGCAGTCCTTCCTTGAACACCTCCAGGGATGGGGACTCCACCAGCTCCCTGGCCAGCTTGTTCCAGTGTTTAACAGCCCCTTCTGTGAAGATATTCCTCCTGATGTCCAACCTGTGTTGCTGACAGTGACAGGGAAAAGCTGTCTGGTTTCTCAAAGCCTCCGAGGTGGGCTCCGAGTCTCCTGGCAGGAGCTTGTTGCTTTGCCACACAGAATTCCCACACAGAATTCCCACCTGGAGCTGCCAGACCCATGGGCAGCACCTTCTTCTGGCTTAGGCTGCAGTGCTGAGCTTTTGTGTGCCCCAGGAGTGCTCCCAGTGCCTGCCTGGCTCTGCAGGGGGTTCTCTGGGTGCTACAGCACAGCTCACCCTCCCTCCCCAGCTGCTGGGCTGGGAGCCCCCCCTTGCCCACACCACTGTTCCATCCACCTGCTGGAAACATGAACCAGGAAACAAACCTGAAACCAATCTGGTAATCGCTGGGCCAGGCCTCTGACCCGCTCCTGGGGCTGTGCTGCCCTGTGCCCACATACTGCCCTGCGCACACTTACTGCTCTGTCCAGACAAGGGACCTGTGCTCAGGTGACCTTAGAGGGCACAGCAGCCTCTGGGGACTGGGCTTTTCTCTTCTGGGTGACGTGTGGCTGTGATGTGCCTCAGTTCCCTCTTCCTAATGATGTGGTGACACACTCTGAGCCAGCTCCTGCAAGGAGCTGGGGGGCACTGGTGCTTTGGATCAGCTGTGTGGAAAGCCCTTGGAGCTGTGGCTGGGGACACCAGGAGGATAAGATGGCTAATGCTGCTGCTTGGATTGTTTCCCGGCTTGCTGGGGGGGAAGGGGGTACGTGTCCAGCCCTGGGAGCCACGTGGTGTGGATGTCAGCACAGGGCAGTGGCTGGGGTCTCCTTTGGGGTGTCCCACCAGTGTGACAGTGACAGGGGTGTCGGGTATGGACTTTGGAACAGCAGCAGCCACACCTGGAATCATCCAGATCACTGGTGGAACAGAGAGGGTTTGCTCACATGTGGCTGCCTGGAAAGCTGGGGTTCAGAGGAGACAAAGACAGTCTGCTGGGGACGTGCAGAGGGACTCCAGCTGGGGCAGCAGGGCTGTCCTGCCCTCCAGAGATGGTGGCTTCCGGAAGAGTGAACATCACCTGCTCTCAGAGCAGGTTTGTGCTCTGGCACAGAAACTGTCAGGCTGGTGCAATGTGCTGATGGTTTGCCTCGGGCTCCTTGTCTGTCCTGCTGTGCTGGGATCCCCCTGCTCATGAGGGGCTGTGCCAGGATCCCCCTGCTCCCTGTGGAGCACGAGGGGGATGCGCAGAGGGTGAGTGGAGGGAGTTCTTTTGCTCATTCTGTGGCTGCTCAGAGGCTGCAGGGAGGAGAAATGGAACCGCTGCTGGTGCTCTGCTAAACTTTGGTTCTCCTGCTCCCTGGAAGTCAGGAGCGAGTGGGGATGCTCAGGTTGTTCATGTATTTGTGTTGTGGGGAGACCCTTGGTGTGAGAGCCTGAGGGCAGCAGGCTGTTCCCAATCTCCTGCTCCTGAGGTTATTTAGGAGCCCATCCAAAGGCTGTGAGGAGGAAGAAGTCCTGAGTACGTCACTGTGTTGCCTCACTCCGTGGGGAGGAGAGTGCCAGGCTCGCCCATGCTGCTGTCCAAGTTCCTCTGCAGGGAGGAAATCTCTTCCAGGTGGATAAAAGGTTTTCAGACCCAGCTTGGGCTTGAGGCAGGAAGGGCAGGGAAGGGAGACATCCAGGGATTTGCCTTTGTTACAGGAAAGGGGTTGGGAAATGTCTCTTTTACTTTGGAGAACAAATATTAGGCCCCTTGTCCTGGCTACAGCTGATCCCTTGCAGTGCCAGAAGGAAGTTCATATGGGATTTAAGGCCGAGGGATCTCTCAGGACATCCTCAAAAGGGTCATGTTCTTCCTCTGCCCTTGTGTGTCTCCCACCACTTGACAGCCCTCCCTGTGAGACCCTGCTTGGATGGCTCCATCCTTCCGTGTCCTCTGCTCGCTGTTGCTGCTCCTGGGACTGTGCTTTGTGCTCTGGAAGCAGAGCTGGAGGGGCTCTCCCACCAGGAGCACTCCCACATGGGGGGACGTCTCACTCCACCACGTGCTCAGACCCTCTGACTCATGAGCACCAAAACGCCCCTGCCTGGGCTCTGGAGCCTCATCCTGCCGTGACGAGGCCTGGATCAGCCCGTGGGCAGTGTCCCCATGGATCATCCTGTGGGCAGTGTGCCCATGGATCATCCTGTGGGCAGTGTGCCCATGGATCAGCCCGTGGGCAGTGTGCCCATGGATCATGCTGTGGGCAGTATCCCCATGGATCATCCATCCCATGGGCAGCATCCCCCTCCAGTGATGCCCACGGCTCCTGCAGGAGAGGGGCTGGAGGGGAGGCAGGGGCTGGCACTGGGAGAGCAGAGCTGCTCCAGGGAGGCCCCCTGGACTGTCCCACAGAGCAGTCCCTAACTCGGGGTGTTGGAGGCTGCAGGGGTGGCAGAGCAGGACACCTTCCCATCTCCCTGTTCTGCTGGGAAGAGCTGATTGCACGGGCTGGGATTCAGAGACCTCCAGGAGTCTGCTGCTTGAACCATCTGCCTGCTGATGTTTCAGCACAGCTGTGCTCTGCTGCACAACTGCAAATTGAGGTAGGCAGGGAGCACCCTGAGGTTTAACAGCAAGCAGTGCAGGACAGGCTGCGTGCCGGGCTGGGAAATAAGCCCATCACAGTGGCTTGGGAAGCAGACGGTCTCCTGCCGAAGGCTGCCCTGCCCAGGGAGGTGTGGTGGCAGTGCCAGCAGTGTGTTCCTCTCTGTGGGTCGCTGTGGTCTCTGACTCCAGGAGACACGAGGCAGGGGGGCTCAGGATCAGCTCTGGGGTGGGCACACAGCCTGGCAGCTGAGGCAGTGTCCCCCTCACTGCTTTACTGGGCCGGTGGTGTGCTCCTCAGGTGTTTCTTCCGTGTCTGTACCTGCAGTTCCTCTGGACTGGCTGTCAAATCCTCTTGCAGCAGGTTGTCCCTAAGCCTTGTCCTTCAGCTGGGCAGGTCCTGCAGCCTGTGCCCTGTGGAGAGAGGGCAGCTCTCAGCTGCAGAGCAAAGGTGCAGCACACCTCTGGCTGCAGTGGAGGGGGGGGAGACATCCTTCCCCTGTTTATCTGGGAAACGATGGCAGCTCTTCTTCCACATCCATTCCCGGGAAGTGCATTAAGATCCCTTATCAAGGGAAAGGCGAGCAGCACTTCATCTTGTTTTTATGAGAAGTGTTGGCTTTTGAGGGCATGGGGGTATTCAGGGACAGGGCTGGAGAAGTGCTGTGCTGGTAGAGATGGTCTTAACCTTGTTTCAGGCTGCAGCAGCACAGGAGGAGGTGCTCCGGCCTCGGGTGGGAGATGTGAAATGGAAGTGGTTGTTCCCAGCTGCTGGGTGAAAATTATCTATTTGTCTAGAAGTGGTTTTTTCCCCACTGCCTGGGGACTGCAAAGCTGGCTGTGAGCTCTGGGGAGGGGAGGGAAGGAGGTGGAAGGGGAACGTGTCTGCTCAGAAACCTGACATCTGAAGGCAGCGCTTTCCCGCCTGGTTCCTGGAGCGTGGCCCGGCACAGGGGCCGGCACAGCCAGGCAGTGATCTGGGTTACAGGGATTCTGTGTGTCTGTGACACGAGTAAGATCATCCCTTCCACAGAAAGGCTTTGTGTGCGTGGGGGGGTCCCACTGCTGCCACCTGAACCAGCGTAGTTAAACCTGCTCTCAAAACTCGTGTGGTGCTGGGCAAGGATGGAGAGGACCCAGCAGTGCTTGTTGCAGACGTGCTCCTGCAGCTCCCATTCCTCATCTACAGGCACTGCTTGGCTTTCGCCAGCCAGCTGGATCCACATGGTCCTGCACGCCAGGCAGATGCTTGGAGCACATGTGGATCTGTCCCTATTTGGCCTCCCAGGGCAGTAAAGGGGTGGCTGAGTTGTCCAGGAGTTTTTCCCCAGAGTTGAAGCCAAACTGGTTAAAAGGCTCGGTGTGCGGTGGCAGAGGTTGAAGGACAGGGTAGGGCTGTCGGCCTGAAGGTGCTCTGGGCTCTGGTTCTGTAGTCTGTGCTCAGCAGCTGTGTGAGCAGGAGCTCTCCTCGGGCTTCTCTGTTTCCCAGGGCGCAGATGTGACTCAGGAATTCGGGATACAGACGGTCCTTTGGATACCTGCTTGCAGACGGAGCCTGTTTTGCGAGGAGTTACCAGGCGTGAAAGCAAACCCGAGGTGCTGCAGGAGGTGAGCATGAGGGACTTGCCCTCTCCCAGTGTGTCAGTCAGGTCTGGGTGGGTTGTTCTGCTCCAGAACTGCTCAGGTTCCGTGTTGGCTGTGCAGCTGAGTGTTCAGCTTTATGCTCTGGGCACGAGTGGATTAAACAGCAGTGTTGGATCTTGACTGGAAACCTTTGCAGGCTCTCTCCTGAGATGAGCGTGTTTGTGACAATGAAATCCGTGCAAGAACTGGGCGGGATGGGCCTGGCTGGAAAAGAGGCAGGTTCTGCTCTTACCTCAGTAAACGTGTGGACGGGGGAACGGGAGAGGTGGGAGGCATGGCCCTGGTAAACAGCTTTTTGCTGGCCAACTGCTGTGGGCTTTTGGAAGGCAGCTGGTTCCTTTGCAGGCCAGCCTTGCAGCAGCAGCAGCAGCATGGATTTAATTAGGATCCCGTGTCTCTCTGGAGCTTGGGGATCTGTTGTGGACACTGGAAAACCCTCTGGCAGAGCCCCCAGACCCAGCACAGGCTGAGCCCACTGAGCGGAGTCAGGGACCGAGCGTGGAATGATGACGTTCCCGACTGAATCCAGCTCCTGCCGTGGCGAGCGGGGCCTTGAAAGGCAACGTCATGTCTTGGCGGGTGCCTGCGCCTGTCCCACAGAAATGCTGGAGCAGATGGGAAGGGACGGGGAACCGGGAGCTGGACTCTGCTGCCTGGCCTTTTAAGGCCTCCCAGCTGGACCAGAGACTCGCCTTTGTCCGTAGGGAACTTCCTTTCGTCCTGTGCTCCCAACCCCGTGTTAGCAAAACCGAAACCACCCGCCGTCCTTACGGGCTTGTTGTGTGCCGAGCGCTTGAGAGGTGGCAGATTCCGCAGAGCTGCTCAGAGGGAGGTTTCCTGCTCCGGTCCCTTGACTGTCCCCTGTGCCCTTCCTCTTATGGGAAGAGCAAAGCCAGTTGCAGTTCCCCAGGCAGAGTTGTGAGCAGGGACACCAGAGTGGCACTGGTGGCAGGGGCAGTGGGGCTGGAGGTGGATCACCTGCTCATCTTGTCATTTTCCAGCTGTGTGTGCCAGAACCTCTCCTGGCCCGGCAGCCCCAAGAACGGCTGTTGCTGGTCGTGGAGGAGGGATCCAGGAGTGGGAGACCCCAGAGGTGTGATGGCAGGGCTGGGTGGGAAGGGGCAGTCAGGTATTAATTGCCCCCTGACCCCCTCCTGCAAGCAGGGGTTGTGCATCCCCACCACCCCACGGTGGTTTGGGGTCACTGCTGTGTCCATGCCGTGTGGATCTGGCACGGGAACGGTGGGAATGGCTCCCAAGGTGGACACAGCTCAAGGACTGGGAGGAGGCTGCCCTGGGGCTTCACTGGGCACAATCAGGTGTCAGAAAAGGGGTAAATCAAAACACAGAGCCCTTTTGTGGGGTCTGTAGGGTCAGCCAGAAAGCTGCTTCCCTTCAGGCCATCTCTGGTAGAGCTTCAGTGTGTTTGCTGGTTATGTATCCTGTAGCTGGAAGCTTAAATTTGTGGCTGATGGGCCCCAAAAGGCAAATTTACTCCCTTAGACACTTGGTTCATGGGTGGGTTTGTCTGACTTGGGCTGGGTGTGTTATTTCCAGTCTAGGTTTCAGATCTGGCCTTGTTTTAGCATATGTGTATTTACTGTTATTATTTTTCCTGGAGAAGTATTTCCAGCTTTCTGCTGGGTTCCTGGGCTGCTGCTGAAATTTCCATCAGGGCATTTCTGGCTCCTTGGCAGAGCACAGTTAATATTTTCCATCCAGGTGTAGCTGCCTTGGATGGAGATCCAAGGAAAAGAGTGAAATCCTGCAGTGGGCTGGGAGCAAACTGGCAGCTCACAGGGGTGGAGATGGTTCGTGACGTTTTCTTTGTGGCTGCTCTTACCAAGAGGTTTAGGAGGTGCCTGTTGACTCTGCAGGCTGCTTTGTGTTCAAAAGCAGGAGGATCTGGGTTGTTCTGGGTTAGGATGTTGAGGATCCAGGGTGTTCTGGGTTGGGATGTTGAGGATCTGGATTGTTCTGGGTTTGGGTGTTGAGGTCTGGATTGTTCTGGGTTTGGATGTTGAGGATCTGGGTTGTTCTGGGTTTGGATGTTGAGGATCTGGGTTGTTCTGGGTTAGGATGTTGAGGATCCAGGGTGTTCTGGGTTTGGATGTTGAGGATCCAGGTTGTTCTGGGTTTGGATGTTGAGGATCTGGGTTGTTCTGGGTTTGGGTGTTGAGGTCTGGGTTGTTCTGGGTTTGGATGTTGAGGTCTGGATTGTTCTGGGTTTGGGTGTTGAGATCTGGGTTGTTCTGGTTTTGGATGTTGAGGTCTGGGTTGTTCTGAATTTGGACTGCCAGAAGCACACTGATTCCATTTCTTCTAATATGAGCAGGGAGCAAATGGGCATCAAATGGTCCTATTTCTTGAGAATGGAGGTGAAAGAGGGTTAAAGAGGGGCCTGATTCCTCCTTAGCTATTTTTGGGTACAAAATAATTCCTGCTGACCTGCTGCTGGGAAGCTGATGCTGTGCACACACATCCCTGCCTCGTCCACCCTGAGCTGTGGTGAGACCTCAGGGTGAAGGTCCTGCAGGTTCAGGGATGTTCTGGTACCGCCCTCCCAGGCTCACCCCAGAAGGAGGGAATTGTTTGGTTTAAAATCCCACCAGTGCAGGGAATTCACCCCATCACGTGAGTTCCTACCAGCTCTTCAGTGGTGCCTTCTGGTTCCAAACTGAAAACTGGTGGTTTGCCCCCTTGTTTTTTGATTCTTAACTAGTTTCATTCTGTTCAGAGAACAGTTTCAGTTTTGCTTCCACTCCCCTTTGGGGCTCTCGGGCAGGGGATGCTGTTTGGGAGCGTGGGGTGATTGGGCACTGCCATGGGTGGTGCTGGGCTTGGAGGAACGGCTGAAATTTTGCATTTAAAGCAGGTTGATGGTTCTGAACAGTCCTTTAAAGTTCTCATTGAAACCACAGGCCAGTCCTTGCTGGGTTTGTGTTGTGAGAACGAAGTGTGTCCCTGCTGCCAGGGTACAACCCTGCTCTTCTCGTAGTCACAGGGGGAATGATGTGGCACAGACCTTTAAAAAAAATACTGGAAATTCCTAGGAATCCATGAGAAGGCCATATTTGGGTTCAGAGGCTGGGAGAAAATGTCTTTGAAACAATTTGCAGCTTGGTTTGTTGTAGGTTAAGAGCTGACCAGAGTTCACAGCATCTCGAATATCTCCTGGGGAAGGGAATAACCAGTAACAAGAGAACACTTCTAATTTAGAGAAAAGTTTAATAAGCATGAGAGCTGGGAGAGGAAGCCAGGAAGAAAAATACATCTTCTTCCCAGCACAGCTTAACTCTGGGGAGAAACCAAATGCTTTATTATTTCATTAACGATTTTATTTTTTTTTTAAATCCTGGTGGTTTTGTTGACTTGGATGGGTTTTTTTGGATGTGGCTGAGAGCTATGGGGGAAATAACCCTTCCCTGGGTTGTTGGGGCTGCTTCAGTGTCTGACAGAGGCTGGGCACGTTCCTGGAGTCATTGGTGTTGGCTCTGTGTTAACAGTGTAGCTGCAGGTGACGGTGTGTCTGCTTGTTTGCTCCGGTGGTGGATTTTGTTCCGAATTCAGGTGCTGAGAGCAGGGTTAGCTGTGTCTGTCCCCGCAGGGAGGGCACTGCCAGGCTGGGGGTGCTCCGGGGGCGGGTGGAGTCCTCTCCCCTCCCCGACTGCCTTCTCAGCAAAGAGCTGGGAAGGGAGGGGAGGGTTGGAACAAGGATGCTGGGATCATGTTGGATTAAAAGCTTTGCTGCTACAGTTTAGGGGGTTTGTGGGTTGGTTGTCTCTGGGGGTTTTTTTAACTCTGAACCACCAGAAGGAATCGTGATAGAAACATGAGCTTTGACTTTATTCTTTCCTTCTTTATAGGAAACAACTTGGATGGGGAAAAAAAAACCCGTGTTTTGGACAAACTGCCCGTGCAGATTTGTTGATTGTAAATATTATGGGGCCAAAGAGAAACCCCTCTGAGGGGGGAACCAGCCAGCAGTGCTCTGAGTGGAAGGGGAACTGTGCTTCAGGCACTCCTGGAGCAGTGGCCATGGTGACAGGACTGTGCCTGAGGTGTCACCAATGACTCAGATGAGCTGTGTGTGTGTTTGGGGGCTGAGGGATGCAGAGGATTGTGAGCAAGTGCTGTGGGGCTTTGGGCTGCCCTTTGGGACCACGCAGGCCTGACATGGGGATCCAAACAGCGCATTTGTGACTGCTGGGTGTTCCCTGCCAGTGGGCCCCTGTCCCTGTGTGTGTGCAGGTCTGGTGGGTGGATTTCCTGGGATGCTATTCCTCTCTGATGGGGGAATTCCTTCAGTCAGTCTCTGGAGGCAGGGGGAGGTTGCTGAGCTCTCAGCACCGTTCAGGAGCCAAAACGTCTCTCCAGGGACTCAAACGGACGAGGCCGATGCAGGGGAGTTGTTCTCCCAGTGCAAGGGCCGGGATGTGAAGGGCCAGGGAGCCAGCACATGCCCAAGTCACCGGGGAGGTGGTGGCAGAGCCAAGAACTCTCAAATCCCTGGAGTTGAGCTGCGAGGCTGCCCCGGCTCTCGGAACGCGCTGCACGTTCCGCGCGGGTTCCCCGGCGGCTCTGCATCAGCAGTTAAGTAACAAACTATTTAACAAGAGCTTCCTGTTGTGCTGACACCAACACCAACCTACAAAGGAGGAAAGGGAGTAAACAGAGCTGTGCTGGCTCCAGCCTCGCTGGGAGCTGGAAAAGCGCTGGAGGTCGGGAGGAGGCCGGGGAGCCGTCGCTGCTGAACCCGACCTGCTGGGTCAGGGATGATGTTCTTGTGGCTGCAGTCAGCACAAGCTGCTGGGAAAGTGGCTGCTTCCAGGACTGCCTGGTGTTGAAGGGAATTTCTGGGACCGATAAAGGCCCCTTCAGCCCTGCCCTGCTGCTCCAGCTCCTCCACAAGGGCTATTGTTGGCTCCTCCATCCTGACAGGGTTGGCACAGCCCTCCTGTGAGATGCTCACATCCAGAAACTCCCTTCTCCACCAGGTTCCTGGAGCTCCTCAATCAGAGCACTGACTCTCCTCTTTTCTTGAGGAATGGGGAGGAAACAGGGTCAGAACAAGCCAGTCTGCCTTTGCCATAAGGAATGTTCTGCAGCCCCAGTAGGTTTGCTTTGGCTCTCCCGTGACTGGAGCTGTCGCTGGTGGAGGTCCAAGGTGGAGGGAGCTCCGAGTGCTGTCTCTCCATGCACAAGGGATACTTCCCTGCGCAAGGGCCAGGGTGGTTTCTCCAGTGGATGTGTCCCAGCCCCTCCAGCGTGTCAGCTCTGGGAAGGAGCTGCTGGTGAGCTGCTGTCCTGGCTTGGAGGAGAGGTGTGTGTCCAAGGGTGAAGGAAGCTCTGGAAATCCCCCTGGAACCTGTTGGATCACCACAGCCCTGCAGCAAAAGCAGGGAGACGAGCTCATGCTTCCAGCTTACCACTTTCCTGTTGTCCAAGCAAAAGGCTGCTGTGAACTGCCCAAATCCAAGTCTGGGAAGGACTCCTCATTTAAAACAACAAAACCCCTCCTACCAGCTGTCTTGTTTCCTCCAAAAATCCCAAACCCTCAGCAGGTTTGCCCACCAGCACCAAGGTGTGTGGTGTGGGAAGGGATGGGGCATCCGGAGGGTCCTGGACAGGCTGGGATCATGAGACCCTCAGGAAGTTCAGCAAGGCCAAGGGGAAGGTCGTGCAGGTGGGTCGGGGCCATCCCAAGCACAGACACAGGCTGGACAAACAGGGACTGAGAGCAGCCCTGCAGGGAAGGCCTTGGGGGTGCTGGTGGATGGGAAGTGACCCAGCCAAGTGTGCGGGCAGCTGGCCTGGCTGTGCCATTACAGGGCTCCCCTGGTGAGGCTCCGCACGGCCCCTCGTTTTGGGAAGGCTCCGTGTGGTGGCACAGCTTTCCCCGTTCCCTCAGGAGCGGGGCTGGCTGTCAGCACTGCAGCCTGCTACTGAGTACACACTGTTTAACTCCAGCCCCTCGCAGGCATCACCTGGGGCTGTGTGCAGCCTCACTCAGAAGAGGTTTTAAGACTGTGCTTTAAGACTTTGATCTCCCCTGGAAGCTCAGACTTCATCAGCCTCCTCAACTTCTGAAATGTATTGTGGGATTTGGTTCCAGTTGTGTGAGGCCACCGGTTGCTTTCTGGTCTGGATTTCTGCACTGGGAGCCAGCTGTTGGGTCATCCTTTGGGACACTGGGGCGTTTGGGATTATTTTTAGCCTTTGATTGGCAGTGATCTGTCCTTGGAGCTGCAGAGCGTCAGGGGCTTCTCTCCTTTGTGCTCTCAAGCAGCTTTCCCTTCTCTTTCATCTGGATGCAGCTGTGTTTCCCTGAGCAGAGTACAGAGGGAATCTGGGCTCCACGGAGCCATCCCAAAGGTTTGTGGGGATCAGGACTGTGGCAGGGAGCAGCGTTGGCCCAGCCAGGGCTCCCCCAGGACACTCAGGCTCTGTTCTGAGGAGCACCACAGACCAGCCCCCTGACCTTCCCCAGCCACTTCCCTGCTCTGGGCCGCTGTTTTTTCCTCTCCTCCTTCCCCTCTTTTGTCTTGCCCCGTTTAGCTGTAACCTCGTTCAGACAGGAACATGGTGTGTGTACAAAGGGCCCAGAACAATGTGCCCCAGATGGTTTGTAAGTCCCTCCTCGGCAGCCACCGGGAGGTTTCACTCTGCAGCAAAGGGGTTTTTAAAAAGACAGGTTTTCGGCGTTTTAGACTTGCAGGTTCAGGCAGGAACTTCCCGAGCCTTGATATTTTGGTCCCAGTCACTGATCTGAGACAAGGGGTAGCACTAGAATTGCAGCTTTTTCTTCTTTTAAGGGAAAAAAAACCCCACAACCAACAACTCCTCCCAGCCCCCAATCTGTTTTTCTCACCTTCCTGTCTGCGGGGAAAAGCTTGTAAATGTGGCTGGAGCAGCCCTGAACTGCTCAAAACCAGATGGCAAAGAAAAAGAAGCCGATATTTCAGCAAAAACCCCCTTTTTGGGTTTCCAAAGGGGTGTGGGTTTTCCCCCTTTGTGGCACTTGCAGCGTTTCTGAGGTTCTGTTTCGGGGGGTGCTGAAGCCCCTTGCGCTTGCCTGCCGTTTATTTCCCTTGCAGGATCCTGGCTCGGAGCACTGGCCCTGCAAACACCCCAGGGCAGTGCTTATTTGCTTTGAGACCACAGCTTGCTTTGGAATTTCTTCTGCCAAACTTCAGGCCAGTTCAGGGTTTGTTGTTTTGTTGGGGTTTTTTTTCCTTATTCGTCCCCCTCCCTCCCAAAGAGAGAAATAAGTTTCCTTAGTCTCATCTTGCATCAGATTTGATCCCAGGCCAAAAAATCCAGCGTGGAGAGGGTGCTTTCCTGAGGCTGCTTTGCCTCGGTCTGACCTTCTGGGTGAGGATTCCTGTGCAAAACGGAACGATGTGACATCAGTTTTATCCGGGACATCTTCCCCGTGGGGGAGGACGGGGCGGGTCTGGGTCCCTTTTGCTCATCCAGAGGCTGCTTTGTTTTAACAAACACGGGTTTTTGTTTGCTTCAGAGCTCTTGAGAGTCCTGGGATTTTCCCAAAAGTTTCTGTTCCTAATTAGGCCGCTCTCAGTTTTAAAGGCCAGAGATCCCTTTATGGCACGGAGTGGAAAACCTGAGCAGTCACTGACACCGCACAGAGGTGGGTCCTGCTGTTGTCCCGAGGCCCAGGGAGCCACTGTGTCTCCTTAGGATGTTAAAATAGATTCCTCCCAGCCCCTGGCTCACCCGTGGGGAGGCTGGTGGGCAGGGAGCATCACTTGCCCTGGGCTGACTCACTTGGATGCGGTTTAGTGACTTCCTGCTGCTCTCACCGCTGCATTTGGGGAAGGGGGCATTGCAGGGCGGGGGTCTGGGCTGGGGCCTTGCTGGATGTTAACCCGGCTCAGCTGCCTCGGACTGGGCTTTGGAGCCAGGCCCTTGCAGGAGGGCTGTTGCCAAGGCCGTGCCCCGCTGCCGGGGGAGGACGGCACAGCCTCCCAGAGCTCGCAGGAAACGGGATTTAACTCTCCCCTTCTGCCTCACCTCACTGTCTGACATCCCCGTGCAGAGGCCGGCCCGGAACTCTTCAAAGGACATAATCCCCAGCACCGGAGCTCCCGGGGCTCTGCCTGTGCAAACAGCCTGGGCCCGGAATGCCCCGGGACTGGGCACAGGGGTGGGATTCAAACCCCGACCAGGCGGAGCAGCCTGGGCTGTGCCTCGCCGGCCGCCTCCCCCTCCCGCGGCCGCGGAGCGAGAGCTGTGGAGGGGATGCGGGAATGGCTCCGCGTGTCCTCCTGCGGGGCTGGCGGGGGCGGCAGGTTCGTGCTGCGCCGTGCGCTGAGCCCGCAGCGGAAACCCTCGGGGGAGCAGAGAATGGGCAGGATGTCCCGTGTGGGGCCGTGCGCGCCCGCCCGGGGCAGAACAAAGCGCAGGGAAGCCCCCGCTCCTGCCGCTCCCGCCCCGCTTCCTGCTGGCACGGGCTGGGAGCTGCCGCGCCAGGGGGAAGGGAACGGCAGGGCAGGGGCTGGCCCGCCCTTGGGGCAGCCGCAGGGCTCGGCCTGCCCGTGTCCCTCCGCTGGGGTGTGCTGGGGGCAGCAGGGTGGTCGCCGGGGGTTGGCCTGCTGTGCTCTGGGGATGCTCCAGAGGTGCTGGGATGTGCTGGGGGCAGCAGGGTGGTCGCCGGGGGTTGGCCTGCTGTGCTCTGGGGATGCTCCAGAGGTGCTGGAGCGTGGGGGGAAGGACAGGGCTCCCGTCCCGCCTGACGGCCCTGCTCCCCTGTCCGTGAACAGGCAGGACGGGCTTTGTGGTCCGGCACTCTGCCCCTTCAGAGCCTGCAGCCCCTCCTGCAGAGCGTGGTGGGCCCTGAGGAGGATTTGGTGTCAGGAGAAGGCTGGGAATGGGGGGGCAGCCCCTGGGAGCAGCTCCCATGGACCCTCATACGGCCGGTCCTTCCCCCTGCTGAGCTCTGGCTTTGGTGTCTTTTTTCCCCCCCATTTCCCCCATGCACCCTTTAGCACAAGAAGCTTTTTTTTAAATGTTATTAATAGCTATTGAGAGCCAGTAAAAAGTTTTACAGGGTTTGGCCAAGGATCAGTGTACTCATTTCCTGGAGCTGACACTGGAGGGGCGGGGGTTTGCTTAGATAACCCCTGGGGTTAACATGAGGCTGAGGCACTGGGGGCTCTTGGGGGGCATCGTGGGGGCTTTTAGTGGCGTCACAGGAGCCTGGAGAGGAGCAGAGGAAGGTGGTGAGGAAGGGAGTGGGGTTGGGAGGGACGACGAGGGGTGGGGAGGCTGCCAAAGGGTCAAGCTGGGAGCAAAACCAAAGGTGGTGAATAGTGGGGGGGGAAATGGGGGTGTTTGTGGGGGGGTTCTGTGTCTCTCTCAGTGCCCTCCCCAGTGTGTGGACAAGCTCCCAGGGCCATCTTGTGCCCTGGGTGAGTGTCACACTGGTGTCTGCCCAGATGGCTGCCAGCAGCCCACACATCCAGGTTGGTCGGTAAGAGCAGAGGAGGAGGCAGCAAGGGAGACCAGGAGCTCTCCGGGGAAGGGGGCAGGGTGTCAGTAAGTCCTGGGTTCCTCTTTGCCCCAGCCTGTTGGGTCCAGACTGTCGTGGTCATTCCACAGAAACCCGCTGCATCCTGGGCAGGGTCACTGGCAGGAAGGTCCCAGCCCACCACAGCGGGGGCTGGTGCTGGGGGGAAGGGCTCTGACTCAGCTTGTCGTGACCTCTGGACCCACAGGGACCCTCCCAGCCAGGTGAACATCCTCTTTTCCCTTCCTGGGAAGTCCCAGGCTTGATGTGGGCCCCATAACACAGGATTTACGTGTGTCCTCTGCTCCTGGGGGCTCCTGGAGTCCCTGGCCCGGAGTGCCTGGGCTGGTACCTCCAAAGGTCTCCAAACAGCCCCTCCCCATGGGGACACTTTTCCCCAGGTCACTCCCAACTGGCTCTGACAAGGAGATGCTCATTGAGCATTTCACCTCCAGCCATGGCCAGGCTTTCATTTATTTATGTATTTATTTATGAACACCAGGCACCTTGGGATGGTCCTGACACCTCTCCCAGCTCCTCCCACCCTTCAGCTGTGATTGTTGTGGGAATTCTCTGTGGTGCCGGAGGGGCTCTGCAGAGCCGGGGGCAGGAGCCTGGAGCCCACAACCCTCTGTCGCCCTCAGGCTTCTCGCACTGATGTGTCTCCCTCTCCTTTCCCACAGCTGGGAGCCCGAAGAGCCGCGCTGGGAGGACCCTCTCCACAGGATGTTCTCTCCACCAAAGACCTCCCTGTGAGCGGCGATGATGACAGTCCCGGCGGGACCTCGGGGAGCACTAACATTTCAGTAGCCCAGCACCCTTGGGTGGCCGCCTTGCCCTCCTTGTCCACCCCCCGCCCTCCCCTCGCTCCCCGGGATGGTGTATTAACCAAGAAGAGCCCTGCTTCTGTCCTCCTCGCCCACCCATTTTCGGCAGCTCTGGGATTTGTATGGCAGCAGCGTAACCGTGGAGAGGCCGGGGTATCACAAACTTATGGATTTTGATAAGAGAGGAGGGAAAGGGGAGCTGGAGGAAGGTAAAAGGATGTCCAAGACAGGTGGAGGAAGGAGCGGTCATGGAAGCCGGGGCACTGGAACCAACTCGGGAGTCTTAATGGTGGGTCCCAACTTCCGCGTCGGCAAGAAGATCGGATGCGGCAATTTCGGGGAGCTCCGTCTAGGTGAGAAGGGTCGTGGTTGTCCTCGCTGTACCTGCCGGGGCTGGCACTGCCCTGGCACCCCGCTCCTGGGCTGGCAGGAGGGAGGAGCTGGCACAGCCCTGTGGCTGCTGCCACCGGGGTGCTGAGGGGCTGTGTGAGTGCTGACATGCTGCCCTTGTTCCTGCAGAGCTTCCTCCTTCACGCTGGGCTTGAACTTCCAGGGCTGGCCCAGCCCAAAGCACTGACCACAGAGGTGTTTCCCATCTCTTCCCCGTGCCTGTCGCCCTCTGGGTTTGTCAGGGAGAGCGTTACGGTTCAGCCCTGTCTGTTGGTGTTGGCTCACTCAGGTCTGGGTGTCCCCCCAAATGCAGGAGTGCTCCATGAGGAATGTTTCAGGGGATACCACTGTGTGCTCACCAGATCTCACCCTGCTTGTGCCCAGGGTGCTGCCCTCCCACTGTGCCCAGGAGAAGGGATGGAGCCTGTGGGGGCCTGACGGTGTTCACTGTGCTGGGACAAACCTCTGGGGAGGAGGGTCAGTGTTTTATCCTGGGTGAATTCTCCAGTTGTTGCAGCTGGTTGGGAGGCTCTTCTAAAACTCTGTGCAGGGGAGAGGAAGGGAGGAATGAAACCCCAGCACCTTCTGTGGTCACTTTCCATTTTGAACCAAGTTTATCAGGAAACTCCTCAAGCAAATGCCAGTTTGGAGGGTGGGGAGGTTGCTCCTCTCCCACGACTGGGAATGTCCCAGGAGGCTTTCAGTGAGCTGTTAACCCTTCACTTGGCATCAGGCAGCTGGGAGAGGCCTGGCAGTGCCAGGCACCGCTGCTCAGCACATTCCTGGGTGTCTCCAGGAATGCACACTGGATGTGTGGATGGAGTCCCTGCCAGCCCGAGCCTTGTCCTCGGCTGTGAGTGCTTTGGGAAGGGGCAGAGAGCCGGTCCCTGGGAGCCTGTGACAGCCACGGGCCTTGTTGCTCTGTGGTATTTTAAGCAGGGCCTTCCCAAGCCAAGCTCTGAGCTAAACCTGCCCTGACTGTGCCCCCCGGGCGGGAGGAGCTCTGGCTGGGGGCAGTTCGTGTCAGCTGGGGCCAGGCTGTCCCCGAACATCCCCACGGGATCACCCCTGATGGCAAAGCTGGGGAAAATGCCCTCTTTAAAATCCAGCCAGGGGGTTCCCATGTTCCACACCGCAGCGTCTGTCTCTCCTTGCACTGTGAGGAGCTCTGAGCCTTCCTCCAGACCTTGTGGAAGGAGAGGTGTTTGGGAATTTTGCTGCTCCTTTCAGTTCCTGGGTGGGTCCAGATGCTTCTGCTGCCGATGCTTCCCTGCATGGCCGGCAGGGAAGGGCTGGATCGAGGGCTCTGAGCCCTGCAGGGTCCACCTGTGTCCTTCCACCTCCTTTTTCCTGCTAGCCAGCGAGCATCCCCCAGTGGATGTGTGGGTCTGAGCTCTCTTCCAGGATCCTGCTCTGGACAGGAGTCTGGAGCTGTGGCTGTTGCTCTGTGACCCTGCCTTGGCCTCCCTTATTTCCACCAAGGGGACAGGAGTGTCACAGGGATCCGAGGGCTGCCTGTGGAGCTGGCAGTTGTGCTGCTCCGAGCAGAGCCTCTGCAGGGCCCTGGGAGCAGTTGGGCTGGGTTTGCTCCTGGCTGGAGGGACAAGCAGGGAGCTCTCGCTCCAGGCACCGCAGCGGTCGATCTCACAGCGAGGGTTTGTCCTTGCCACCAGCAAGAGAAGCTTCCAGTCCCTTCACGTGGTCTCCCTGCCCTGGCACACCCTGCAGGGCCTGGCCATAACGTGGGGCAGGCCTGAGCACAGGCTCTCATCACGGCAGGGGAAGCCACAGCTATGTGGCTCTTCTCCTAAAATCACATCTCCCTTCCGTAGGTGTGCCTCCTTCTGCAGCAGGGCTCAGGAATGCTTCCAGGCCTTCACAGGGAGTAGGGATTCCTCCAGCTGCAGATGAATGGCGAGGGACCAGAGGGATCCTGCTGTGATGAGCAGGGATGCTGTTGCTGGGCACTCAGTTTTCCCCTGGGAAGGGAGGATTCAGTCCTCAGGGCAGGCTGGGCAGAGAGGCCAAACTGTAGCTCATCATTGAAAAGCTCCCAGATCTTCTCTGGACTTTTTCCTTTCTTACCAAAAGCCAGGAGATCTTGCAGAAACCTGTATGGAGGTGACTCCTTCAGCTCCCAGCAGTGGGGGTGGAGAAAGGGGATGCTGTCTTCCTAAAACAAGGTGCCACTTTGCCCAATTTCCTCACCACTCTGAGAGGCACATGGTGATCTGTCCTTACGCTACCTCAGCTCAGCTGCCCCTGCTCGAGACAAGTGTCCTCCCAGGCACAGAGGTGTCCAAAATCAAAAGTGATTTGTTTGAAGATTAAATATTAAAAATAAAAATGGCATAAGGCGCTTGTGGGAAGCCAGAAGGGGAATGACGTGTGCGGGAGTTGGGGCTGCCAGGGCTGTGCTGTGGATCCTGCCTCTCCACGGTCCCGCTGGCCTTGGCAGCCTGGGCAAGGCACAGACGTAGTGCCAGTCCCTGTCCCAGCCCAGCAGCACTGCTGGCCAGTTCCTCACTGGAGCAGCACTGGAGAGCTGGGCTGGGGGCTGCAAGGGGGTGCAGGTTTAGGTCCTGTTCCCTGCTGATGTCCTGGTGCTTCACCCCGAGCCTCTGAATGCCTGTCCCTCCCCCTGCCAGCTTCCAGCTGTGGTCCAGTGCCAGCCCAGCTCCTGCTGGGCCCCTCCAATCCCATCCCTGGGGTGGGATGCTGCCCTCTGAAGCGCAGGGCAGCAGGAAGCTGGTGACAACAGTGACAGGAGTGTGGCTGGTGGCTCGTGTGCCCTGGCACTGGGACCTGCAGCCCTCGGCCCCTGCCAGCTCCTGTGCCCAGGCCAGGCATGTGCTGCTCCCAGCGAGGGTTTGTTGGAGCAGGTCCCCCTTAGCAGCCGCTCAGGGGTGCTTTGGGCTGGGATGGGGCAAGTGGAGAGGAGCAAAACTCAGGCATTAACCAGAAAGGTCCAAAATGAGCCCAAAGCACCGGGGTGTTGTGCAGGCCCCTCCCCTGAGCTCTGCCTGGTGCTGAGCTGGCTCAGAGCCAGTCCTGCTGTCAGTCCTGCCTGGGCTGGGCAGGGGTCTCCCTGCTGACCCCCTCTGAGCCCAGCCCAGGGCCAGTGCCCCAGCCAGACTGTGCCATGGAGCTGCCCCAGGGCAGCCTCAGCCCGGAGTGGGGTGCAGGGGAGGATGGGGACCTGGAACAGCAGCTGCTGCTTCTGTTCTTAGTGCACTAAACTCCTGCAAATGGGCTTCTTGCAGGTTTTCTGCTCCCACCCCTCTCCCCCAGCCTGCTGCTTGCGTTTCTGCTGGCAGCCTGGAACCACAGCAGCTGTTTTCCTTTGAAGTTAAAGGCTGGAAATTAATTTATTTTTAAAAGTAAACGCAGGATTTTGGAGGGAAGAACGCGGGGGTGGGTCTGTGTGTGGTGTGTGAGCCAGGGGCAGGTCACTGCTGCACTGTGCCAGGGCCATGTCCCAGCTGAGGGGTCTGGGGACATTCCCAGGCCATCCTGAGCTCTGGCTCTCAGGCCTGTCCTGCAGCATCCCAGCTGCTCACAGGGGGTGGCCACAAAAGGTACCTTCAGAAAACGTGCCTGGGTCAGTGCCCTGCCCATGGCACCCTGCTGTCCTGGGCCCTGCAGAGTCCTCCCTCCAAACTCCCTGCAAGGGCTCAGCCTCCCAGGGGTGGGAGCCACAGGCCCAGCACACACTGGAGGTGGATCAGGGGTGTCTCTGGAGGGGGCCCAGGCACTCCCTGCCTGCTGCTCCTGCCTCCCTGGCTGGTGGCTCACGCTGGGTTTTCCTCCTGGTCGTTCAGAGCCTCCTCTGGAGGAAGGTCAAACTCTGAAATAGGTCTGGGTTTATTTCTGATGGTGTTAAACCCCTGGTGCTCCGAGGAGCTGTCACTGCCCGGCCTGAGGCAGCGCTGGGCTGGGCCTGGCTGCCTTATCCAGTGCTCCTCTTCCACATCACCTGCCACTGGGGAAGCCAAATTCCTCTCCCAGTGCCCAGCTGTGCCCAGCACAGCTCTGTGCTGCTGCTGCTGCAGGGCCGTGGCACGAAGGTGACACGATGGAGGGCAGTGCCAGGCAGGGAAGTGTCACTACTGCTCACTGTTCCCCTCAGGACAGGACATGGAGGGGCTGGAGAGTGTCCAGGGAAGGAGCTGGAGCAGCAGGAGCAGCTGAGGGAGCTGGGGGGGCTCAGCCTGGAGAAAAGGAGGC
>JAWMRA010000079.1:3612869-3624158 GCA_035584735.1 Pseudotriccus pelzelni | reverse complement strand
GATGGATGGATGGACGGATGGATGGACGGATGGACAGAGATGGATGGCTGGATGGATGGATGGATGGATGGATGGATGGATGGATGGATGAATGGATGGATGGACGGACAGAGAGCTGGCTCAGTGCCACACAGCAGTGTGGCAGCTGGGTGGGCATCGTTCTGTCCTCGGTGCCGCTCGTCCCAGCAGTGCCCGACGAGCCGGGCACCTCCCTGCCTGGAGCGCCGGCTCCGACCCCGCTTCTCCTTCCTTCCCTGGCCGTGTGTCCCCGCCTCCGTCCCGCACTCGCGCCGTCAGCTCCGTGCTCTCCGCCCTCGCAGCGTCCTGCCCGCTGCCGCTCTGCCCCCCCGGGCCTGGGGGCCCATTCCGTCTATCCATGGATGTCCCTGGTGGGACATCCATGCGCCGGGTCCCCCCGGCCGGGCCTGCGCTGCTCCCTCCGTCTCTGCTTTCGTCCCCGCCGCTGTTGCTCGTTCTGCTGCTCCGCGGTGATGGTGCTCGTTCCGGCTGGGACCCCCCTGCCGCCGCGGGGCCGGGCAGAGCGGGGGGAGCCGAGGGACGTGCGCCCCTCGGGCTCTGCCCGGATCCTCCTGTCCCTCCTGTCCCTCCCCTCCGCTGCTGCCACTCCCGCCCCGCAAACCCTCCTGGCGAGCTCCGCCTGTGCCCGGCGCTGCGAGGAAGGGGGGGACACGCTCGGGGGTCTCCGGGCCCGTTTTGGGGGCTGTATCCTGACGTGGCCCCGCTGGCTGGGCACTGGCTGTCGGGTGGCAGCTCCTCCGTGGGTCTGCGAGAGGCTGAGGCTCCTCAGTGGGGCCGAGCAGCTTGGGGAGCCCCCCTGTGCACCCCCAGGGAGCTCCTGGCTTTGCCTGCGGGCAGCGGGCGCAGGAAGGGCGTTCGGGCGCCTCGCAGTTGCCTGTGCCGGCCCTGTCCTCGCTTTGGTGGCTCGGATGTCCCCCCGAGCCTGGCACTGCCCTGGCAGCGGGCAGGAGCTCCGGGCCCCTCGGGGTGAGCGCTGGGCTGGGTCCCGCAGGCTCGGCGGTGCCTGGTCTTGGGGCCGGGGAGCAGGAGCCGTGGGAAAGTCTCCTTGGAGCTCTCGGCTTCTCCGGGCAGTGTGTCCTGCACGCAGCGGAGCTGCCGGCAAGCCCCTCTCCCGGTGGGATGTGCCGGGATCCTCCCAGAGGCGCTGGGATCGGAGCTCTCCGTGTTGGTGCTGGGGGGGGGGGGGGCTCAGCATCGAGACTGAGCTCTGTGCTCTGGGCCAGGGCACCATCCTGTGCCTGCAGGGACCTCGGTGCTCCCGGGGAGAGTCCGGGGGTCTCCTGGGCTGCACCCCCCGCCGCGGGGAGGGGACGGGGCTGCGGACCCCGGGCTGCCCCCGCTGAGTCTCGTCTGTCCCCAGGTGATGAGCTCCACTAACGGAGAGCTGAACACAGACGACCCGACGGCAGGACACTCGAACGCCCCCATCACAGCCCCCACCGAGGTGGAGGTGACAGACGATACAAAGTAAGGCCCAGCCCCGCTGCCCCTCCCCGGGGCCGCGCTGGGGGCGGGTTCGGCGGCTGCCCCGCGGTGCCCTGTCCTGTGCCCTGTCCTGTGCCCTGTCCTGTGTCCTGCGGGGAGGAACAGCCCTAACCCTAACCCTAACCCTAACCCTGGCACTCCGGAGGGGACTCCCTGCAGGGCAACCCCACCCGGCCCTTCCCACCTCGCTCCTGCACAGAGGGGGATGGACAGGTCCGGGCTGCTCCTTCTCCGGAGCCCCTGGCTCTGGCCACGTGGCTGGCACTGGATGCCGTGGCCAGTGTCACTCCCCCGCTTGGTGCCACTTGCTGTGAAAGGTGTCGCTTGCCGTGGCCGTCGTGGTGTCCCCAGTCCAGCCCCTGCCACGCACCGGGGGCACTTCCACGTGGGGGTCTCTGTGCCCCCTGACCACGGGGGTGCCGCGCCCTGTGTGCCCGACCCAGGCTCTGAGGGGTCCCTCTGTCCCCAGGTGCTGCTGTTTCTTCAAGAGAAGGAAGAGGAAAACCACCAAGCGTCGCAAGTGAGCCGGGGCCGGGCGGAGCCGCGACGGCTCCTCTCCCTCTGGCCGTGGCTGGATGTTGACCCGGGAGCCGGCGGCCCCTCGGGCTGGACGGGGACGGGGGGGCCGGGCCGGACGGGCTCCCCCAGCGCCCCACGCGCAGATGGGGAGCGGGGCCTCCCCAAACTGCTTGTCCTTTCCTCCGCCACTCGCCCGGCGCGTGGCCGTTTACTCGAACCAAGCCCAACTTCGCTGAAGTTCCTGCGTCCGTCAAACAGAAAAAAAAAAAAAAGGAAGAAAAAAAGGAAACCGAAACAAATTCACGGCGTCACTTGCTTTGAGTCTATAACTAGTCCTACATGGGGATCAACTACAGACTCTGACCCGTCGCTGTCAGAAGACGACGAAGACAATTTCGAGAGCAGTGGGCTAAGGAGGAATATTTTTTTTTCTGTTGCTTCTTTGTCTCTTAAGTTAATTTAAAGTGAGTCTCGGTGCAGAGTGCTGAGTCGTCAGTCTTTGACCGTCATCTTCAGTGTTACCGAATTCTGCTCTTCCCTCGGGCCCCCGCCCCGCGCCCCCCGCCGGGTCCCCCCTCGGTCAGGCCGTCGGTGACAGCGGTTCGGGCTCCGCCCGGCGAGGGGAGCCGGGGCCGCGGGGCGGGGAGAGGAAACGCGTTTACAGTTCATTTACGATGCACTTTTGTGAGCAATACAGGCGCCGTCCGGGCCCGCCGGGAGCGGGTCGGAGACTCCCGGGGGCTGGGGGGGACACGGGGACAGGGACGGCCGAGACCAAAGGGACCCATGAATGGCGGTGGCAGAACAGGGAGGGGCAGCAGAGCCGCCTCGCGTGTGGCGCTGCCGTGTCTTGGGGCTGGATGTCGGAGGTGTGGGCAGGGGCAGCGTTGGTTTTTACGGTCTGAGCCCCCCCGAGGCCCCAGGTTGGGGCTGGAGGCACGTGGTGAGCGCGGGGCGGTGAAGGGCAGCGGGGGGGGAGCAGCTCTGCCAGCGTGGAATTCCCTCACCGTGGCATCCTCCTGCCATGGCATCCTCCCACCACGGAATCCTGCACCGGTGCCAGGGCCCAGCCTGCCCCTGGGGGGGAGGAACGGGAGTTTTTGGAACTGACACACACCCCCCACACCCCCCCTGCTCCTCACCACCCCAGGGCACCGCAGCTCCCCACGTGACTGACCCCGTGCGCTGTCGTGTGTATTGATTGTGACACATTTTGGGGGGGACACACACTTATCTTTACCAAAACCCTGTTGTTCTGCCCCCCGAGAGGGGCTGAGGCTGTGCTGGGGGGGCGGGAGGGGGGGATGGGACCATCTGTGGCTGCTTCGAAACATTTGTCCAGACTGACCATCTCGGGGGGGCTGGGGGGGCACGAGGGTCTCCCACGGGGGTCTCCCAAGGGGGCCCTGGGAGGGAACTGCGCCGGGGCCCCTCTTGGTCCTAAACTCGGGATGTCAAAGCCCGGCTTTGGCTCCTCCGGGCAGGGCAGCCCCAGCTGCTGATGTGTCTCTGGCCACGGCGGGGAGGGGACGTGCAACGTTTGCCTTCGTGTCCCCAGCGAGGCGAACAAACAAATCTTTAAAAAAAAAATCGCCTTAAATTTTCACTGGAAGTGGCCCCTTCCCAGCACGTCGGCTCGGAGCAGCCCCGGCGGAGCCCGAAGAGGAGCCGCGGAGGGGAAGGGGCGCGGCCTTGGGGGTGTTCCCGGCTCCGTGTTCCCGGTATTCCCGGTGTGCCCGGCTCCGGCCCGAGCCCGGGACTCTCTGTCCTTCCAGCGAGGAGTCCAAATACTGCGATTGTACGTGAGAGCGTTTGTTCCATTGCGAGTTTAGTTACTGCTTTAAAAAAAAACAAAACAAACCAAGTGTACAGAAACGGCATTTCAATTTCTCTGATGCTTCCTGGAAGCCATAGAATTTAGGGGCTTTTTTTTAATAAAAAAATAAAAAACAATAATAAAAAAAAATCTTTAAAACCCAACATTTCTGCGTTCTGTGCTGGATGGGGCAGGGTGGGGTCCTTATCCCGGGGGTGGTGGGAGCAGCCCCAGGGCCCTCCTGCCCGTGGGCCTTTCCTGCTGCTGAACCCCGTGGAGCTAAAGATCCATCTCTTCTTTCCGGTGAGGCAGCAGGAAAGGCTGAGAGGTGGGATCAGGGGAGCAAGTGCGGCCTGACCCTGCCCAGGCTCCCGGTGAACGCTCCTGTAACGCCCACGACTGAGGGAGGTGATGAACGAGTGAAGGAGGGGATGGTGCGGGAGGGCAGCTCCCAGCTGGAGCCCAGGGCAGGGTTCAGGACTGGGGGTCCAGGCTGATTCCACGCCCGGATCTGAGCTGTGCGGAGCCCTCGGCCTCGCGGCTGAGGAGGAGGAGGGAGGACAGGACGCTGTGCCGAGCCAGGCGCGATGCAGGCACGGCCACGGCACCGTGTGACAGCACCGGCCGCCTTCGAGCAGAGGGGCCGGGCCGGGCTGTCCCCGCTCCCGGCACGCCCGTGCCCGGCTGGGGAGCTCCAGCACAGCCCGGAGAGGGTGGGAAGCCGCTCCCAGCCCGGGGGGGCACGTTCAACACGGCCCCGCCGCTCCCTCGGGCGAAGGCACAGGAAGGGGCTGTGCCGATCCCAGCCCTCGTCCCTGCTCCCGCAGCCTCTCCCTGCTGGGAATCCCATGGCAGGGAGCAGCCCTTCACCCCCACAGCCGCCTTGCCCCTGCAAAGGGTGAGGCAGCTTTTAGTGCGTTTAATTGTCAAAACCCTTCAATGAAGGTTAAAGAAATTCAGTCATAAAACAGACCAGAGAGCGCCCACCCAGCACCATCCTGCTCCCTCCCCTGCACAAACACAGGATCCACCAGGGCCTCGTCCCCACGAGGTCTGGGCTCCCCCATCTTTGGGATGCCCAAGGACCCGGCTCATCCCACACCCCACGGAGGGGGAAGCCGAGGACCCCCACCCTGGGCTGGGAGAGCCAGCTCAGCACAGACTCCCCCCCCTCCACCTTCCTTCCCCCTGACGTTCCAGCAGCCACCGAACTCTCCTCAGATCACACAGACACCTCCTAAAGACAACCTGGGTGTCTTTATTGTTTCCTATTTACAAATCACAAAGCTGGCCAGAAGCAGAGTGTGAACACGGAACGAGAGCATCGGATACATTCATCAATAGCACGGAGGGGACGGCCCCGCTCCGCTCGGAAGGTGACGTGGTACAACAGGATGGCTCATACTTTTGGGAACAGGCATGTCCAACAAGGAATTACATTCATCTATCTACAAAAGCCAGAATTGCATCAAACTGCGGGAAAAGCCGTTAAGAACAGAAACTGCTCGGGTGTAGTTCAGAGTTTGACTCCTCTCCCTCCACTGCCAGACCTGCCCCGTGGCGGGAGGGCAGGAAGGTGGGGTTTGGGATGAGAACTCACGTAACAAAAGAAGGGAACAGACGCTTCCAGGGAAGAGCAGCAGGGAGGGCACCACCATGGCCGGGCAGGGCCAGCCCCACCCTGCTCTTCCCAGAGCCAAGTGCGTGGCTTCGCTCCTCTCAAATTCCATCATTCCGCCGTTTCCAGCTGAACCCAGATCAGCCCCCGCGGGAAGGCACCAACAGGGGCCCTGGGTGCCAGCAGTGACGTCCCCACCACCTTTGGGAGAGAGGCAGGAGCAGCTTATGTACATCCCGAGGGTGCCCGGGCCGTGAATCCACCTCACAACACTGTTTGCATTGCACAGAGTCAGGTTCAGTCACCAAGTCATGGACCCACTTGGGTTTTTTCTTCTTTTTTTTTTTTTTTTTCTTTTTTGTTTTTTTTTTTTTTTGCTTTTTTCTATTATTTTTCAGTACTGGCCATATCAGAACCATCCCACTGGAGTCAGGCTGACAAGACACTGTTTTCCTGGAGAACAGCACACGCTCTGGGCACCTCTGGCAGCCGCAGGTGAGGAGGTGCAGGGTGTTCCCAGCACCCGGCACAGCCCCAGGGCTGAGCCACAGGAGGGGATCCCCTTCCCCAGCAAACGAGCACCAGCCAAGGACAAGCAGGTTTCGAGTTCCAGCAGTGAAATCCGGTGGCAGGAGGGTGACAGGGGGTCCATGAGGGGAACCTCAGCTCTGGGGCAGCACCACCCCAGCCAGTCCCACGCAGGTTCTGCTGGTTCCAGTCCTGCAGCCAAGCTGAGCTTAATTCCAGCTTCCTTCGCAGAGCAGGGCAGGAAGAGTCCTGTGGCCTTTTCCCCAGCAGGCAGTGACCGTGGGGCTGGTCAGGCAGCCCCAGGAGCAGCACCCACCTCTCCCCACCCCAGGAGGAGCAGCCAGGACTGAACGGGTACAGAGGGGCGTCTTCGAGGTCACTGAGCTCAGCAGGTGATGTTGTGAGTGCTGCATCTCCCTCCTGGGCCTGCCCTCCACAGGCTCTGGGCAAACACACGCACTGGCAGGGAGAATTCCACGTGCTCCTGAACCGTTCGGTGCATCCTTGAACATCTGCTGCGTTACCAGGGGCACAGCCAGCCCCTCTCCCTGCTCCCACAGGGCAGGTCAGCAGGGCACAGGAACAGAGGAAAGGCATGGAACCACCAGCAATGCCCAGGAACAAGGGGCAGCTGAGGCAGGTGCCCTTCTGCTTCCACTGACAAACCCTGGTGGCTCTGAAAGGACCAGCACAGCAATGACCAGTAACCACCAGTACTGACCAGTACAGGTGCCCTGTGCTGGGGCTGCTCGGGGGTGAGCTCAGCACCCCCCAGTGCCTGAAACAGGGGTTTGGAAGCAGCACCACGGGGACCTGTCCCTCCCCTCTCCACAGGGAGGTCACCTCGCTGTCACCATCTGATTGTCACGGATCGGGGAGAAGAGCAGGAAAGCGCCGCGGTCCCTCCGGAGGGGGGTCGGGTTTCAGGTCTCCCTCAGGATGATGCAGTGCTGGAACAGCAAAGTCTCAGGGAAAGAGGCCACTTTCCTCAAGTTTTGAAGGTGGCTGTGAGTGCTGAGGCTGCAGGGAGCGAGGGAGGGAGGTGCTGGGCATGGGCTGGCCGAGCCTGCTGAGCTGGAGCAGAGGACGGGCCCTCCAGCCCTGCCCATGCGTGTCTGCAGGGTGATCTCCTGCCAGGTGAAACCACAACCAGAGCCGCTCGTTTCCTTGCTTCTGACTGGTGGAAAAGCATCTACATTCATTACAGTCCAAAAAAACCGCACGTTGTAAGATAAGGGTTAATCAGGAGGTGAGAAACAACAAGCCACAGACAACCTACGAATGGGACTGGGACACCAGCTCGCCTGGCACTGGGACACCAGCTCAACTGGCACCTGAGAGCAGCAGCAGCACTAGCACAAGGCAGAACACGAGCTTTGAAATGATTTCACCGAGACCTTTGGCTAGTGTGGCTCCAGTTGGTGTGGTCAAACTCAGCCAGAGATTTAGTTCGGGAGGTGCCGGGGGACAGTCGAGTCCAGGGCGGGCTGGGAGCAGCACTATGTGTAGAAGATGATCTCTGGGATTTGTCCATCCTCCACGGAGGTGCCGTTGTTGTTCCCAGCCGCGTAGCAGAACGTGAAGCAGGTTTTGGCTCCCGTTGTGGGGGATTCGTGGATCACTTTGCGCAGTCCTTTGGTTCCATAGTGGGAATCTGGACCCTGCGGGGGCCACGGGAGACAAGAACAGGTCAGGGCCCTGCCCAGGCTCTCTGGGGGGTTTGGCCTCACAGCCTGGCCTGAAGCTTTGGAGACCTCAGTTCCTCCCTCCTCCTCCTCCTGGAGTTGCACCTCGGGTGCTCTGAGCTCCGCTCTCCTCTCTGTCAGAACTTACCACTCATTTAAACCAGACCCCAACAGCTGAACACGAACCTTCTGAGGCCACTGCAGCAGGTTCTGGATTACACACCCCCAGAACTGCCACCAAAAACTGCCCCCATCCCCTGCTCAGTGCTGTGAGACCAGTCAAGCACCGGCTCTGAGTGAGGAAGCAGCACCAGGTGAGGGATCACACCGACCTTGAGGCTGCCCCACAGGCCCTAAAGAAGGCAGAGCACGGCCTGTGTTGCACTGAAGGCCCCGAGCAGCCCCCCCAGCCCACAGGGTACCTTTAGAGTAGCACAGGCCGTGTAGTTGACGTTGGGTAAGATCTCCACGGGCTCCTTGAACATGACGCGGAAGGTGTTGGATGAGCCGTCGCAGCTGAAGCCGGTGTCGTTCTGCCCCAGGACCGTGTTACTGTCCGTGTGGATGATCTGCAACACACGTGGCAGCCCCTCAGAGCCCTGCCCTGCCCCTGCACGGGGGTGTCCCTGCCCTGGGCTGAGCCCCAGGGACTCCCACCTGGACCAGTCCCATCCGACTGCATCCATTTCTTATGTCCCCTGTCGGTGCTGTCATCATGGAATTGTTTGGGTGGGAAGGGACCTCAAAGCCCATCCAGTGCCACTCCCTGCCATGGGCACGGATACCTTCCACCAGCTCAGGTGGCTCCAAGCCCCGTCCAACCTGGCCTTGGACACTTCCAGGGATCCAGGGGCAGCCACAGCCGCTCTGGCACCCCTGATCTCAGTGGACTTGGGTCCCAGACAGCCCCTCCTCACCCCACCTGGCTCAGCATGCAGGACAGCACACTGTGCTTGGATCCTTCTCTCCCAGGCGCTCAGGGCACCAGGCTGAGCCCCTGGCAATGCAGGGAGAAACGCTGGCAGACTGTGCTGTGCTGGGGTGACTCCCCTGGGGACAGCCCCTCTGCAGTGACCCAGCTGGGGGGGGACACGTGAACCCAGAGACCCCCCTGAGCCACCCCGGTCTCTGCACAGGGTCACTTCAGACCACTGAGTGTCCTTCAGCCCAGCCCGTCATCCCAGACAGGGCCCTGGTGACGTGGGGCTGCACAGGGCACTGCACAGGCCCAGCACAGCAATTCCTCTCTGCTCTTCCCTTGCGGAATCGTGGCTGCTCCACCGCGTTTGTGCAGCTTGGCACCAACCATTCCTGCAGCACCCACCTACAGCAGGCTCAGCCCGGCCTGCTCCGGGCTGGGAATCGTGCCCAGCCCCTCCCCAAAGTGCCCCCCAGCTCCCTGAGACGTATTCCTGAAGCTGGGAGCAGACCCGGGGAGACGCCGCAGTGACGTGTGGAGCGGGAGCTGCGTAAAAATCGAGCGCGATAATCCCTCCGATCCCAGGGCCCCATCTGGCCCTCGCTGCATCTGCCAACCCCCTGCCCAGGGACACGCACCATATTCACCAAAATGGGCTTGCCAGCCCCTCCAACAGCCAGGGGTTTTAAGGCAGTAAAGGCAATTACCTGTATGTTCACTTGGTAATCCGTTGGCCCGTGTATGGATCCGTATAATCCAAACCCAACTACAAATATCCTTTTGTTTACTGAGAACCTGCAGGAACAGAGCAGGGAGGTCAGCCCGAACTCGCCACTCCTGTACTGCTTCAGCGCAAGGCTGGTACACAAATTATCTTCACTTGTGTTGGTTTCACACCTACGGTTTAACCAAACCTGCCAGGGATTTAAGTGCAACTCTTCCTAAGGGCTGAAACCCTCCGGAGAGAAGAAACCACCAGCTGTCAGCTCACACCCCTGACTGGCCCGGTGGAACACAGACCTGCACAATCCCACCACCAAACTCCAGGCTCAGGAAGTGCTTCCAGACTGTGGTGAAACGTCAGCCCCCCGAAATGCCAGCCAGGCAGGGGCAGAGCAGGCTGGGAGCGTGCAGTGGTGCCCACCCCCACGGTGTCTGCCCAGCAAGCACCACTGAAGCGTCACTGGGTATGGCACTGCTGAGCACTGGGCAGCTGCTCACGGGCTGCTGGGTGTTTGCTGCATTCCAGAGTTTCCAAGAGCACAGATTAGGATTCAGTCGCTCCAGAGCGCAGGAATTCTGCTGCCCAAGGCAGCACAGACAAGGATATTCACCCACTACAGCTCCACCTTCTCAGGCAGCAGAAGCCCCAGTGCCTGCCAAGAGCATTTCTTCACCCATCCACCAACTCCTTCAGCCCTGAGTGTTCCCAGAACAAACATCGGGGCAGGCTGGAGCCTCTGTCCTGCAGCCAGCATGGAATATTGTCCTGGAGCTGACCCTGATGCTGCAGAGGCTGAACCTGAAGTCAAACACGAGCTCCAAAAGTTCTCTGAGCGTCAGATCTGAGAGCAGGAAGTGTTTGGAACTGGCAGCAGTTCCCAGTCCCATCCCCTGCCAGGGGGTGAACGGAGCAGAGGATCCAACCAACAGCTCCAGTGATGTGCAACAGAACCAGCAATGAAAAGGCTTAAAAATGGTAAAGAATTACATTGCTGGGAGGCTCCTTCCACCCAAGACAAAGATGGATCAGGAAAGAACCAAGGCTTTGTGATCCCTTCCTGTCTTGCTCTCATTCCTTGGCCACACAAAAAGCACCCTGTGCCAGTCCCTGTTCCCATGACTGGGCTCTGCTGGTCCCCCACGAGCTCAGGTCTGAACAGAGTGGCCATCAGCAGGAAGCACAGCAGTGTTTCATCCCAACCCCTCCCTCAAACGGGAGGTTTAGGGCCTGCAAGGAGCCACCCTGACACTTCTCACAGAGCAGGGATGGAGCACTGGCTCCCTGTCCCCCCCAAGCACAGGGGGAAGCCTGGTGACCCCGTACGTGTCCCTACAGCTACAGGAAGCCACTGGGGGGTTATTTCTGTCCTTTTCCAGAGGCTGCAGGGCCACCTTTGCCAACAGAGATACAAAGGGGCACCAACAAAGAGGCAGGGGATGCTTTTCCCCAGCCAGACACTTTCCCTGCGGGGTTCACAGGGTGGGAATCGGGGTTTAGCGCGGACCCCTGGGGGGTGAGGGCTGGGGCAGGGTGGGGGCTCAGAACACGACTCTGAGGGTGCTGACCTGATCCTGTCACTAGTCCCACTGTACCCCCAGCGGCTCTCGACCTGCTGGAAGCGGCTGATGCTGCACTCCTTGCCCCGCAGGCAGCACCGTGGCCGGTCGATGAACTCCACCCGCGGCTTCGGGTTCACCGTGAAGTGCAGGAACAGACTGACCACCTCCCGGTCCGTCAGGATCCCCGACTGCGCCGGCCCTGCAGCGGGGAGGGAAGCAGAGATGCCGTCAGCCCCATGGAACCGCAGAATCCTGGGATATCCTGAGCTGGGAGGGACACACAGGGATCATCCAGTCCTGCCCAGGACACCCCAACAATCCCCCCTGTCCCTCAGAGCATTGTCCAAACGCTCCTGGAGCTCTGGCAGCCTTGGGGCCGTGCCCACTGCCCTGGGGA
>JAWMRA010000079.1:3598758-3612201 GCA_035584735.1 Pseudotriccus pelzelni | reverse complement strand
GAGGAGTCTCCCCTCAGTCTCCTCTGCTCCAGCTGAACCAGCCAAGTGCCCTCAGCTGCTCCTCAGGCCCTTCCCCAGCTCCGTGTCCCTCTTTTGGACGTTCTCCAGCCACTTTACATCCTTCTTATACCATGGTGCCCAAATCCGCACAACCAGAAGGGATCCCCTCGGGATTTACATGGGATTTACAGGCCTGACTTGCAGCTGGGAGCGAGCCAGAGCCCCATCACAGCTGGAATTCCAGCGGTGCATCAGGACATTAAACCCCAGACAAACGTGGTGCCCGCCCTTTATCCACACTGCAGTCACGGATCACGGAGCCTCCGTGTGGAGCACGGACACGGAACAGCAACTGGGCACCCAGCTCTGGGGAGCCCAACTGCATCTGCCTGCTGGGACTGGATTAAGAACCTAAAGCACGCAGCTAATCCTTGCTCCACTCTCTCTGGAGATGGTAACACTGGCAAGAGACGGGAATTGCCAACATCCACACCGATGGCTGAGACGATGGAAGCCCACGAGGGGCAGCGAGAGGGAATGTCACCCACCTCCCATCAACTCTAAAGGTTTAAGGGTGTTTTTACTCAAGACAAATGTGGTTCAGCTCATGCCCTGCTCTGAGAACCCCCTTCCCTCAGGCATTTAATCCCCATCTTGCATCTGCTTGTTGCAGAACCCAGAGAATAGGGCTGGTGGGTTTTAGCAGGAGCTGAAACACGTTCTCAGCTTTTCTCCAGTAACAAAATGTTTTTCCAAAGTCATCACAGAACCATGGAATGGTTTGAGTTGGGAGGGACCTTAAAGCTCATCCAGTGCCACCCCCTGCCACGGGCAGGGACACCTTCCACCAGCCCAGGTTGCTCCAAGCCCCGTCCAACCTGGCCTTGGACACTTCCAGGAATAGGGCAGCCACAGCTGCTCTGGGCAACCAACTCAGTGATTCTGAACTCAAGCTTTGCAAACTACTTCAAATACCTTCAAAAGTGAAACCAGCTAAAAATCAGTGTCTTAGCCTAAGATTTAAAAGCCTCTCTGGACCTCTGTTTGAACAGAAACAAGACCACTGTGTGCTGAAGCAACAAGAGAGCTAAGTGCTCTTCAAGGTGGGGAGTAAATTCCCAACCACTCGTTGGCCCACAACTACTTAGTGAGTTAAATCCAGCTTGATGTTCCCCAGACAAAATGCAGTTCCAAGGCTGCAATGGGCAGGGAAGGAAGAATTCACAGGTAAGTGAGATTTTGGATACTTTGCTCAGCAAAAATGAGCCTCGCTGATCGTGTCTGAACTTATCCCATGTTGCTGCAACTCACTTCTTTGAAATTCCCTGCTCTGGGGGAAGGGAGGGACACATTTGCCAGTTAAAACATCTTCATGCAAACCCTCACGTTTGATACCAGGTTATAAAATAAACTGGTGAAACCACTGCTGTAAAATTCCTCCTTTTTTTTTTTTTTTTGGCTTTTGGGAGAGAGGGGGGTGGAGAGGGTGCCATCAGCCCTGAGAAGTGACCTGCTCAGGGAAGGGGGGGAATGATGCTGTTTGACCCTCTGTTCACAGCACTGCAGCCTAAAACAAGCTGCAGTTTTGGAAATGGCTCCACTGTGCCTTTCAGCATGAAAACTATTCCAGCTGATTGCCAGCTTCCAATCCCTGGGGAGTCACCAGAGGGTGAAGTCAAAGACAGCAGGCAATGAAAACAAACCAAAGCAGCCTTTAGTGAAAACTGTTAAATGATTTGGATGTCTTTGCAGAGCAGGATCTTCATGTAAACTCGGAAAATGCCTTGGGACACAGACTAAACAACACCAAGCCTTCAGCTCACAGGACATTCTACAAGTTTGTCTGATGGGGGGCTCTGCCCTGAATGGCAAGGCCTTCATCACTCTGGTACAGACAGAGGATGGGGAGAAACATCCCCATTCCTCCTTGGGAGCAAGCTACAAGCAACACCAACTGCTTGCAACTCCATTAGCTTTGTGTAGGTGAAATGCTGGGAGTGGCTGCAAGGGAAGCAGGTGAGCCCCAGTCTGCTCTCAGGTGAGTGGGACAGTGACCATCCAACCACACCAGGAGGACAAACAGCCAGCTGGGATCCCTCTGCTCCTCCCAAGGGAGAACCACAGGCTCCAAAACAAGGGAATGGTCATGGAGGAAAACAGCATCTACACAGAAAATCTCCTAAATCAGTAGGAATGGATCCCAGAATGGACTGGGTGGGAAAGGGATCTTAAAGCCCATCTCATCCAACCCCAAGGACATGTTCCACTAGCCCAGGTTGCTCCTGTGATCCAACCTGACCTTGGACACTTACAGGGATGGGGCTGTCACAACTTCTCTGGGCAACCTATGCCAGGGCCTGCCCACCCTCACAGGGAACAATTCCTTCCCAATCTCCCCTCTATCCCTGCCCTGTGTGAAGCCACTCCCCCTTGTCCTGTCCCTCTAAGCCCTTGTCCAGCCTTCTTGTAAGCCCCCTTTGGGAGACTGTGGTGGAATGGGGGGAATGGGGGATAACTTCCTATTTAATTTCCTACAGGACACACAGAGAAAAAGCCACTTTTCCCATCACTCGACTCTCTGCAGTTGAGAGAAAGCAAAGCCCAGGGTTCTGTTCAGTTACCTGCTGCAAACTCCTCAATAGTCATCAGTGGGAAGCGGATAAGGGAGAGAGCTTTGCCCAGAACCTTCCGCTTGTTCTCCGGAATCACCTGGAGCTGCTGCCGCTGACACTCGGCCTCGGACCAGCGCACCACGGCGTTGAAGAGCCGCACCTCCCGGATCCCCAGCGTGTCCCGCTCCAGCACGGCCACCAGCGTGTCTGCAAGGCACGGCAGAGAGGCACCCACATCACCCCGGGGGCAGCCAGGCAGGGCTGAGCAAACAGCATCCCCCAGGAGTGCTGCCTGCAGCCTCCCAGGGGGATTCATCTGCGCGTTCCACCAGCGGGGAGCTCAGTGGAGCTGAAAACGGAGCCCGTTTAATTGGCGTGTTAACGAAGGTGCGGGAGGATGACGTGCAACTTCCTTGGATGAAACAAGCAGCCTGAGAGCAAGAAGGTGACCTGTGCCTCACCTCCACGGCCCAGCTCATTAGAGCAAGGTTAAAGTCTCAATTTTAACGTTCATTAACTGTGCCCAGCGAGTTTGGAAACTGCAGAGGATAATTAAAACAGCCACTTCTCAATTCCAAAAACACAACACCTTTTTAACTCCAAACCCTGACAAAGACTTGGGGAGTGAAGCCAACTGCACAAAAAAAAAGGCAAGTGACACCCACCCAAAACCTGCCAACATCAACACAGGAAATGGGCTTTGTGTCATGCCCAGAAAACTCGAGTTGCACCAAAGTAAGCAGATTCCAGGGTATTTCTGCAGGAAAGCCAGCAAGCTCTTTGGCACATGCCCTGTCTCCAGCCACTTCATGCCAGGGACTGTTCAACAGATTGCTCCAGAACAGCAGAGCCACAGAGAGCCAAGAATTAACCTGTGACAACTCCGGAGACAAGCTGGTTATGAAAGCAGGGAGAGAGGGAGGAGGGGGGAGCAGAGCTTACCCAGATCAATGTCTGTGAACCCCTCTGCATTGATGGCATCCGAGGTGTTCTTGTCTATGTTCTCCAGGCACAGACTGGCCAGCTGCGGCTCATCAAACAGCCGGGCCTGCTCGGGGGATCAAGAGAAAAAGGCATTGCAAAGTTTGCACTCAGCAGCACCCCCTTCCCCTGCCAGAGCCCGTCTCCATTAGCAATGCCATGCCTGGCTGCATCAGGAATCCACTGGGCCTTTCACAAGCAGTTAGGCATGACCAGGCAAACCCCAGAAAATTCTGCTGTTTGGCAGCAGCTCTGGCTCAGCTGTGCATGTCTCCACGCACGTCTTTGTTCCGGCGCTGCACCGGCGCGGGCACCAACTGTCCTTTCCAGCACCATAACTGAGGCTGTCAGCTGAGCAGGGGCAATTTTTACAGCGTTTTTATCTTTAGGAGAAGGCTCTGCCCGGTGACTCCGGGCCTGCTCACTCTAGGAATATGCAGAGACAGCTTAATTCTGTAAGAACTGCCACACTGATCTGCTGTATTAGCAAAAACACAGTGTCTGTGTCCCAGGGAGACCTGCAGCCCTGGGGGGGGGACACAGCCTGCTTAGTGCATTTCCATGTTTTGCACAGAAACAGCCACTCTAATCCAGTTACCTTAAAGGATTCTCCCCAAAATAGGTTACTATTCCAAGCAGAGCCTGCACACAGCTCCGAGAGTTGCTCAGAATTTCTCTGCCCAGCTTAAGTGTTGCCACTCCAGATCACCCTGCACTGCCATGTGTTACCAGAAAATGAGCTGGAACATCCAAAAATCACTAAATTACCTCTTCCTTCCAATGCTTTGGTACTGCTGTTCAGGAAGGAACTGCCCTGACATCACAGCTAACGAGAACACACCGGGACATGAACTCACTGCCACAGAAGAGGGTTCAAACTCGTGTCCTGGGCTGGGAATTCCACCCCTCAGAAGGCACCTTTGAGCACCTTCTGCTGGACCCTTGCTCGTGGGCTGCAGAGCTCAGCAAGGCCAAGCTTTGGTGCCAAGGCCTCAAGTGCAGAGAGCTGAAAAAGCTGTATTTTCTCAGGGCCCTTCAGCAGCCGTCACCTGCTCCTGGGGCTGGAGCACTGCCAGTGCCTTTCACTCTTGGCACCAAGAGCCGTGACTGACTCAGACTTTACTACTGTAGTGGCTCTTGTGACACGGGAGCACTTCCACTACGCCCACAGAGCTCTCTCTCCCCCTCAGCAGCTCCAGGCAGGCTGTACTTCCCTGCTGATCAAACTGACACTGGGATGTAGGGCTGGCATGGAAGAGGGTCGTGGTCCACCACGGGGCACAAGCAATTAGGAGGGCTGTTTGCCACTGGTGTTTCTGCCAGAGATCAGCGGGTGCTTGAGATGCTGTTGGTGCCAGGCAGCATCTTGGTTTTGGCACCTGAAAAACAAGGGCATCTTCTTCTTTCGCCAAAGAAAGACCTTTGTCACCGGTAGGGAAGTCCCCATAAGCCTAAATATTGCCCTGCCAAAGGTCCAAACTCGGGTGTAGGGACTGAGCAAGCCACCAAAAAACCCCAAAACAAATCCCTGCAGAAAGAACAGCACCAAAAGCTGACACCTCCAACCCTCCCGAGGCAGAGGCCAGTGAAAGGGATCTCCCCAAAATTGCAGCCCCCAGGGAAGATCTCCTCCCAGCTCTTGGCCAACACCTCCTGATCCTCCAGATTGCAGCTGCTGAACACAGAGGATGAGAGAGTTGCAGCCAAGGAGTTACAACTGTCCTGCCACACATCAGATGGCAGGGCAGATTTGGCTGCCACTGCCCAAGCAGGAGCCTGGAAGTCCTCAGTGCTCCTCTGGGAAGTGCAGTGCGGATTCCCCCCGTGTTCCTGGAGCTGCCTCACCTGTTTATGGCCCGCGGGAAAGGGCCAAATTAAGGAGGGTGTGTGAGGAGGGACATGGTGTGTTGCAGCAGCAGCTGAACCCAAGCAGTGACGGGTGTCAGAACTACTGTAACAACTTGATCCAAATATTTAAACTCAAATTAAAATCCCAGCCTAATCCCCAGCAAAGAGCTCAGCTGTGATTGCTTCAGGCCTCAGCACTGCCTCGGTATCTGCAAAACTCCTGGTGCAGCCACTGCCACCAACAACAGCCAGAGAGACACCTGTACTCCTGACAGGGGGGAATTCCAGCAGACAGGAATGCTGGGCAAGTCAGGGCAACCCCTCAGAGCCAGACCACCTTGGTGTGCTGATTCCCAGCTCAGGGCAACTGGGAAAACAACCCTGCAAGGATTGCCTCACATCAGACTCTGTGGCAGCTTTCCCGAGCTGGGCTGAGCAGGAATATCCCTCCAGGGCTACTCCAGTCAGCCCATTCCATAAAGGAAAGAGCACCCTGCTCCTCTCCAGGGAAAAATCAACCAAAGCACTCGTGAAGAAGTTGCTTTTTCTTCCACTTCAGGGGAAGTGTCGCACAGAAATCCCCTCCAAGGAATGGCTGAGCAGCCACACACGGCACCGAGAGCACACCCGTCCTGCGTCTGTAACGCAGGGAAATCCTCTCATCCCACTTTTCTTCCTGGCAGATGGAATCTTCCCACCTTGCTAACTCCGTGCCCAGTTCGCACTCTGGAAGGAAATCACCTGCCACAGCAGGACAAGGATCTGAAAGAGCAGCAAGATTTGCCGTGTTTTGGTGTTCTTGGCGAGACTCCTGCGAGGAAGAATCCGGGCTGACCCAGAACTGCCCCACCTGGGACGAGCAGCTTTGTAAGGCTCAGAAAATTCCCATTTTCCCGCTGTGCTGGGCCTTGCTGCAGGCCAACAGCCCCAAACCCACCTGTGTTAACAGCATGAAGGCGTTGTCTGCTCGGAGGTTCTTTTTAAGGAACTCCACACAGTGAGCTTCGAGGGCTGGAACGGCGTATTTCTTAGCTGTGTAAAGTGTTGTCATAACAGTCTCTGGTCCGATCTGAACTTCGTCTGAGTAAAGGAATCTGAAACAGGCAAACAGACATCACCGTGGTGGACTGAGGCAACTGAGTAAAACCCCTGGAAAGCCATAAAAAACATGTTTGTGCCTCTGCCTGTCATCCTGGCCCCATTCCCTACACCAGGGAGATGGAAGGGTTTCACATCCCCTCCACTGACTCTGCATGACCAAGGAGAAGCTTTTTTATCTTTTTTTTTTTCTTGTAACAGGCACTTTACAGCATAACTTTCAATAGCTGGGATACCCACTGGAGCACGTGGAACTGCCTTTTATCCCTCAATCTCTGACCCTCCACTTACAGCAGGCTAGAACAGTCTCTGGCCAAGTGCCCCCCTTAAAATTCACAATTTTGGCTGTTCAGTTAAGACAAAAATCCAACCCTTCCCTCAGAGGTGCTTTGCCCACACCCCACTTTCTCCTCATGGCTTTATGGATCAAACCTTTCCATCTCATTACAGAGGTGTGAAGTACAGCTCACAAAGTGACCTCACAGCACAAAGCAAGAGTTAATTGCAGTGAAAAACAAGAGTTAATTGCAGTGAAAAACAAAAGCTGCCAGGCTGCAGCAAAGCACAGCCTTCCCTGCCAGGCCAAAACAAGGAAGTGCATTCATTCTCCGTGGAAAAACACAGGCAACCTGACTGTGCTCCCTCATACCTGAGCACACTGACCAGAGGGAGCAGGAACCAACAGGCTGAGCTCAGTGAAACCACTGACACCCTGGTGTTATCCTGATCAGAGAATCCTAGACCGGTTTGGGTTGGGAAGGACCTTAAAGCCCATCCAGTTCCACCCCCTGCCACGGACAGGGACACCTTCCACCAGCCCAGGTTGCTCCAACCTGGCCTTGGACACTTCCAGGATGGGGCAGCCACAGCTGCTCTGGGCAACCTGTGCCAGGGCCTCCCCACCCTCCCAGCCAACAATTCCTTCCCAATATCCCATCTCACCCTGCCTTCTGGCAGTGGGAAGCCATTCCCTGTGTCCTGTCCCTCCATCCCTTGTCCCCAGTCTCTCTCCAGCTCTCCTGGAGCCTCTTTAGGCCCTGAAAGGGCCTCAAAGGTCTCCCCAAAACCTTCCCTTGTGCAGATGGAGCAGCCCATGCCCAGGTTTTGTTTACTGTTCCCTCAGCCAGTGCAGCACTTGCCAGTCAGGATCTCCAAGGCACAGAGCACAGAGATGGAACATTAAGTCCGTTCACTGTGCCTGGCATTCCTGTTCCAGGGGATATTTGGGAAACCCCAGTGTTTCTCTGAAGGGTTCACAGCAGCACATTGTGTGGCCGCTGCTCCTGGAGGGCTTTTCCAGCGGGATGCCAGGCAGGATTCCCATCTGCAGCGGAGGAACTCCTGCTCCTCCAGCCACAGAGGGCCAGGATGCCATTCAGGGAAGCACAAACAGCGGGATTCACAGGAAGGGAAGCACTCTCTCTGCTGAAAGCAGCCTTTTGTGCTGCCCCAGAGCATCTGTCAATAGCAGCATCAGGTTCATCAATGTATTTTGCACACATCCCCTCCCAGCCCCGCTGGCACTGAGCAATCCCTTTCATTCCAGGATTAAAAGAACACAGTGGACCTAAACCCAACGATTTATGTACTGCAATGACTGTGTGAGTATTTCTTTTTGCATCACGTTAGTATTTCTGCTGACAACAGCCCAAACAGTGGGTGCTAAACGAGACAAGACAGGCCTGAGCTGTTCCAAAGCATGGTGTCAATTTAAAAGAACATTTAGATTATAATCCCAGACAACCAAAAGTGTTCTTATCTTCGGGTTACCGTGAAAATAATAATAATAAAAAGGGATCTGTTATACAGTTACAGCAGATCTTTTAGAGGCCACTAACCCACGAACACCACCACACTCCGGCACCCAGACGGGACCTTCTGCAGAACGCCCAGGACGGGCTCTGTGTCCCTGGATAAGCTCCTGATCCTACAGCGTTAGATCATGGCTTGGACCAAGTCCAGAGACATGTAAGGATCAGCTGCCACTCCACATCAGTGTCTGGGGGGGCTGGTGTTACTCTGGGAAGGTTCACACCACGTACTCGGTCCTGCCAGAGCCCAAAGCTCCTCTGGCACATTCCAGCCCTGAGCACTTCAAAACCAGCAGTTCCAGCCCTGGATTTAAGCAACTCAAGATGCCCCTGGGCCATGGGCACTGCTGCTGCAGCTCAGCTGCAGGCTCAGAGGCGCTGAGGTGATCCACACACCTCGGCTGAAACCCACCTAAGCTCACCATTTTGGGGCTCCTCTGAGATCAGTTCAATCAAGTGCTGAAATCTCAGGGAAACGATGTGACTTTTGCCTCTAATTCACGTGCTGTTTGAGCCCCCCTAAGGTTTAAAGAGTTACCAACCCTGCACTCCAGAGAGACCCACCAGCCTGACAGGCACACACCAACTAGAGGGATTCCCCACGTGCTGCTGCCTGCTTTGAAGGGAGCCAAGGGGGAGGGAGGGCTCGGGGCTCCCAATTATTTCTGGCCTTTCATTCCAGCCAAGATCAATTCTAAAATATTCTCAGATAGCACAGGCACGACCAAAGCACTGTCTGAAGGTAAAGCAAAAAGTGTGCCAGAGCTATTTATAGTCACTGCTCCCACTGGGAAGCAGGCAGGGAACATGTCAAGAGCACAGGACTGGAAACCCCTGGAAGTGGGTTACAGAAATCCTACAGAACCAGGACAATGCCCTTCCAGCATCCATTCAGGATTGCTGCTGGATGCTGTACAGCAGCAGCCAAGCTTAAAGGAATTGGTGAATAGGATGTTCCAGCCCCTTCCTCCTCCTCCTTCCCCAGCAACACATGCTGGAAATGTGAACTCCAATCCAGCTCTCCCAAAGAGGAATAAATCCCACACAAAGGGTGAAACCACATGGAATGGCTGACATTAATTTCATACCCCTGCTTACCTGTTGGAACTTGCTCATAACCCAAACAGGCTCCAAGTATTTGTAACTTAGGGAGCTTTCAGAGGATCACTTTTCCCCTCTTCTCCCAAAGAATTTGCTCCAAATTTGATTTGGATCAAATCAAACCAACTAACAAACAATAATTTATGAGACAATGGCTGATATTATATATATATATATTTGTGCAGTAGTATAAAAACAGTAAGTCTAGTGACTTTTACCCAGAAAGTGGAGATTTAACACCAGCATTGACCCTTGAACAGATCAAAGGGGCATTTTATTCAGAAAGTCAACTGTGTCCACTCCACAAAACAGCTCCTTGCTTTCATTAGAAACGCTTTTTCCCCCAATAAGTCCGTGCTTCCCAGTTATCCTGTACTTCAGGAGCAGCTTACTTGAGCAGGGCGAGGAAGGCAGCGGGCTCCACGTCAGGCAGCTCGATCTCCGTGGAGGTTGTGGCCATGCCACCATTAAACATGGCATCGAAGACAGCACTGCCCACAGCCAGCACAAACCTAGTGAGGAAAGACAAAGGAACAAAAAGCCTGATGTTAAATCGTAGCCATTTAAAAAAACAACAACAAAAAAAAACCAGCAAAAATCCCAGGCTTGCTGCTAATCCCCAAAGCCATCCTCGGGGAAAGCAAAATCATTCCTAGAGTTAAAGTGTTTTGCAAGAGCAGGGAGTGCCAGGCTGGCTGCTCCTCCACTGCAGAGCACCCGAGCTGCAAGGAACCTCCTTCTGAGCCCCGTCCCGGGACACAGCACAGCAAAGGGTCCCCAAAGGCCAGATTTGGGGCATCTCGGCACAGAACACACGTGGCTGCTCCCCGGGAGGCCACAGCCCAGCCCGAGGTTGAGAAGCCAAAAAAGAGGTGAATTCACAAATTCAGGTTCTTCCAGAGCCCCAGTCGAGGCGCAATCCCACACAGTCACCTACTGGAAACCTGTCACCAGGCAATCTCCATCCTCTCTCCTCCTCCCCATGGACATGTCCTTGGTGACAGCAGGGCAAGCTCCCAGCAAACAAAAACTGTGCTGGCAGCAGCACTGGGAGCCCAAGAGGTGCCTTCCCTGGACCTGCTGCTGCCTCCAGCCCTGCAAAACCTGCTCCAGGCTCAGCCCAGAGGGCAGAGCAAACTTCGCTGGGAGCAAACCCCCGCCCTGAGGCGCACACAGACCCTCCCACACCGCTGGGAGCTCACGTGGGAGAGACGCGTTATCGGCCCCGAAGAAACCGGGAGCAGGAATTTCCACAAACCAGGTTTGAGGCCAAAAATTATATTCCAGCATTCCCATGAGAACAAGACGATTCCCTCCCTGCTAAACACCAACTCCTGCTTCAGGAGGAGGCCCAGACCTGGGCTGCTGGGGGGCCTGTGTAAGCTTAAACTGCTGTTCCTGCCTTAGGGCTGAGAAAAGCCATTCTGAGAACCTTCCCTGCTTGAAAATGCAGAGATGAGTTTCTGCCAGGAAATTAATCTTACTCCTGGTGTCTGCAATCCCACAGCTCTCTGAAGTTAAACCCAGCCCTGGCCACGAAGGTGTGGGGAAGCAGAAGGCAACTGCAACACCTTCTCCACCAACTCGGAAAAGGAAGGAGCTGGAACATTCCAGGCTCCTGCTGCAGCAGTTTGATGTCCACTTCCACAGAGAAAGACCAAGAACTGTGGGCAGAAATCCATGCAGGACAGCAGGCACAAACCTCCAGCACCCGCAGCCCAAGGGAAGCCCAACACTGAAGGGGAATTCCAGTCAGATTTAGTATGAAACCACCTTTGAAAAGCGGGAAATTTCCATTTAAACAACATTTTTCATTTTCTCGCTTTCCACGGCCCTCCCATCCAGAGGAGGCTCCCCATGGACACAATGGAGCGAAGCCCCATGGACGTGCCAGGCTTGTCTGGCTGCTGAGCTGGTTGGATTGTTCCTGATGGGCTCAGGGATCTCAGGACAAACCACAGCGGTTACCAAAAAGTACACACACGCATATTTCCGCCAAACAAGCCTCAAGAAAAACATCAAGAACAAATAAAAGCCTTCCTCACAATACCAGAACTGCCAGATGAAACAAAAATCCTTGTTCCTCCAAGAGCAGTGACGGTGGCGGGACAATCACGAGCTTTGTTTGCAACTCAAAATTAACATATATTAATTGAACTCTCCAATTTTCATCCTCACAGCCAGCACAGCGCAGGGCCTCAATGAGCAGGAGCTTTCACAAGCTATTTGAAAAGGGCATTCATTTAAAAAAAACCAAAAACAACAACCTCTCAAATGTTTGCTTTCCTTTCACTCAGGGACAAATCAGTCAGATTTTGTAAACTGCTGAGCCCTAACGGGATCCCAGGAGGTGCCAGAGAAACACAGGGCTCCACATTTGAAGTTCTCTTAAAACATTAAGAGAGCACAATTAATACATTAAAAAAAAAATCTCTGTCTTCACAGTGTTTTCTTAGTCTTCCTAAAAGGAACATTTAGAGCTGCCCTAAAGACACTCCAGGAAAAGCAGGGATGCACAATCCAACAGCAGGTCTGCAGAAGGAAGAGATGGGCTTTGCTTCAGATGGGAGAACTCAACAGAAGGTTATCTGGTGGCCAAAACAAAGTGGGCTCCCGAAAGGCTGCAGAGAAATCAGCACAACAACGAACCAAGGGAGCAGCCCCTGATCTCTCGTCATTCCCCCTGCACATGGAAGAGTCAAAGCAAACTGACTCCCAGCAGCAAAAGTCACAGGAACATCCATGAGGTTAACAGTTTGATGTGTCCCCACAAGCTGCCTCCACAGGTTTCTTGAAGGCAGGCAAGGAAATGGTTCCTACCCAAAATCTTCATTGCTTCACGTCCACCTTGGCACCTCCAGCTGCCCCCTGGTTTGATCTGCACCCCCACCAGTCCTGCTCCCTTTCCAAGCACTGGTAACACCAACAATACAAGAAACCCTCAGGAACCACAACCACTGCTGTGCCACCTCCCCGCTCCATCCGCTGCTCTGCAGAGAAACCTTAAAATATCTGTTCCCGAGGAGCTGGCACAGGAACAGAGCTCGGGGAGACCACGGGTGATGAGAGGTTAATGAACGGTGATCATCTGCTGGCTGCAGACGATGGAGAGCCCGGGGAGGGGAGCAGGAGGCAGTTCAGATGCCCCCAGGAACAGCCCTGCACAGGAGCTGAGCCGTGGGACAGCTCAGCACACCACGCTGCAGGCACTGAGAGTTAGTAAGGGTCCGAGAAAACACAGGGTGAGCTCAGAAGAGGCTCCTGCAAACAGCAGCCAGGATCCTACTCGGGCTGTTCTCAAGCTGCAGATGTCCCAGGCTGGAGCACACGCAGGGCTGCATCACCACACACCTGCCCTGCTCCCTTTCGGGCCCTGTTTTCTGGCCAATTAACAAGCCTCATTACGACACCGATGCAGCTCCAGGGTGACGAGCTGTAGACATTTCTGATCTCACTGATGTCACGCTCGATGAAGCAGATCTGGAGGAAGACAAAAAAAAGCCCTTCTCCCCTCACTGCTGGGCCTAATCAATGTGCTGACCTTGGGCACGTCGGCGCCGCGAGGCTTCGAGGCCTGGCCTTGGCGTGTTAAGAAATGAAGGCCATTCCACCTTCCTTGTGGCTGATTCAGCAGCAAGAGGGAACGAGCTGAAGGCTCAGAGACAGGGCAGGCAAGGGACTTCCACAGGGTCTGGAGCCTCCTGAAGGTGGACAACATCTGATCTCCTCAGGGCTGCAGATGCTTGGACAGCTGAAAAGCTTCAGTCCAGCCCAGCAGAGGCACTTACAGCGTTTATCTACAAACTGAGCTTGCACGCACAAAATGAAGGTTTGCTCTTTGTTGCTCTGCAAGGTTTCTACTGTCTGTCTCTGCAGCTTGATACGAACTGCTGAGCCACAGGATCCCACACTGGTTTGGAAGGGACCTTAAAGCCCATCCAGTGCCACCCCCTGCCATGGGCAGGGACACCTTCCACTAGCCCAGGTTGCTC
>JAWMRA010000079.1:3578128-3595116 GCA_035584735.1 Pseudotriccus pelzelni | reverse complement strand
GATCCCTGAGGGGCAGTTTGGGGGATGAGGGGGCAATCTCTGAGGGGCAGTTTGGGGGATGAAGGGGCAATCTCTGAGGAGGATGAGAGCACATCCCTGAGGGGAAGGGGCCATCTCTGAGGAGCATGAGGAGCCATCCTGGAGGGACAGTTTGGGGAATGAGGGGGCAATCCCTGATGGGTACGAGGAGCCAACCCCGAGGGGCAGTTTTGAGGGTAAGGGCGCATTTCCCTGAGGAGCAATATAAGGGAGCAATCAATCCCTGGGGGGCAGTTTCGGGGGGAAAGGGGGCGATTCCCTAGGGAACAATGTGGAGGAGTGAGAGGAGCAGTCCCTGAGGGGCAGATTTGGAGATGAGGGGGCGATCCCTGAGGGGCAGTTTGGGGGATCAGAGTTGATCCTGCAGGAAGAGTAAGGGGGTGATGATCCCTGAAGAGGATGAGGGGCCATCCCTGGGGGACAGTTTTGAGGACAAGGAGGCATTTCCCTGAGGAGCAACGTGGTGGGGGCGGGCAAGAGGGGCAATCCCTGAGGGGCAGTTTGGGGTGACAAGGGACCAATTCCCTGAGGAGCGGTGTGAGGGAGGGATGGGAACAATCCCTGAGATGTGAAGGGTTGATCCCTGAGGAGCAGTTTTGGGAGATAAGGGGGCATTTCCCTGAGGAGCAATGTGGTGGGGGGCGCAGGAAGCAATCCCTAACGGGAAGTTTGGAGGACGACAGGGTGATCCCCAAGAAGGACAAAGGCTCATTCCTGAGGGCCAGTTTTGTAATTTGAGGGAGCAGTCCCTGAGGGGGAGCGAGGGACTGATCCGTGAGAGGCAGTTTTGAGGGATAAGGAGGTGATTCCCTGAGGAACAATGTGGAGGAGTGAAGGGAGGAATCCCTGAAGGGCAGTCTGGGAGACAAGGCAGAGACTCCTCATTTTCCTGAGGAGGGGGTGAAGAGGAGCAATCCCAAAGAGGCAATTTTGGGAGATAAAGGGGCCATCCTGTGAAGGGGGTCATTCTGGGGAGGACAAGGGGTGAGGAGACCCAGTTTGTGAAGGGGATGAGAAATGAGGGTGGAATTCATGGAGGGGAAGTCGGCACTTGTGGGGCTGAGGCAGGTCGGTGCTGGGGGTGAGGAGCCAGGGAGGTTTGGGCTGTGGAGAGGGGCAGAGGGTGAAGGGGGGGGCTCTCCCATCCTGCTCTCCCAAACCAGCAGACCCAGGGCCTTTGCCATCGCCAGACCTGCTTTGTGCCCAGCAATTCCTCACAATAATTCACTCTGAGTTCCTGGCTGCTGCCACAGGCCTGGAGCGCCGCAGGGACACCACATTACCGGGATCGCTACAAGTACTCCCTGCACAGAGCAGGGGGCACAGCTCTCCTTGGGGACAGGCTGACCCACGGCAGCGTGATCCCTCACCTGGGCACACCCTGCTCCTCCCAAGATCCCGCTGGATCTGCTCGGCTGGTGCATCCCCACCACGGAGCGTCCTCGCCAGGGTGAGGTGGAGATGGAGCAGGGGCAGGAACAGGCTGCGAAGCAGAAGATTAATTAAGAGGCTGTGCCACTGCCTCGCTGTGATCTCAGTAGCTGAACCGTTAAAGTGATTTATTCTTCGCAGGGTAATTACATCCCCCCTCTCCCTGTTATCCGTCCCCTGATCTGTGTTGCGCTCACACAGCCATTCCTGTGGGCTGGGATTCAGCATGTCAGCAGAGAGATGGCCTGGCTGCCCCTTGTGCTTCCTGTGCCTCGGTGTTACACCTCCTGATGTGCTGTTTGTACAGACTGGGTGCTGTTTGTGTGGATTCTGTGCTTCCACACCCTCCTGCAGCTCCAGGACCTCACCACAAACCACCACAGCCGGATGCAGCGGTGCTGCCACACCGCTGGTTTTGATCGAGAGCTTCCAACCTCGCCTTGTGTTTATGTGATCAAATGCCCGTTTCTGCTTCACCTGCTGCAGTTTTTAAAGCTGTGCTGCGCTTCACGTGGACAAGTTGGGGAAACTCCTGTTTCCTGTGGAAACACTTTAGAGTATTATTTAGAGTATTAAAAAATACTGGTTTTCAGAGGAACGGTCCTTTTTGCGGTGAAATTTTTCATTTATTGTTACTAACCGAGCATTAACCCTCCCGCAGCGCTGCAGCCTTTCCCCTCTCGGGCGGTTCGCTCGGCCCATCGCACGCACACACTCCCCCTGTGCCGGCCCGGCCGCTTCCACACGTTTTCAGCGTCGCATTCTTCCCTCGGGCCGCACTTGCCTGGCCGCCCGCCCGCTCCCTGCTCGGGCCCGTCCCGCTTCGGGATCCTCCTTTCGGGCCAGGGACATTAGAGGGAGCTGAAGCCTCGCTGTGCCCGGCTGGATGCTTGGACGGGGAGGGGGGGCCTGGAGCCTCCTCCCCGTGTGTGTGTGTGTGTATTAAAAGCAGGGTGAAGCAAGAGAGAACACGCTTTTGCTAAAGGAGGGAGAGGACGATCCACCGTCTGTCACAAAGAGTTTTCCTCCCCGTGTTTTTTTGTTTGCTGAGCGTGGCAGAGCGGAGCTGCACTGTGAAATCTGGCAGCAGCAGTGAGCTTTGGTGAGGGGTGCACTTCACAGTTTCGTTTGCTCTAAGACTAAGTTTGGAGGCCACCAAACAGTGCAGGCTCCTCTGGTTTGGCAAAGCCCTTAGTGGCAGATTATATTTTATATTTTCCAGTGACATGTGTTCTCTGTGTTGCATTTTGCACTGGCAGTTTCTTCTTGCAAAGCAACCGGCACTTGGGGAGGGGGAAGGGTGTTCCTCTACGTGCAAGAGCAGTCGGGACAGAAACCCAAAACCACCAAAAGTGGGGTTTTACACAGTTAGACTGTGCTGCACCTCCGGCAGGAGGAAGTGGGTGGTGGGCACTGGCTCCGTGGTCCCACATTCCTCCAGCTTCAGGAGTGTTGCAGGCATGGCCCCTGCCCAGGAGGTGCAGGAACATCCAGCCCGACCCGTGCTGGTGGGGAGGGAGGTGATGGAGGCTGAAGCCTCTCCACCACAGCCTTCCCTGCTCCCACATCCCAGCAAATCCACGGCCATCCTCAAAGCACCTGCGGTGTCTCTGAGGGGCTGGTGTGCCTTGGCAGGGAGGCCGTGTGGTTCTGCATCGCACAGGGAGGGGATTCGGCATCCACTGGATCCCTCCCTGTCCGATGCTGATCCCGGCAGCACCACCCCCCTGCTCCGTGCCAGTGCTCCAGACACAGCCCGGTTATTTGGCACGTGATGAACCAAACAAGGCTGCTTTATCTCGTGGCAGGAGCCAGACGCTCAGCTCAGTGTAAGGAAACACAGCCCTGGAAAAAAGGGATAAGCCAGATGGTGCAGAAATCCCTGTGGGACACTCACCTTGGCCCTGGGGTGGGTGGGGTGAGGTGTTTGCTGCACAGCTCTGGACTGACACCGGGGAAATACAAACGCTAGTGCCATGCAGGAGACTGTACCATCCCAAAAATAGACCTGGGAGCACAGGGTCATTATTTCTGGATCCCACAGCCAACGGATTCCTCCAGAGATCAGGCACTGGGCAGAGGCAGCGCTGTTTTAGTTGGGGCAGGGGGAGCAAAAGCCTCACTCCAGCAGTCGAATTGCTGGGGTTCAGCTGGTGGGGATGGAGCACTGACCACATCCAGGGATGGGAATAAAGGATCTGGGATGCGCAGGGCTACGAGGAGCTGCAATGAAACTGCTGGGACTGGGGTGCTCAGAGCTGGATGGTAGGAGACTCCTGGCCCTTCCTCACCTCTGAAGGCAAAAATATCTGGGATACGTGTTCCGAGGAAAAGCTGAGGAGGCAGAGGCAGCTCTCCCCTGGCTGACTCAGGGAGTCGTGTTCAGGCGTAAGGAAGCTCCAGGGAGCTCCAAGGAGGATGTGTGGCAAAAATGGACTCATCCCAGGGATGAGCCAGAGGAGGGCAAAGTGGGACCTGCCAAACCCTGTGTGACAGCAGCAGGCCTTGATTCAAACCTCCAGCCAGGACAGAGGGTGACTCAGGAGCCCACGGCCAGCCCCAGCCATGGGCACCGTGGAGCCTCCGAGGGGCACAGCCGGAGATGGCTCTCCTGGGTGCTGGGAGAACCCGGCGCTGCCCCACTCCTGATCGACCACAGCTCCCGAGGCCTTGTGATCCCACAGGGAGCTGAAATCCTGTGGGAACGCCAAACCTGCTCCACGTGGCTCTCCAAAAGCCACCCTTCACCACCCCAAACCACAAACGAGGCTGACCAAGGGCTTTTCCAGGCAGCAGAGGAAACATGTGCCACGTCACGCCGATGGCACCAAGGCTCGTCCTGGTGCACAGGGACAGGCCAGACACAGGCAGAGCCCGAGCTGCCCACAGGGCTCTGCCAGGGAGCACTCAGTGCCTGAGATACCTCCAGAGAGAGAACCTGCACACACCAGCCAGAGTGACACCTCCTACCAAAAATACACCAAATTGTTTTGGTTTGGCCGCCTGGGCAGGAGAGGTGACTCACTGCAAAGCACACAGGGGTTCTTTCTTTCTCTGCCCCATCCCAGAAAATGTTTTAAAAGCACAAAAAGGAAAATTAAACATTTTTTTGATCCAAAACAGCCCTTCTCACCTTCCTCTCCATGTGCCCAGCGTGGGCTTGGGGCTCATGGATGGTTCAGGAAGGCGGTCTGGGCTGAGGAAATGCACGTTCCTCACTTCAGTGAGGAAAGGAAGAAAAGAAAACTTTGGGTTTTGGGCAGATAGTGAATCAAAACTTTGACTGATCACCTGGACCATCATCTGTCACCAGCAGAGCCAGGCTTAGACCCAAAATACCGAGGACTCTTCACGTGCCCTCGTGCCCACCCAGGTGTGACCCCAGAGCCACCCGGATCCCATCGGGACCCGCTGGCTCCGTCAGATCCTGAGAACTGGCACGAGCCACCACGTCACCCGCAGCGATTGCCCTGCATCACCCAGGCCACCCCAGAGGCTCCACAGCAGCCTCTCTGCTCCAGGCCAGCGTGGGTGGCATCGCCTGCAGGGCTTTTCTCCCGTGCAAATCCGTGCCAGCGTATTTATAGTGCCCTCATCCCGGGGGAGCCTATTTTGGGCCGATGCTCAGGCCCCAGAGCAGCGCAGGTTATTTTAACCCGGCGCTGGGTTTATTTTCAGGGCTGCCCTTCTCCGCACGTGCTCCGGGATGGGATCCAACTGCCGGGCTGGTGGAGGCAGGGAAGGGGGAAAGAGGGACCCACAGAGGAATTCCAGGGGTTAAAACCTGAACCAGCCTCTGCGGCAGAGCTGCCTTTGGCACACCACCTGCCTGGGATCTACCTGGAATCTCGGAGGGTGGATTTTCTGCGGGATGAGCAAAGAGCAGGAGAGGTCTGGGTGGGGAGACAACATGCAAGTGGGGCAGGAGAGCAGGACACACACCCAGGAAGGAGAGCCAAGAGCTGGATGTTCTTAAAATGCCCAAGGTCACCAGTTGGTGGCCCCAGGTCCAGGAGGGAGCAATGGCTTTTACAACAAGGGCAGGAACAGCACCACGGGATGGGACTGGGAGACACTCCTCATCCTCTGTATCCGGGCAGCCCCGGCTCTGCTCCCACCATGGGCCATCTTGGAGCAGCCAGGGAGGGGAAACCCCGAGAGGAGCCCTGTCTGGATCCAGATCCTGCAGGAAGCACCATTTCCCAAGCTGTGAGCCTGGATTTCAGGGCACTGTGTGGGGCTCTCTCAGCTCAGAGCCGGGAGCAGCAGCTGGTCCATGGCAGATCCCACAGCCCATCCCCAAAAAGCAGGGGGTGCCACTGATGGGGGTCTGCCAGGACAGCAGTGCCAGCCAGGGCACCCCCCCACCACAGCAGTGGCATCCAGAGGGAGGCAGCTCCATCCCCCGCAATGTGGCAGCAAAAGTAATTTGCCAAGCCAGAACATACCTTAAAAATTAGAGTATGCTGAAAAAAACTCCACAAGGGCAGCTCTGCCCAGGGGAAAAGCCCTTTCCCACACCCTGATCCCCATCCTGCCACACAACCTCCCTCCTGCCTCAGTTTCCCCCTCCACCCCCGGGCAGGGGGATGTGTGGGGAGGACGGATCAGGGGGTGGGTCGAGGGGGGCAGAGCAGCCCCCAAAAGCTGTTTGCAGCTGGCAGGGAGCAGAGCCCTGTCCCTGCCCTCCAGCTGCCCCGGGGGAGTCCGGGATCACACCATCCCGCTGGGAAAAGTGAGTCAGGGCCGGAGCTGGGCCAGCCCCTATTCCTGGATCCCACTCCACCCACACTCCCAGGAGCCGCTGGAAGCTGGGAAGGCCAGAGGGAACACCCGGGGGTCTCTCTCCCCCTCCCACCTTGCCCAACCCACCTGCCACGAGCACCCGCCCCAAGCACGTAGGTCTCAATGCATTTTTATTAAATTCTTACAAAACAGAATACAAAATTCTGGCATCAACAATTGTTATAAAGGAAAACTTCAATTCAGCTGTATCAGGTCACCTGGTACATACAAGTAAAGTGCTTATTTTTGTGTGGGTTTTTCTTTTTTTTTTCCTTTTTTGTTTTTGTTTTTTTGTCGATTTTTTTGTTGGTTTTTTGTTTGTTTGTTTGTGGTTTTTTTTAATATTTTCAGTTTTTATTTCCCAGCCAGGCCCCCGGGCAGAGGCTGCTGCTGCACAAACCAACAGTGCGATAACGTGACTCCTGTGGAACCAGCTTTGGCAGTCTTCATCAATTGTAAAGAGGAGAAAGTTTCTCCTGGTTTGATTTAAAAAAAAAAGAGTTAGAGCTTCACAGTAAACGTTTCTAACCAGTTCTAAAGTCGAGTTAGTTGGCTGAAGGAAGGGTGGGGGGGGAAGGAGAGGAAGCCAAAACGCTTAAAGTTTCCAGCTTAAAAACAAAACAAAACAAAATAATGATTAAAAAAAAAAAGAAAGAAAATCTTTTTGAAGTTGGTTTCCAAGAGAGATGCTCGATGGGGAGGGGAAAGCTTGGGAAGAGGAAGAGGAGGAAGAAGGGTGTTGGTGAGAAGGGGTCGCTGGTGCTGGACCACGGGAGCATCTGTCTGGAAACCGCCCCGGGAGAGGCGCTGGCACGAGGGTCTCCCCAGCCATGCCCGTCCCACCGAGGCACCCACGGGCGCCCAGCACTGCCACGAGTCACACCAGAGCCCTCCCAGAGTCAATCCCCAGCTCTAGAGGCAATTCAAAAGATTCTCTCCCAACACCCAGACCCTGCCACGGGTCCCTCGAGCGGCGGGTCCACAAACCGAACCCCCGCCCCAAACACGAAGCCAAGCCTGGGCCGAGCTCGGGTGCCCCCCCGGCACATCCACCCCCTCGCCACAAACCCCCACGAGCACCTTCCAGCTGCACATTCCCGGCCAGGGACACCCCAGGTGCCCACAGGACACGCTCTCAGCACAGCACGGGTCACCCGGGCCACGCGCCCGCCTCCACCAGAGAGGGCACGTTCACACGTCTCATTTAAAACAACGCGGGGGAAAAAGGGGCAACTCAGCTTGCCAACAGCAGCAGCGCAGGGGGGACGGATAAATCCCAGACAATCCCCCCCTGCCAGCCCCTCCCACGGATTTTGTGTGATTTTTTTTTTCCTTGTTAAAAAACCAGGCTGCGCCGTGCAGCGTCACCGATAGCTTCACAACACCAGCTCAAGGCATCGCTGCGCTGTACATCATTCAAGTATTTCTTAATATAAGACAACGAGGAATTATCTACAACTGATAAAACAAAACAAGCTATAAGTAACAATGTACAATCAAGGTGGACTTTTTTTTCCTGTCTTTCTTCCTTTCTGTTATAGGAGGCCTCCCCGGGGTGTCCCAGTGCTGGCGGGGGGTGGGGGTCTGCCCTCCTCACCACCTCGCTCCTCCCCACCCAGCCCACTGGGAGAGGGCGAGGCAGTTTTTGGGGGAGTTGGGATGGGGATGGAGCCGCCCTCCCTGACCCCCCCTGGGTCAGCAGAAAGGCCAGGAAGGGTGAGAGAAGACGGCCCCTGCCCTAAACTCCACTAACACCCCGACCACCCTCCCCCACGGTAACTCACACACACCTCCCTGAAACAAAAAACAACATATATTGCATAGTATTGCTGTCAGCAGTCTTAAAATAAAAAGGAGAACTTTCTTTTTTTTGTTTCCAGAGACAGCGACTGACTTCAGCTGCAGACCCAGGGAAGCCTCTTCTCCCCCGGCTCGGAGCTCCCAAACCCTCACCTGGGCACAGGAGGAGGCTTTTGCAAAATATAAAGCTCCAAGCACTGAGTGGGCAGGGGCTGAGGAGGGGGAGGGATGGGAGGTGGCAGCGGGCACAGCTTGGTGGCCCAACCCATGGCCGTGCCTGTGGTGGGGAGCGGGGGTGTTGGGGCGAGCTGGAGTGGGGGGGCTGGAGGCCAGCCCGGCCCCAAACACCTCCTGGACAGACCCATGACCCAGCCAAGGGTCTCATCCCAGCTCAGCATTCCAAGCCCTTCCCTCTCAAGCATTCCTTCCCTTCCCCAAAGCAAGCCCCGAGGAAAGGGCACCGCCTGAGCACCCGTGAGCACGGATGCACATCCGTGACCACACTCACCAGCACCCCCCTCTGCCCCCACCCCAAACCCTCCAGCCCCACAGCCCGAGCTGCCCCCAGGCTGCTCCCCCGATGCCAAAGCCCTCGGGTGCTGCCACCAGCCTGGCTGCTCCCCCACCGCGATCCCCAGGGCACTACTGGGCACCCTCTGTGCCCCCAGACCCTCCTGCCGCGGCAGCCTCGGGGCCAGCCCGAGGCCACAGCAGGTCTCCCTGTCCCACAGCAGGTCCCGGCGCTCCTGAAGCAACTCCAGGCTTTCCACAGAGCACAACTATTCCCAGAGGGAGTTCCTGGCTGCTCTGGCCACCTCATCCCTCTCACACCCCCAACCACCAGGGCACAGCCACCAGCCCCTCCAGAACCAGGGGGTACAACGCCTGCCCTGGCACAGGAGCACGGCTCTGGGTGCCGGTGAATCCCCCGGCTCTGGCCTCACCCCCGGGAGCCGCCGCCGGAACGTGGGAGGGAGCAAAGGAAGACGTTTCTCTGTGCCCTGTAGAGAAGCACAGGGCACAACAGCTAGCAGTTTAAAACCAACAATCAGAAAAAAAACAAAAAAAAAAAAACAAAAAAAAAAGGACAACGAAGGACACATGGGAGTGAATAGCTTATTCTGGGATGCCGAGGAGAGAGGGCGGCTCGCTGGGACAGGGCACTGCTCCCTCCCTCGCTGGCACCGTCTCCCCCCGGCCCGAGCGGTTCCCTGCACAACACCCACCGTGTCCCCCCGGAGCAGAGCCAGGGACAGCCCCCGGCACGGGACGGAGGTGCCTCCCGGACCCCCAGGACGGGGGGGCGTTTGTGGGATCTACCCCAACAGCGGAGAAAAACCTGCAGCTCCGGGGGGAGGGACGAGGTTAAAACGCGACTCCCGTGGTTGGAAACGCGACCGAGGGTCTTTTGTTCACAGTATGAAACGAGCTGAAATCGTCAAAGCAGCCGCGGGTACAAAGAGTCCTTTGGTGTCGGGGAGGGGGGGAAATGTCAGAGGAGAAACCAAGAGTCGGGGAACAAAAGTCCGTGTGTCTGTCAGATGTCCTTGAGCGTGCCCTGGGTGAAGCAACCTCACGCTTGATTTAATACCTTAAAAAAAAAAAGAAGATCTTAAACAAACCCTCCCACCCCCAGACCTACAAGATCAGCAAAACCTTGGAAACCAGCCACAGGGACGAGTCCTGATCTTGTCACTAGCCAGAAACGGTGGGGCTGGGGGAGGGACGGGGTGAGGGGAAAGGGGGAAGAAAGAAAGGAGAAGGGGGGATATGGGGTCCAGCAGGCGCAGGGGGCACCGCTCAGGCTTGGTCGGCCACCAGGACCAGCGGGGCCACCAGGTGCTGCCCGGCGGCCACTGCCTTGGCCAGGCTGCTCTTCTGCCGCCGCTTGGCCAGCTTGGACTCGGAGGGGGGGGAGAGCTGCATGGCCCGTGAGGTAGCTTTGATGATGATGGGTCGTGCTTCCTCCTCCGCCTCGTCCTCCTCGTCCTCGTCGTGCCGCGTCAGCTGCCGGTTGACAGCGATGGCCTCGGCAGCGAAGCAGGTGAGCTCTTTGGCACTGCTGTTCCTGTGGGGGAGGCAGGGGCTCAGGGGGGCTCGGGGGGGCTGCAGGGAGGGCAGGGTCACGTGCCAGGGCGTCCCTCCTCGTGGTCAGGCACCGAAAACTCGGCTCGGACCCGACTCGCAAAGTTGTGGCGGCAGAGCCCCGAAAAAGCAGCGGGAGTTGGACAGCAGTGCTGAGGAGAGGAGCCAGGATTTTCGGGGCTGGGATTTTGATTTTGGGGCGGGATTTCTGGCCGGGCCCCCATCCCACACTCACCTCTGCAGGATGATGGGGGTTGGCAGGGTGTTGTCCGGGGCGCACTGCAACGAAACGCAGCCGGTCAGAGCCAGGAACCCCACAGGGGGGTGTCCCCCCACCCCAATTCTGGGAGCAGAGAGCGCGGAGGGGGCATTACCACTCACCCCCTGCACCCAGGGGTGCTCCAGGACCTGGGCTGCGCTGAGCCTCTTCTTGGCATCTCTCACCAGCAGCTTGGAAATGAGGTCTTTGGCTCCGAAGGAAATGTGCGCCCAGTCCTTGTCGGGAAACTCGTACTTCCCCTCCTGGATGCTCTCAAAGAGCATGTTCTGGGGAGGGGGTGGGGGGAGAAAAGTAAATCACAGGGGCTCAGCCAGGGGCACTTCTGCCCAGCTGGGGGTGGGTTTGGCAGCGCAGGGTCCCCCACGTACCTGGCAGGTGTGACAGGCCTCGCCCCGGTCCCAGCCGCAGTCGGAGCCGCAGTGGCCCACGAAGGGGGGGTATCCGCTCAGCATGATGTACAGGATGACCCCCAGGCTCCACAGGTCACAGCGCTTGTCGTAGATCGTGGCCTCCTCGTTGAAGGCCTCCACCACCTCCGGGGCCATGTACTCGGCTGAGCCACACTGTGGGGACAGGCAGGTGAGCCCAAAGGGTGGGCACCAAGGGGGGCTGCGAGGGGCCTGCCAGACCTGCAGGGCTGCACCCCTGGGAGGGAAGGGCTGCTCCTCCCTGGGGTTTGCTCCTGCCGGGGCAGACCGTCCTGCAGGGCTTCCCAGCACAGGGGATGCCACAGACCTGCCTCTCCAGGGTCACCCAACAGCGGAGCTGCGACCCCACAGGGGAACAAAAAAAAAACCAACATGCCTAAAAGGTGCAGCCCCCACAGGGCAGCAGCAGGACAGCCAGACCCACACCCCACAGCACCCACACCCCACAGCACCCACACCCCACAGCACCGCCGCCACCCAACCGGCTCAGCAGGGCAGCAGCCGCTCCATCGCCTGGGAGAGGCTGCAGGACATGGAGGGACAATCCTGCTCTGCCTGTTCCCCTGCCTGACTCTCTCTGCCTGGAACAGGCAGCGCAGCCACAGCAGGAGCAGGAGCAGGAGCAGGAGCAGGAGCAGGAGCAGGAGCAGGAGCAGGAGCAGGAGCAGGAGCAGGCTCCGGGGCGGGAAGAGTTAACCCCGCTGGAAGGGGAGGCCACGCCAGCCATTCCCCGATCGCTCCAGGGACTCTGGGGCTTTCCAGCACATGACCCGCAGCCCACACGGGCCTCGTGACCAGGGCGAGAAAAGAGCTGCAGCCAGCAGATAATCACCCCGGAACGAGAGGGGCCTCCCGACCGGGGCCCTCCCCAGCCCCAGCAGCTGATGGCACCGCAGCAAAACAACCCCCTAAACACACACACACGGCCCGAGCCCGGCACCACAGCACGGCTGATCCCGAGGGAATGGGGCAGCCAGCCCCACGGCACGGCTGATCCCAGAGGGAATGGGGCAGCCAACCCCACGGCACGGCTGATCCCAAAGGAATGGGGCAGCCAACCCCACGGCACGGCTGATCCCAGAGGGAATGGGGCAGACACCCCCGCTCGGGCTGAGAACGGGGAACTCGGGACACCTCACGAAGTCCGAGCCCGCCCCAGGATGGGGGTACACGTGGCAGAACGAGGCGGGGTCGGGGTGTTCCGATCCCCGTCTCTGTCGCTGTGCCCCCCGCCCCAGCCGGGCTCCGCCTCCCCCAGCACGTGCACACCCCAAAAACACCGGGGTGCGGGACAACACCCCGCCCGGGGCGGGACCTGCTGCTGCAGATAAGGCGGGAGGGGACTCTGTGCAATCACGGGGGTCACCCCGCGAGCTTCGGGGGTGTCCAACCTGCGGGGGGATGGGTGGTGGGTGGACAGGTCCCATCCCAGCCCAGGAATGAAGGGGGGGCTCCCGCAGCCCCCCCAGCCCCGCTCCTGACCCACTTGTGCGGGCGGCAGCCCCGCGCAGCCGCCGCGCCGGCTCGGGCTGTTGCTAAGGCTCAGCGAGGCTCTCACGGCAGCCCGGGCGCCTCGCCAGCCCCCCCGCCTTATGTAACCGCATCTCTCCTGCCACAGCGCGGGGGGGACACGCACAGCCCCGGCCCCGAAACCCGCAGGACCCCCCTCTAAGGGATTGACACCCCCCCCCCCTAGCCCCCCACCAAGGGACTGACCCCCCCAGCGCTCACCGGGGTGAGCAGCTCCGGGGTGGAGATGGGGGAGCAGTCGCCGTTCAGTTTGATGCCACTGCCCAGGTCGAAGTCGCAGATCTTCACCGGGGAGACCTGGGGGTGGGCAGAAGGAGTGGTTGGTGACCCCCTCCCCGCCCCAGCAGCCCCCTCCTCGAGGAGCACAGCCCGTGCTTCCAGGCCCCGGCTGGTCAATGCCCGGGCTTATTGTGCTTCACACCACCCTGTGCTGCGGCGTGTTGGGGGGTGTCCCTGGGGCTGCACCCCCTGTGACCACCACCCTGCTCAGCAGCACCCCCACTGTGCCCACAGCCCCCCCCGGGATCACCCCCCTCTGCACCCACCATCCCAGGAACCATCCCACGGTGTCCACCACCCCCAACACAGCACCCCCCATGCCCACCAGCCCCCTGGGCAGCACCCCCCGTGTCCATCACCTCCAGACACACCCTCCTGCACCCCCAGGCAGCGCCCCCCGCACCCAGCCCAGCCGCTCCCTCTCACCTGGTCCAGGCTCTCACACAGGATATTTTCTGGTTTCAGATCCCTGTGTGCGATCCCTGGCGGGGGCAGAAGAGCCAATGAGGGCAAAAATCCCCCCCTACAAGAGGCTCCACAGTGAAAGGTCTGGGGGTGGCACAGGGACCCCTCCCTCCCCACCCCACCCCGTGCCGAGGGCAGAGATCGCTGCTGGCCCCGAGTCCCAACGAACGGGAGGAACAGGATCCACACCACAAAGAGCCACGTGGTGCAGCTGGGCCGGACCAAACAGGCACTGTCCCCTGGGCAGGGGGCTGGGGGGCAGTGACACCCCCAGGAGGGCCGAGGGCACCCCAGGGTGCCCCAGGGGCTGACCTTTGTTGTGCAGGAAGTGCAGGGCGCTGGCGATATCCCGCACCACCACGCTGGCCTCCAGCTCGTTGAAGTGGCGTCTCCGGTGGATGTGGGTCAGGATGGAGCCTGAGGCCAAGGGAGAGCAGAGAGGGGGCTCGTGGGGGTCCTGCCACCCCAGCTCTGGCAGCCCCCTCGAGCCTGGCACGGCACTCACCTCCCCTCATCTTCTCAAACACCAGGTAAAACCTCTCCTCCTCCTCGAAGAACTCGATCAGCTCCAGGACGTTCCTGGGGGAGCAGCAGGATCAGCCCCGGCATCCCCCCAAAACACCTCCCGGCTCCCCCCTCCCCAGGCCAGCCCCAGGTCCTGGGAGGGGAGAACTGCCTTCCCACTGATTGAAACCACACGGCCAGGGCCCCCCTGGCAGCATTCCAGGGGGGAGAGGGACTCGCCCGCCCGCCCCGCTCCTCCCTAATTGCTCACAGCCCCTCCAGCCCCACACACGGACAGCACGGCAGGGGCTCGGCCCGGCCCAGCTCCAGCGTGGCCACTGCAGCCCCACTCGCCACGGCAAACCACTGAATGTCCCCTCTGGACGCTCCCACCCCGGCCGGCAGGGCCATGGGGAGGGCTTATGGGGCCGAGGTTACACCCCACGGGTGTCACGAGCATCACCCTGGTCTCAGCCCCCCCCCATGCCCACGGAGGGGGCACACGGCGGCTGCCCCCCCATACCTGTGCCCCTGGCACTGGTACAGCATCTCCACCTCCCGGAACACCCTGCTCCGGATGTGTCCCAGGCGCTTCTCTATGATCTGGAAGGCAAAGGGGGGGGGTTCAAGGGAAAGGCAGCGCTGCCAGGGAGGGGCTGGGACACCCCCACGCCCTCCCCCCCCAGCGCGGGGACCCCCGTGGGGCCGGGCGGGGAGCCCGGCGGGCTGGAGGCAGCAGAACAGGCTGTTCCCGGCGCGGGTGCCAAGCGGCAGCGCCGCTGCCAAGCCGCTCCCTCCCGGGGCCGGGGCCAGGAGAGCTCCATGTGACGCCCCAGCGCCGGCCCAGTCAAGGGCCCTTCGCCCCACTGGGCGCTGCCACAGCCCCGGGGTGGGCAGGGGGTCCCCCCACCCACGGCCTCATAGGTGCTCCCCCCAGGCTCAGCCCACTCAGGGCCCCCCCTGCACCCACAGCCCTCCCTGCTGCTGCAGTTTCCCCACTCAGAGACCCCCCAGAGCACTGGGGGGAGGCCAAGCTGCCCTGGCATTTGGCTGTGTTTGGACACAGCCCCCCGTGCCGTGCCCAGGAGCCTGCGAGACACAGGGCCATGGTAACCCCACCCCTGAGCCCAACAAAAGCAGCTGATTCACCCCAACCCCCCCAGCAACACCCCCCCGCTTGCAGGGGCTCTGAGACCTCCCTGGGGACAGCAGGAGGTGACCACCCTGCCAGCACCGCGTGCCCCACGTCCCCAGACACGTTGCAAGCGTTAATTTAAGCTCCAGTCTGCCCTAAAGGGGGGTGACCCGGGGCGCGGGGCTGGGTGGTGGCAGAGGACGGTGTGGCACCTGCACAGCCCAGCCCTGCCCCTCTCCTGCCTCTCCAGCCCGGGAAAAAGTCGTCCTGTGGCAGCAGCAGATGGTTTTGGGAGCTGGGAGAGCCCCAGACTGCGAAAGGGGGGGGACAGAAAGGGGAGCTGAGGCGGGGGGTGGGAGGGAGGCAGAGCTTTACCTTCACCGCGTACTCCTTGTTGGTGATGAGGTTCACGCAGGACTGGACTCTGGCGTGGGCCCCTTCTCCCAGCACCTCCTCCTGCAGCTGGTAAACATCTGGCAGGGGAGAGGCCATTTGAGCCGCCAGCTCCACCTCCCGGGGCACCAGCAGGGCCCAGCCCTGCCCCAGTCACGCCACTCACCCTCGAACCTGCCGGAGAAGCTGTCGGTGGCCCTGCAGCGCTTCTTCTTCTTGTTCCTCTTCTTGGCGTCAGGGATGTCGATGGGCTGACTTGAAGGCATGTCTGTGCCAGAGCAAAGCCACCACCACCAGTCACCACCTCTGCTCCCCCAAAGGCAGCCCCGGGGCAGCCCCCAAAGATTTCGGGGGAGCACAAAGGGCCAACGTCCCTGAGACAGGGGTGGGAGGAGCCCCCCTGGGATGGAGCCCCCCGGGGCAGGGGGCACCCACTGCACCCAACACTCACCGGGACGGGGCGGGCACTCGAAGTTGAAAACGGGCTCCAGGTGGTTGGACTGGTCGAACTCCAGGTCGAAGGGGTTTTGTCCCTGTGGGAGCCAAGAGCAGGAGTGAGGGGACAGCCACCGGATGAGCCACCCCCCCGGCCATGGAGCCCAGCACGCTCCTGCTCTGGCACACACCCTGCTCACCCACCCGGGGTGCAGGACAAGGGCTCATGGAGGGACAGGGCAGAGCTCCATGCAGAGCCAGAGGAGGAGGAAGGCTCTGACCCCATCTCGGGGCAGTGGGGGCGGTGCTGTGGGGTTGTTCCCCCAGGCCAGCACGCAGAGGATGATGAGAGGGACCGAGACCGCCCGCACAACCCAACCCCAAACCTCCAGCCAGACCTGACCTGCAGTGAGGGGGAGGCACACAGGCCACAGGGCAGGACGGGCTCCAGAGCCACCATGTCCTCCCAGCTCCCTGCAAGGTCACGGCGGGGGGAGCCCGCTCAGTCCTGCTCCAGTGGGCCTGGTGTCCCCTGGGCTGTGGGACACCCCCAAGCCGGCAGGATCAGGGCTCACCCCAAACCCTCCTGCACCCCGGGGTGAAGGGAGGGCACGGGACCCACTGCCTCCCCCTCCCCAAACCCCAGGGGTACCCCAAAGACACGGAGCAGCCCCTCTGCCCCCTTCTCCTGAGCTGCCCCCTGGGACGGGGCAGTGCTGGGGGGCAAGAGGGCCCCGTCCTGCCCAGGATTATGAAATCTGTTTGGGTGGAGGTGGCAGCTCCAGCGGCGTTCCCAAACCCGCCCGGTGCCCGGGCCAGCTGCCAACCCCGGCCACGGCCAGAAACACCCAGAACGTGCCTGTTTACTGCAGCCCTGGGGGGGCCGGGGGGTCCCCAGCCCCTGCGGGATCGGGGGGGGGGGGGGTCACGCCCGCAGCCACCCCCCCAACCAAGCACCCCTCTGGATCTCCGGGGGCCAAAAACTCTCCTGCCCTGCGCTTTGCCAGCTCCCCCCTCCCCAAAACGCCGGACTTGGGGGGCTCAGCATCGCCCGCAGCTGCTGCCCCCGGGACGAGCCCGGGCGGGATGGGGGGGCGAGGCCTCCGGGGGGGAGGAACGGGGTGTACGGGGGGGGGCACGGGCGGTACAGGGGGGTGCTCGGGGGGTCCGGGGGGCCCCGCCAGCTGCCGCAGCACCGCCACACAAAGGTCTGGGGGAGGGGAGGCTGCGCACCGGCTCCATCGGCACAGCCGAGGTGTCCCCCCCTCCATCCCCGGACAGCCCGGGGGCGACACAAACCCCGGCCGGGGGCAGCACGAGCAGGAGTGGGGGGCACTGTAATGAGGGGGCGGGTCGGGGGCACCCCCAGCACCCCCCGGGCCGGAGCGAAAGCGAACAA
>JAWMRA010000079.1:3551623-3566260 GCA_035584735.1 Pseudotriccus pelzelni | reverse complement strand
TCTCCAGGCTGAGCCCCCCCAGCTCCCTCAGCCCCTCCTGCTGCTCCAGCCCCTTCCCAGCTCCATTCCCTTCCCTGAATACACTCAGTGTCTTTCTGGGAGGGAGGGGCTCAGAACTGCCCCCAGGATTTGAGGTGGGGCCTCCTGAGAAGGTGCCAGAGCCCTCTGTGCCTCCCCCAGCCCTGCACACCCCGACAGCCCCCTGTGCCCCCTGAGCCCAGCCAGGCACTCACCAGGGGCTCCAGCTCCTTGGTGTCTATGAGATTGAACTCTTTCACAAAGTAGTAAAAGTGCTTGTAGCAGGTGTTCACGTGGGCTTCCGAGCCCATCTGGGTGATCCTGTCGAAGTGGTGGATGTAGACATGGACAAAGACCCGGAAGAGCCTGGAGAGGATCTTCTTCACCACTGGCAGGAAGTTCTTGGGGAAGGGAGTACCTGGGAGAGAGGAATGGCCATGAGAAATCTACAGTCAAGTTAAAACTGGTTCCTCAGAGCTAAAATAAATTGGTAAAATAGGCAGATTGAGACAAAAGGGCTTCTGTCCCTGGCAACGTCCATTCCCCTCTCCTTTTTGCTTCCCTTTGGATCAGATTTTTCAAAGGCATGGATTTTTTAAGTGCTGCACTGCTGGGACTGAAAGCAGAGTCCAGATTTCCTGCAGCTGTTTCAGAGTTTCCCTCTACTCCTGTCTGACGTGTTTATACAAACAGATACGACCAAGCAAACTCCCGAAGGAAAGGGTTGGTGTTGTTACCTCCCCGCAGTTATCCCTTACTTTGATTTGGCTTTGGTTAAAAATTAAAGCCTTCAAGGTGCTCTTTAAAGGCACCAGGGCTGTGTTTGCCTAGGTCCTGACAGCAGGAGGGCTTGGCCATCCAGCACCTCGGTGGGATATCAGGGTGTAAAGTCCACACGGGCTGTCCTGGAGGAACCAGGGCCAGTTAAACCCTTCCAGTGCCCTGACAGAGCTGCAATGTTTCAGTCGGTGTTAAGGGGGAGGGATCTGCTTAAAAGCTGAGCTGAAAACAGTAACAACTGCAAAAAAAAAAAAACCAACCACAACCCTCGTGCTGTGGGAAGCTCGTCCTGCCCCCGGAACAGAACCAACACCCCCGGTGTGCTCCCCAGGGTCCTGCACGGGCAGCCACAGCAGAAGGGCTGGCCAGGGGGTTGGTGTCTCAGCTGCTCATGGCCCTCCTCCCCCTCTGCCCACTCCACACCAGGCTGAAGCAGCATTTTGGCACAGAGGAGGAGCTCGAGTGGCAGACGTGCCCCAAGCAGTGCCCAACTGCATCCTGTCACAGCTCCAGGGGGATAACCACCAGGGCAGGAGGGAGGGAGCTCTGCTGCACCTTGTCTCCTGCATCCCAGGAGATGGAAGCTCTGCACGGGCTCAGCCACATTTCCCTGATGCTTCAGGGAATGAATTCTCCCATCTTCAACACAAAATAGACAAACCCCAGCAACCTCTGTCCTGAATCCAGAGAATACGCTTGGATATGCAGACTGACGTGTCTTAGGCCAAATTCTCCTTTCCAGGGCCCTGGCAGGAGGTGAAACATGGCCCCTCCCTCCAGGCCTGTGCCAGCAGCCCACCCCTCCGGAGGGGCAGAGGCAGCCAAAGCAGCCTCTGACAACAAAGAGGGTGATTAGGGCACGTGGCAGCATCACCAGGTGATGCAGAGCCTGGATCCAGGCTGGTGATGAGCTCCAGGAGAGCTGATCTGCAGGAGCATGAGCCACTCCAGAGCCTGTGCTCCAAGGGCAGCCTCCTGTCTGCACGGCCTGCCTTGGCTTTCCTCGAGGAAAAAGGGGGGATCTGGCGCAGCTCTGGGTATTTGAGCACTGCAGAGCAGCTGGGAAGAGCTCCTGTGAGCAGCACAGCAGGAAACAGCTCTGCAGCACCTCCTGAACAGAAACAGGACCCGAAGGCTCCAGGAGAAGGCCCTGCACCCACCTCCCTCCCCGCCAGGCACACCTGGACCCCAACTCACCGACGTTAGTGGGGAAGATGTCCTCGTTGTTGATCTGCACCTCGATCCAGTCCATGAGCAGGTTCATGTACTGGGGGGCCGACAGGGCGGTGGGTTTGCGGTACTTGTGCTCGTCCTGCCACCGGTACTCGTACTTGGGCCCCCCTGACATGACGGGGCAGGACTGCTCGGTGCAATAGTCACTGATGGTGCCGTAGATCAGGTTGATGCGGTTGAAGAAGTCCACGACGTGCACGGCCACCCAGTCGTTCTGCTCCTCGCCCGGCGGCAGCTGCACGGCCACCTTCAGGTCCAGCCCGGCGTTGAGCGAGGCCTGAGCCTTCTTGTGCAGCTCGAACCGCTGCGTGCCCGGCTCGAACTTGCGCTTGGGCCGGAAGGTTTTGTCCTTGTTGAACACCTGCTTTAGAGCGTGGGACATTTTCCCGCCTCCTCGCGCTGGTCCAGGCCCGCCGCGGGGACAGCCGGAGGCCGCGCCGCTTCCCGGGGCACGGCTGGGGCGACTCTGATCTTCAGAGAAACCTCCCTCTGCTCATCTGGTCCTGAGCTGCAACACAGCACAGAAGGGCAGCGATTAGGAGCAGCCCTCTCAACGGGAAACCTTGTCTAAATCCCATAGGAAGAGATCTGGGATGCCATCTGGGCTCTCGCCCCGTATCTGAGGAGGGGGGAGCCCATGCCAGCTTTCCTTCCTCCCCCTTCCCTTCCCAGCCCAGCCCAGCTGCAGCAGAGCGGCTGTCGGGGTGACCTGGGCTGAACAGAGAGAGAACTCCTGACACATTCCATGTGGGAACAAGGGAGCAGGCCCCACAGCCTCTCCCCTCGACATCACTGCACCAAGAGAAAGTTTGCTCAGCTCCTGCTCAGCTCCAACACACCAAACAAGGGTAAAAACCACTTGGGTTTCACCTGGATCCGACTTTTCACCTGAGCTTCCCCTTTTGGGAACAAACCTACCCAGAAGGTGAGGTCATGTCAACCCACAGCATAGCTCGGAGCTGCTGCCAGACACCCTCCAGCAGAGCAGCCACCGGGGAAAGTGTGAGAGACAGGAACCAAAGGGCGGAGGGGAACGAGAAGAAGAAGAAGAAGTCACAGCTCAGGCACCCGGAAAGCCAATCTCCTGAAATAACACCAGCCCTGAGAGCAGCCACAGCCTCTGCTGCAGGTGCACACAGACCAGAAACACATCTCTCACTTCAGTTTAGCTCACTTCAAGTTGAAAGCTGGAAGATGAGGGAAAGCTCATCTTCCTCTTCCAGTCTGTGGAGAAGAATCAGCTCCAAGGGTGAGACCCAAGTTAAGATCTGAAGGGATGCTGACGAGAAACACAGCTCTGTTTATCTGTAGCTAATTATACCTCCTTTGTTCCCACATCCAGCCCCTCACAGAATTTGTGTCAGGCTGTTCTTTGATGGAGGCTTAAGGCAGAAAGCTTTGTGTACCAAAAATATTGTTTTACATGTGCTGGACAGAAATGAATAAAGTAACAGAAATTAAGCTGATGCCTTAAATAGCACAAGTTGGTTTTCATAATTTTATAAGCAAGCAAGCAAACAAACCCCTTTTCAAGCAGAATTTCGATTAGGTTTATATGAAGCTACAGTGTTGTTCCAATAGGTAAACAGTGTCCTCAAATGTTGGGAAGCAGATCCCAAACTCAAGGTCATGACTGCCATCACTGCAATCGAGCCCGTCCCTAGCAGATGCCGCAGTGCTAATCAGCAGTTCTTCTCTGGAGAAAGATTAAAAAGCTTTAAGCCAAGGCCTCTTGTTTTCTTATTTAATTACAGCAAGGAAGAAACCCCAAACCACTCCAGTTCATCCCACTAAGAACAGGCTCGATGTTTCCTGCGGGAATGGGCTCAGTGACCTCTTCCGTGCAGGAGCAGGGAGATCCAAAGTCCTGTCGCAACACGGGCCACGACATGTGGGAGAAACCAGAATGTGGTTCAGGGAGATCCTCCCTGGGCTGGGAGGTGAATCCATGGCACACATCTCATCGTGGAATGGTTGGCTTGGAAGGGACCTTAAAGACCATGCCGTGGGCAGGGACACCTTCCACCAGACCAGGCTGCTCCAAGCCCCACCCAACCCAAACCAGCCCCTGTGACCTGGTGAGCCGCTGCGGGGGAGGCAGAACCAGGCCCAAGGCAGGGAGACGTGTCCTTGGAGCGTGTGATGCCAGCAGAGCGCGGTGAGGAAGCTGAGCAGCCGCGCTGGGGACAGAGCCGCGTCACAGCCTGGCCACATCCTGCGGCAGGGCTGCGGCGGAAGCTCCAGCGGCTGCGCCCACCCCGTGGCATGGAACCAGCCCCCACGGATCCTGCAATGTGGGCACCAGGTGCTGCGGATGCAGCTGCTTTCTCCAGCAGCAAATCACTCCCAGAGAAGCCCCTGCACGCGATGAGCAACTTGTGGTGGGGATGGAGGAAAATGTGTCCTCTGACAAAAGCGAGCACGCAGGAGTGGGAGCACCGCCCTCTCCAGAGCACCAGCAGCGTCCCTGGAGCAGCACAACTCCATTCCTACTGCTTTTGACTCCGTTCCTACTGCTTTTCTGTAGGATCTGTACAGAGGAGGATGGGATAAAATCCAAGGGCAAAACCAAACATCCTCCGGGCTTCACCACACACATCAAGAAACAGGCAGTGATCATTTTTCAGAGAAATTGTCATTTGAGCAGAATGGAGAGACTTTTCATAGAATCCTAAAGTATCCTGAGCTGGGAAGGGTCCCACAGGGATCATCCAGTCCCACCCCTGGCCCTGCCCAGGACACCCCAACAATCCTCCCCTGTCCCTCAGAGCGTTGTCCAAACGCTCCTGGAGCTCTGGCAGCCTTGGGGCCGTGCCCACTGCCCTGGGGAGCCTGGGCAGTGCCCACCACCCTCTGGGGGAAGAACCTTTCCCTGAGATCCATCCCAACCCCCCTGGCACAGCTCCAGCCGTTCCCTGGCTCCTGTCCCTGGTCCCAGAGCAGAGCTCAGCGCCTGCCCCTCCGCCTGCCCTCGGGAGGAGCTGCAGCCCCCGAGGAGTCTCCCCTCAGTCTCCTCTGCTCCAGCTGAACCAGCCAAGTGCCCTCAGCTGCTCCTCAGGCCCTTCCCCTCCAGACCCTTCCCCAGCTCCGTGTCCCTCCTTTGGACACTCTCCAGCAGCTTTAGATCCCTCTGACACTGTGGCCCCCAAACAGCCCCAGGACTCGAGGTGAGGCTGCCCCAGGTCAGAGCAGGGTGGGACAATCCCCTCCCTGATGCCCCCAGGACAGGGTGGTCCTTTGGGCTGCCAGGACACTCTGCTGACTCAGATCCAACTTGTCACTGCCCAGGACCCCCAGGGCCCTTCCCCTGGTGCTGCTCTCCAGTCTCTCATTCCTCAGTCTGTCCTTGCATCCAGGGTGCCCCATCCCAGAGGCAGGATCCAGCACTTGCCTTTGTTAAGCACCTCATGGCTGGGGATTGCCCAGTGTCCCCTCAGCTTCCAGGCATGGCCAGGAGCTCTGTGGTTCAGCCCAGCTTCTCTGGTGATGGCTGAGTCTGATGGAAGGGGGTTGGAACAACCTGATCTAGTGGAAGGTGTTGCTACCCATGGCAGGGCTGTGGAACAAGATGGGCTTTAAGGTCCATTCCAGCCCAAACCAGCCTGTGATTCCATGACTCCTGACTCCAGGCAGGGTGTGAAAGCAGCATCTCAGGTGGGAGATCTGTCTGCTGCTGTCCAGCCAAACCCACATGGCATTACCCTGGTTTTCCTCTGCTTCAGGAGTAACTGTGACCCGCCTGATGCCACAACCTGCTGAGTCCTTTGCAGCGTGGCCGGCGCTGCGGCGGATCCAGCCCTTAAGCTCTTTTAGAAATTAGGTCATTTAGGGGATCCATCCTCTGACATCCTGACCTTTGTTTACTTAATGTTTAAGCCTCTGAGAGGAAAGGGCAGCAGCGCCCGGTGGGTCCGGCTGTGGCTGCAGGTGAGGGCTGGGGGTGCTGGGGTGCCGTGACCTTCCCATTGGGAATGGGGCTCTGGGGTCTGGGGGTTGCAGTGGGGGAACCCACTCCGAAGTTTTTGGCTTGAGTTCAAGGCCTCCATGGTAAGGTTGCACTATGAGCAGCCTCTTCTCTCTTCCTGTCTGGCACAGACTGCCCAGAGCAGCTGTGGCTGTCCCTGGATCCCTGGAAGTGTCCAAGGCCAGGTTGGACGGGGCTTGGAGCAACCTGGGCTGGTGGAAGGTGTCCCTGCCCATGGCAGGGGATGGCACTGGATGATCTCTAAGGTCCCTTCCAACCCAAACCATCCTGTGACTCTCTGATTCCCTGGCACTGGCCATGGCTGATGCCTTGGTGTGCTCCTGTGTGTGTGCTGGCACTTCCAGGAGACAACTGTGAGCTGGAACAGATATCCAGAGGGAAATGTTTGGAAGCCCAGAGTAGCTGAAGGTGGAAAAGTCCCTGAGACGAACAATTCCCTTCAGTTTTATCCCCAGACAGGGACAGTGGTGAGGGGGTGGCTCCTGGCTGCAGGATCTGAATGATCCCTGGATATCCTTCCAGCTCAGGATATTCCAAGATTCCATGATCTCACTGGTCCTGGTCAGGGAGGGAAACATCTCCTGCTGCTGCGAACTCGCCCCTGCTCCCTTTCTTAAAGGGGAGAATAAACCCATTCAAATGTTGGCAACTGCAAACAAAGTGTCACAGCGGGAGAAAAATCCTTGTTACATAAAATTTCTCATTTCCCCTTGACTGGAAAGTTTGCAGCAGGAGGAATGAAAAATGGTGAACTTGATTCCATGAACAGGGAATTTTTTGCACTTTACAGGCAGCAGAACAAGCCGTCGTGGCTGCGAAACAAATGCAACTGTTTTCTGACCGGCTCTAACTCAGCAATTTCAAGACCAATAAATTTTGCTGGAGGAAAAATAATATTACACTGAATATTCATCAGTCACAGAAAAGCACCAGATATGTCAAAGAAGGGAGGTGATACATCTGAAATAAATAGACCTACACAGGTCAATCAACTGCTTTCAGTCTCCAAGTGGGTGAATTACTTTGCTTGGTGACGTATTTCGTCGCTGCCACAACGAAGGGAAGGGACGGCTCTTGCTCCATGGCTTTAGCTGAGGCAGGAATTACAAGGCACGGCACAGGAATGACAGAGGGGATTTCCACCTCCTGCGTCCTGCTGGAGGACAGGCAGGATGGGGGTGGTGATAATAATTCCCTTCTGGCCTGAAAAAAATGCATGGGTGGAAATCCAAACCTGAGCTCAGGGGCCATCGAATCCATGTGCTCAGGAAGGGGCTCTTAGCAGAATAAATGGCATTATCTGCAAGAACAACCAAGCTGCGTCTTCAGGAGTCAGCAGAGGAGCCTGAAACCAGGAAAAGGCTGAGGAGAGAATCCCAACCCGCTAAATTGCCTCACAAATCAAACCTATGGGCAATAACTCCCGCTCAGGGGAAATTCAGAGGAGAAATATGATCTCTGCTCTCGGCAGGGCAAAGGCAGCACTTTGGCAAAACCAGGGCTGGTTTTGTCCGAGTGATCCCAATGCCAGGGCTCCTTGGCAAGGTCAAAGCTTTCCCGCATTTCAGCAGTTCTGTGCAGGTCAAGGTGCAGCTTCTCCCCTGGGGTGGGCTGACATCCTTCCACGAGCAGCTCAGGGGGGTTTATGGGCCTTTTCATGGAAATTCAGGTGTTATTAGAGGGTTCAAGTGGAATTTAATTGGAGCCTCAGCCTGGAGCTGCCCCCAGGGTGGGAGCTGCAGAGCAGGCAGAGCACCGAGGGCACAGCCCGTGACCTGCAGCCTCTCACCTCCCCCGTCCTCTCCAAAGCAAACAAACAAACACTCCACTAATTAACTGCAGAGCCAGCCTGTGATGAGCATCACCCAGGAGAGAGGAGGCAGGAAGAGGAGGAGGCTGAAAAACATATAAAAAAGCCAAACCAGGAAAATAATAAACTCCTCCTGGGCAGGAGGAGGCAAAACAAATCGGGGCTTTAAATTCTTCCTTCTGGGAACTGGAGAATCAGAGATTTGTTTGGGCTGGAAAAGCCCTCTGAGATCATCCAGTCCAACCATCCCCCAGCCCTGCCAAGGCCATCACTGAGCCACGTCCCCAAGTGCCACATCCACAGGGCTTTTAAATCCCTGCAGGGGTGGGGACTGCACCACTCTGACTCAACCACTCTTCATCCTCTGCCTGGTGGAAGGCTGAGCTGGCAGGAGGGAATCCTGCTCTGATGATCCATGTGAGGGCTTCCCTGCACTTCAGCCACCTGACCTGCTCACTTACAACATCAAGGAATTATCCTGGGAGTAAGGACTCGGGCAGTAGATTTTAGACCTGGTCCCCACCTTGGTTTTGGACCAGTCCCAACAGGTTTTCCTTACAGAAAACAGCACTGCAGTCCAAGGAGCAGTTCCCATTTCTTTGCAGGGGGCAAGAGTTAAACTGGAGTGACCTGGGCAGCCCCTCATCACCTGCCACTGGTGCCAAGGACAGTCTGGGACAGGACTGGGCTGATCCACAGGCCATGGCAGGGTGATGAAGTGCTGCCAGCCCGGGGCTGGGTCACCCTGCCAGCTCTGCACACAGAGTTCATCTCTCACTGCTTCCCTGGGGCTGAGGGATTGCTCTTGGGAGAGTTTGTCATCTGCTGCTGCAGGAACTCACTGGGGCAGCTCCTGCCCCAAAATGTGCCCAGTGCAGAGCTGGTGCCTCCGTTGCTCCGTCTGGGAGGTGCAGGGGAGTGTTGTGTTCCTCCAGAACTTTCTGGGACATTGTGGGAGTGTGGGAACTGCTGTTCTAGGTCAGGCCTAGATTAGGTTGGGAGTCTGTTTGCTCCCTGCTCCCAGGATTCCAACCAGCTCAAAGCACAGCCACAGAAAGCTCTCCTGGCAAAACAAATGTCTGTAAACTTCTCAGTTGGCCGATCCGTGACCTGGAGGGTTTCTTTGGGTTTTATCCTTGTAGGACACTCCAGGCCCACCCAGCACAGGGGAAATCTCCTGCATACCCAAAGCAGGGCACGTTCATGGTCCCAGCTGGTTCTGGGATGTCCAGGAGATGCTGAAGCCACACACAACATCCATGTGACACTGAGTCCTTCCCAGGGTGGAGAGACATTCCTCAGGCTGGAGTGATGAAAAGGGACTTTTTGTCAGGAACTGGAGGAACAAGACACAGGGAATGGCTTCCCACTGCCAGAGGGCAGGGAGAGATGGAATACTGGGAAGGAATTGCTGGCTGGGAGGGTTGGGAGGCCCTGGCACAGGTTGCCCAGAGAAGCTGTGGCTGCCCCTGGATCCCTGGAAGTGTCCAAGACCACGTTGGAGCAACCTGGGCTAGTGGAAGGTGTCCCTGCCTGTGGCAGAGGGTGGGATGAGATGAGCTTTAAGGCCCCTCAAACCCAAAGCATCCTGTGATTCCATGACCACTGGGTGCAGTTTGCTTTGGGTGGTAAAACTGGGTGAATTACAGTGTAATAAAGAGCACCCAGAGGAGGGCACTGAGGATCACAGCAGGAACTGGAAGCTGCAGCTGAGCTACCCAAAATTTGTAACAGTTGAAAGAGGCCATAGCGATTAAGGAGGGCTGAAAGAAAAACAGAAGTTTCTTGTTTGAAAGTTTAAAATAAGGGCAGAGGAGACAAAGTTGCTGCTACTTTATGTCTGAGAACTGATACCTTAATAGCATTGGGAGAGGTGTGTGTGGCTGCGGGTCATGGACAGTGTTTGCTTTCAGCTGGTGCTAAAGCTGAAGAAGAGATGGGACTTGGTGTTAGGAGTGGAAGTGGAAAAGAAAATAAGGGTAATGGGCTTTTCAGCATAATATGTTTTAAATAAGTGCAGAAAGCAAGGTAAGATGGGCAGAGAAAAACCAAACACTGAAGGAGGGGAAGGAAGTTCTTAAGAGTTCTGCAGAACGGTAAAATGACTTTGTCACGGTGGTTTGGGAGGACTGGTTCACTGAGAATGCCCAGAGAACAGGCAATGACACAGCTGAGGTACTGCCAGCAGAAAGAGGGGGGATTTGGGCATTTCCCAGTAATAGCACAGGGTTGTGTCTGTGGTGACACTGGGAACATGTGGACTGTGGAGGCTGGGTTTGTGTCTTACCGTGGCTGGGTTGCAATGGGCTGTGCAGAGTGGGAGGCTCTCAGGGCTGTGTGCAGGAACAGCTTGACTTCCACAATTTTACAACCATTTTACTGAAGGCTTTGTTCTCTTCCTGTTGGCAGGAGACAGAGGAGATCTTGGCAGATGTGCTGAAGGTGGAGGTTTTCAGGCAAACGGTGGCAGATCAGGTGCTGGTGGGCAGTTACTGTGTTTTCAGTAACCAGGGAGGAATCGTGCACCCCAAAACTTCCATAGATGACCAGGATGAACTGTCCTCACTGCTCCAGGTCCCCCTCGTGGTAAGGCTTTTTGTGGGTTTGTGTTTGCCCTTCCCACTCCGTCCCAGCCCAGTTCTAGTGTGGCTCTATCTCGTGGGCTCCTGGGTGCCGTTTCTCTGCAGAGCAATTCCAAGTGGGAGATGAGGGAAAACTTGAACAGGCCAAGTCTCCTGAGACAGTTCTCTGTCTTCCTCGAGTCTGGAGAAACTGCTCAGTGCTTTTACTTTGCTCCTGAAACGCTGTTTCTGCTGGGATTGTGTGTGGTGCAGACACAGAATGTGAGCTTGTCTGTGCTTTGGCTGAAAGCAGTGCTTAAAAAGATTCAGTGCCAAAGCCCGGGGCCTGCTCAGTGAGATGTGCTCAGCCATGGTTGCTGTGCCATTCTCCATCCTCCTGGCTGGATTCTGCGCCGCTGGATCCCACACCACCTTCCCACCACACATTACGGGCTGTTCATTAACCATTTCATCTCAGCTTTGCTGATGGGCAGGAGCTTTCAGCTCTGGAGGGGCACGAGCTGAGCCCTGCTGTCCAGGTTCTGGCAGAGGTGTGTGAGGGGCTGTGCCGCTGACGCTGTGCCCTTGCTGCAGGCGGGGACAGTGAACCGTGGCAGCGAGGTGATCGCCGCGGGGATGGTGGTGAACGACTGGTGTGCCTTCTGCGGGCTGGACACCACCAGCACCGAGCTCTCCGTCATCGAGAGCATCTTCAGGCTCAACGAGGCCCAGCCCAGCACCATTGCCACCAACATGAGGGACTCCCTGATTGACAGGTGAGGGGGAGCCACCTCTGGCACAGTCAGGGGCAAAGCTGCCAAGATTTTGTTGTAAACTGTTATTTTATCATAAAGTAGCTGGTTTTGCAGCTGATTTTTCTTCTTTTTAGTTTCTTTTCTTACTGCCTCCTTTCTTTTGTTGGTTGCTGGCAGCAGTTGGGTGATGGAATGTGTGAGAGTGAGAATCCTTTTTGTGGAAAGTAACGTCCGTTTCAGCTGTCAGGTTTGCTTCCCTACCTGTTCAGTGCTCAGCTCTGACATGAATGGTTTTTTTTAAACAAACCTTGTTTTAAAAGTTAAAATTGAAATGCCAGTGACTTTGCTTGACATCTTGGCTTTTGGTTGTCGTAACCCATATAAACTTATTTCAAATGCTTGCTACAATCATTTCTGGAGCCAAAAAGACTTTGGAGCTTGTCAGCTGCTGCCTTAAATCTTTTTAATTTAAAAACTGCCAACTTGGATTCTTTTTAAGCCTTTTCGTCAAAGGCTTTGTCCAAGTTATCTTTTACTGCAAGTTTTGTTTTCTGCCTGGAGTGGTAATGATACAGGACCTTCCCCTTTCATTAATGTATGAAAATGTTTTCACAAGGTTTAGGATGCACACAGATCAGTGTCCTCTGCAAACTGCATTTGGGCTTTCATCTGGTTACTGCTCTGAGGACCATTGCTGTGGGGCTAAGACGAGCTACCTGAGCACTGTAACTTAGTGGCTCAATTCTCAGGTATCATAAGAATTTATGGGAATGGCTTATGGCATAACAAATTCCTTGACTTTGGAACCCTTTGAAAGAGTTCTTTGCCCCTTTACAGTTCTGGTACAAAGCCTGGATGTCTCTGAGCATATCAGAGCCATAATTAAACTTGCTCTGAGCTGTTAATCACTCCCTGGGCCAGCCTATGTGTGCATTTTACCTTTGCCAGCTTGACAGGTCTGTTCCTGTGGCTGCCTGTCAGCAGCCACAACATCTGCTTCCCTCTTTTCATAGGCCCTTCTCTTCTAGGAAGGGGAATTTCTACTGGGCCTGTGTAACTGGAGGGTGAGAACTGACTGTCGTCGTGTTCTGAAATGCCTTCTGCACTCCCTGGCACTGCCAACCCTCCCTTCTGTTTTGTGTTTCAGCCTGACATGAGCAGCGTTGGTTCCAACTGCCCAGAAAGCTCCTAAGGAGTGAAATGTTGAGCTGCACTTTGGATCACACACATCCAGACCTCCTGATGACAGTTCTGCAGGTCTGACCCAAGGAAGAGGCTACAAACCAACTTTTTGTAGTGTTTTGTAAACTTAATTATTGACAAATAACATGCATAAGGTACAAATAAGGAATGCTCTCTGTCCCTTTGCTGCTGTTCTCGAGTTCTTCAGCTCTGCTTTCTGGTGTTGTGGTGCCAACTGATCCCCTCAGATTACCCACAATATTTACTCTTGCGGCTCTTGAATATTGATCACTAGAGATTGTTTTGCCTTAAGTCTTGCACCAGTGTCCTGCAGCACAGCAGTTTGTTTTGCCACTACATGCACTGCCCTCTCTTTCCACACCGCTGCCTGAGTGGTGTTCCCGCTGTAGGTAGACATAAGAACCCTTTGGATGTCCAGTACCAACAATAGAGGAGTTTACTTGCCACAAAATAATCCAAAAGGCATCACCTGCTCTTTTGCCCTGAGCTGTTCCCATGGGGATGGTGATTGTGAAGTGACCAGCGTGGATAAAACCTGGAGTTTGTCAGTCCAAGGGCTTTAACAGCAACAGTGTGGGAGTGCCTGGAGCAGAGTTTGATCTGGTGTCAGCTGTACTGCCCCTGAGGCACCTGCAGGAGAGAGCCCTAAGGGCACACTGTGGCCAATGGGCTTAGTTTGTCCTGCAGAAGTTCACCTCCTGCGCTGGGAAACTCTTGGAAGTCAGCAAATCCCAATTTTGAATTTGAACCTCCTCATCTGGAGTCACCTTGGAGACAAAGGTTCAGTGACAGGGTTCTGAACAGTCGCTGGGGTCAGAGGGTACAGATTTGGGAGGTTCCCCCTGAAGAGCTCTGCCCATGGCCAGGAGTGATGATGGAAAGGAGCTGTGGATGCTGCTTTTGGATGGAAGCAGTGACTGCCTTCCAAACAGCTCTTTCTCACTGATCTCCCATTTCAGTTGTTTTTCTGCTTGCCCATCAAGGGTGCACTGAAGGCACAGAAGTGCCTCTATTTCCCGTGCTGAGGGTAAGAGGAAGCTCTCACTTGTTCCCTCAGAGCTGGATTGCTCTCAGTGGTTCTCTTGAGTGCTGGCCTGAGGGCTGGGTGGGCAGAGCTCTTTTTGGCCCTGGTGCTTGGGGCTTTGTGAAAAATTAAGGAAACTTCCATTTTTGTTCTGCTGTCTGGATGTTTAGGGAAGGCTTTGTAAGTTTTAGTTGATTAAAGACTGTTCTTTAAACTGTTAAATAAAGATTGCCATGGTCTCTGATCAGAGCAGCCCTGCCCTTTGATACTGAGCACCACCTTTCTTGGCACTGACCCCAGGTCTCCTCCTCTCAGCCTGTCTCAGTGTTCAGAGGGAGAAGCTGCTTCCCTTTGGTCACCTCACAGTGCTCAGCTCCTGGGTGGACGTTGCGGGATTCTGACTGTTCCCATCGATGTTGGCCTGTGGTTCATCTCATGGGAAACGAGGGAGGCTGAAATTTTCCCCTGCAACTCCTGTCACTGTTCTTTTCTCATTCCTGTTTCCAGGCAGGAATCCTGGCTTGCACTGGTGACCTTGATCTGTGTTAAGTCTTAGAGACTGTTTGGAGGTAAAGGAGAAAACTAATCCACTCTCTGTGTAATCCAAATCCTTAAGTGGGAAGGATGGTGCAGTGCTGGGGGTTGTGATATGCCCAGGAGTCAGGGCAGGACAGGGCATTGCTGACTGGGCTAACACCTCTGGGAGCTTGGGAATTAGAGGGTGGCAAACATGGTACCTGTTCTAAACATGGGTTTGTGGGAATTCTGAACTGGGGAGATGGACCTGTGTACTAGAAAAATGAACTATAATAAAGAATGGATTTAGAAACATGGATCATGGGAGAGGATAAATGTGGTGTTTTAATGGCACGTCATGTCTCAAAAGATCTGTGGAATTCTTTAAAGAAAGTCCACAGGGATACAGAGAAGGTCTGTTGTACTGCACTGGCAGGTTTTTGTGCCAGAGGCTTTTATGACAATGGGTGTGAGCGAGCCATGGAATGAGATGACTAATTACAAGTTAGGAATAACTAATCTGTCTTGGTGGAGGACCAACTTTTCTGACTGTAGTTATCCTATATACCATCAAATTTCTAACTTACCTGGGAAAATGAGCCTTAACGGTGATGAAACTATTCAAAGTAGTCTCATCTTAAACACCTCCAGGGACGGTGAATCCACCACCTCTCTAGGCATTGGAATGGCCTGCCCAGAGAGGTGGTGGATTCACCGTCCCTGGAGGTGTTTAAGATGAGGCTGGATGTGGC
>JAWMRA010000079.1:3532636-3551523 GCA_035584735.1 Pseudotriccus pelzelni | reverse complement strand
CAGCTGCTCCTCAGGCCCTTCCCCTCCAGACCCTTCCCCAGCTCCGTGTCCCTCCTTTGGACACTCTCCAACAGCTTTAGATCCCTCTGACACTGTGGCCCCCAAACAGCCCCAGGACTCGAGGTGAGGCCGCCCCAGGTCAGAGCAGGGTGGGACAATCCCCTCCCTGATGCCCCCCAGGACAGGGTGGCCCTTTGGGCTGCCAGGACACTCTGCTGACTCAGATCCAACTTGTCACCCACCAGGACCCCCAGGGCCCTTCCCTCCAGCCTCTCATTCTCCAGTCTGTCCCTGCATCCAGGGCTGCCCTGTCCCAGGAGGAGGGTCCAGGACCTGCCCTTGTTAAACATCTCAGGGCTGGGGACTGCCCAGCCATCACACGTGTCAGGGTCTCTCTGCAGGGCAGAGTTTATTTGGTATGCAGGCACTATGTGTCCTAAAAACAAATCCCTGATCCTGTGGCCACATCATCCGTGAGAACCGGTGAGCTCAATTGTCTCTCAGACGATTCAGCATCTGTGTGAGGCATTAGCAAAATGAGTAGCTGAGACTTCAAGCAGATGCAGCCTATTTAATTATGGTCTGTGACTGCAACTGAGCTAAAAGAAACACTCAGCTCTAGGGAAAAAAAAATAAAAACTAAAGAGGCACAGACACCAAAGCATCCCTGACATTGCTTGGAGATGACATCATCTGTACAACACCTACTTCCACAGGCAGGAGTCACAGCCCGGGCAGCAGTGACACTGCCTCTGAACAAGAGGGAAAGGAAAGGTTAGGGACAACTGAGAAATGGGACATGCAAAGCACCTGCACGGTATCAGCAAGCTTCAAAGGTGAGGGGAAAAACCACTCCCCGCTCCCAGACCAACCTCAGGTCATTTAGTTGACTCCTCCTTCCTGCCAGCCAGGATCACAGCCCACAACGTCACTGGTGCTCCAGAGGACCTTGGCCACGGCTCCAGATCACACGGCCCTGCAGGGAGCCCCTGCCAGGGGCTGTCTGGGCACAGACACACCTCCAGCTTCTCCCAGGGACACAGGAGGGGCAGCTCCTCCTGTGCTGGATGTGCCTGCCCAGGGCGTTGAGACCTGGCCCTCCCTTCCTTTCCCCAAAGTTCCTTTTCCCCCTGCTCCCACAGCTCCAGGTTTGCCAGGGCTGTTGGCATTGCCCTGCCATTCCTCTTCCCCCACCAGGAATGCTGGATCACATGGAGCTGCCTTGCTCCAACACCAGCTCTGGGCAGACAAACCCCAGGCACTGCTTCCCTCCTCTTGGTCACTTTTAGAGGCAGCTCAGAGCCTGGAAAAGGGAATAGTCGACTCCTCCAAAACATCTGGAAACAGCCTCCACTCGCACCCTGCTGAAGCCATCCTGAGGCTCTCCAGGAGCCAGCAGCATTCCTGATAGATCCTGCCCTCCCCGCAGAGGCAGACTGGCCCGAAAAGGACTTCAGGAGTCCCATGACTGCTCCGTCAGCGCCTGCCAAGCAACGCCCATCGCTCCCCTCCACTGTCGGCACCGTGCAGGGGTTTAACAACAGCTAGGGAAAAGCAGCAAGCCACGGAAAAAACAGCAAGCCAAGGGGCCAGGCAGCCAGGCAGCAGTCAGCAAGCTCCTACCTGCGTTCCTGGCCTCGGCAGGTCACCTCTGCAATCACTCAGCTCGTCTCTGACCCTCTGTGAGCACTGGCAGGCACCGAGGCCGAGCTTCCTTTTTCAAAAGAGGGGGGGAAAAGATCCCCGTCTGATGGGCGGCCCCAAGGCGGAGGCTCCGGCAGCTGGGGAGGGCTCAGACACGAGGCCACTTCCCTCCCCGTGACCCCAGCGCCGGGGCGGCCACATCCTGCTGCCTCCTGGTGACACGGGCCTGCAGCGCAGCCCAGGGAGCAACGCGGCTGCCCAAACCGGCGATCTCTCCGCTTTCCTTTCGGGGAAGCCGGGCTGCTTCCCCGGGAGATGACACCAAGTCCAGCTGCTTTTAACTGCACCCGTGGGTGAGGAGCCTGTGACAGCCCCTGTGTCGATCCCACTTCCCCCCGAGTCATTCCCAGTGTCCTTAACCCCGTTGCTCAGGCCAGAGTTCCCAGCACAGGCCACAGAAACCCCCCGGGTTCCACAGAGCAGCCCCCACACCTCGGGTGCACTGAGCACTTCCAGGGAAAACTTCACAGAGTGAGGCCAAGAAGAAAAGCGGCTCCAAACAGGCAGCTCGTACAGAACACCAGGGACACACACGCACATTTTTTCCATAATTCCACCCCTCTCCTTTCACAGGAGGCTGTTCCGCACTAGCCCAGTGTCTCGGGACAGAATGATCCCAGTTTTCTGTGCTCAAAGAGAGATTTTACTGCGGAGAGCAGGGAGCAGAAGGATTCCAGCAGCTGGGCTGGGTGGCACTAATGGCAGTCCCTGCGCCCCCGGAGCCAGTCTGGCAACAAACCGGGACGAGGCTTCCAGCTGCTCCCTAGGATGGATCTGTGATACGAGGAGCAAAGGTCTACCCTGTGCTTACCTCGGGCAGGGCAGGGCAGGGAGAGGAGGGCTGAGTGTGGCTGGCAGACACGCCTGGCCATTCATAATCCCGGCCAGCCGGCACTTCCACGTCAGCCGCTTCCTATCTGGCACCACCTCCAGCCTCCCGGCCCAGCGAGCTGCCACTGTTTTCCCAAAAGCTAATCCTTCCCCTCTGCAAGCTGGCTTTGCTCCTGCAGGATGGCTCCATGCTGCTGCAGGAGAGCCAGGCACGGTGTTACCCTCGGTATCACCTTCCTTTTCCATCCTCCACGCCCCAGCCCGGCAGCAGAAGCTGCTGGAAGCTACTGGAGAAGGAGCAGCTCGGATTCAGCTGCACCTCCAGCCCCAGGCTGGGATCACACCAGCCCCTTAATTCTGCTGCTCTGCAGGACAACAGCCACATTTTTCTTTTTGGAATCTGCTTCAGCAGCAGCCTTCACAACAAAACCAGAGCCATTCCGAATGGGCACATTGGAAATGCTGAATTCCCAAGGTCTGGGTGAACAAAGAGCCTTTTGTGTTTCACCAGAGTCAGCTTTAAGAAAAGTCCTGCCAGTCCCAGCCGCCCCCAGGCCCCGAGATTCCGATCTGCTGCACAATTTGGAAATTCCCAAGTCAGAAACTGTAGAGACATCAATTCTCCAGCCACTGCCCACATCTCCCAGCCCTTCAAGGAAAGAGGCTTTTTTAGGAGAAGGAAAGAGGTTGGTGTAGAAGGAAAGGGGTTGATTTTCCAGGAGCAGGACAGGCTCCTTACATTCCCCCAAGCCATTCGGAGGCTGAGCCCCTCTGCATGACCATATGCATGAGAAAAGGAAAGAGCATAATAAAAGACCAAAAATAGTTATGCAGGGCTTTAGCTGGCATCTCCTTTGCCCCTGCAAGGCTGAGCATTCCAGTTCCAAAGTCAAGTCAGTTACTGGAGCAAAGGGGAAAGCCCTGTTAAATGAAGCCATAGCTGGGATTGCAGCAGATCCAGGGGAGGTGAGGGCAGCAGCTCTGGCAGGGCCCGGGTCACCCAGGAATGAGACAGCTCCATCCATCCCGGGCAGATGGAGGGACAGGCAGTTCATTACTTGGCTCTGAGCTCAGGATTTAGATCCAGACCACGGGTGATGGCAGGAGGGATGTTATGGATGACACAGCTCACACTGCAAGGGGATGCTGAGGGAGCAAGTGCCAGAGAGGCTGGATAACCCTGCCTGGCAGCAGAGAGGGAAGGCAGGAAGACTGAATTTCCAGCGTGGTTTGTACCTCCCCGCAGCCACAGAGGGGACAAAAGTAACTTCTGCAAAAGGTCCCTCCTGCTTCCCCTCCCCCAGGGGAAGGTCAGGCAGCAGATGCTGCAATTCCAAGCTGTTCCCGTGGAGCAGCAGTGACTGCAGGGAGCCCCGGGTGTCACCAAGTCAGGGCCAGCTCTGCTGCCTCTTACGTGACATCGGCATCCATTGCAATGTCAGAGCCGCCGCTGGAAGGTTTCCACGGATCCCGGCAGGACCGGGCTGCGTGTGGAGGCAGAGCTGATCCCTGCAGGGCTGTGCTGAGCTGACAGGCTGGGTCATGACTCCAGCACGCAGGTTAACTGCACAGACAAATGTTTCTGGGATAAAGCATGCCAGGGGCAGCTCCCTCTTTCCCAGAACCCAGGCCTGCTCCTCTGGGAAGAGCCCTCGCTGTCCCACCACAGGGCTGTCAGGGCACTCCGGTGTTTGAGTCCCAGCCGAGCTGCTCGTCTCTCCCTGCTTTTGCAGGCTCCACAGAACCATCCTCACTGGACAGGGATATTCTGGAACCAGCAGCAGTTCCATCTCCTCTAACTTTGGGATCTGCCCCCACCCAAGTGAAAGGTCACACCAGTTTGGAGCATGAATTCCGCATTAGGATGATAAAAATGACTACAGCAAACGGCACTACTCTAACAGCCACTCTGGGGTCCCAGGGAGTGTGGGATCTCCCCGTGGGATCCCAGGAAGTCTGGGATCTCCCCAGGGCTGAGCTGGAGCACGAGCTGGCCACACGGCCAGTCTTTCCCAGATCCTGGATAATCCCATGGACAAACAGTCCCTTTCCCCACGCCAATGTCACGCGTTTGGATGAACAGCAGGATTGTTTCTCCCTGACACGAGGCCCACGAGGCCTCTCTTCCCCTTGGGATACAGCAGTAACCCAACACATCAGCTCCAAGCATGGAATGAGCCCATGGATGACGAGCTAGAGATCACCTCAACACCAACCACATCACAGGACCTCCTGCCACAGCGAGAGGAAGGAGAGGGAGGCTATGGTAGCTCCAAGAGAGGCCTGCAGAAAAGAGTCACAGTGCCTTCCAGTGCAGCCATGGGACCAGCTTCCACCTAAACCCTGTTTGGGATGGCTCTGGCTCATCCTCTGTCCCAGGGGCTGCTCTGGAATCAGCACAGGGCACACACAGGAGCACCCGGAGCGTCCCCACGGCTGCCTTGTCTCACACTGACTCAACAACAGCCCCTGGACCCCAGCCAGGCCTGCTGGAGGAAGTCGGAGCTGTCACAGGGTGATGGATTTTTTGCTCTGGCTTTGCACATGTGAAAAGTGTTGCTTTGCTGGGTTTTTCTGGCCTTTGCTCTGTCCTCCCTCTGCTCTCCCTTCTGCTGCAGGTACCCCGAGCAACAATGCCCCCAGTTCCACCGGGAGCAGAGCAGCACTTCCAGCACAGCTCCAGCTCCAGAGGGGAGCAGGCAGCAGAGCACATCAGGCCTCAGGGATAACTCTGCCTCCCAGGGACACCTGGAAAAAGCAGGATAAATGCACAGCCTAAGGTGCACTCTTCACTGACAGCATTAGCTGGATATTACGTATTTCTAAAGATAAGCTGCTAAACCTCCAGTAAAGCTGGTTCTGGAGCCACTTACAGCAGCATTTGTGGCTCAAGAATCACAAAATACCTCCCTGTCTCACAAGAAATTAAAACTCAGAGCTGAACACTGTGGGAAGGACTGGGAAGGTTCTGCAGCCTCTCTGCTCTGACCCCAGACACTTTCACTGCTCACAAGGGACATGTTCCCTCTGTGCAGTGTGGCCATGGAGATCCCTGGTCCTTCCAGAGGAGCAGGAGTGACCAAGAATGGCACAGACCGGCCAGTCTGACCTCCACAATGGGACTAAATCACCCCATTCCAGTGCAGGTGGTCGCTTCCCATCCCATCAGTGGCAGGGTCACGTTAGATGTGGACAAGGAAGCAGCTGGCAAAGAGCTCCAGAGGCAGCTGAAGTCAGGAAGAACTTTGCTCAGGAGTACACTCCAAGCTCCCCAAGCCTCAGCCAAGCCCATTTCTGTGTCTGATAATGGCACAGGTCACTGCACAACCCCACATGTGTCCCAGAGAGCGTCCCAGGAGCTCCAGGGTGAGCCAGGCACAGGGAACCAGCTCCCTGCTCAGCACCTGCACTCAGCTCCTCTGGGTAAACCAACAGCTCCAGCTTCTGCCACCGCACCAGGAACTCCCAGTGCCCCTCTCCTCCCTTCCCAGGCATTCTGAGGAGTCGTGAGCTCACCCTCCTTCTCAGGTTCACCTCACACACAAGTGACTAAGGCAGAAAGTGAATGTGAAACACGGAATACGCAGTCCAGGGATCAGCAACAGGCAAACTGGGAGCTGGATGCAAGCCCAAAGCTGGGAGAGGAAGCAGAGTGCAAGGACAAAGCCCTGGGGACTGCCACAAACAGGTGGCTGGGGAAGTTCCACGTCTCCCAGCAAAAATCCCTCCCTGCCCTGTGGCTTGGCAGAAGATTCCAGACCCAGAAAATGGGTTTTAAACCAAAAAAAAAAAAAAAAGGATGGAAATCGAGAAAGTGTGGCCACTCTGTAGCTCCACGCACCTGGAGAAGGGAATCCTGCCTTTCACTGGCAGCAGGGCCCATGACAGAGATGGTTTTCCTAAACATCTGTATTGGACAACTTCAGATCCCCTTTCCTCTCCCTCTGGAGAACTTCCTGCCCTTTCCTCTTGCCTGTCTCTGTCACACAGGTTTCTTTGGAGGAGCTGAGCTCACTGTACTGCAGATCAGAGCAGAGGCAGCTCTGTAAGATCAGCATTCCTGAGCCCACAGCAAGAGACAGAAGCAGAGCAAGAGTTTGCTTTCAAGTTCTCCTCATGAGCTCTCCCTCCTGACAGCTGAGCTGTGGCTCACCATGACCTGGAAAAAAAAAGTGGAAAATTCCCCATTCCCTGAGCAGTTCAGATTAAGGAGTTTAAACTTCAGGGCTAAGCCTCTGCCTACAACAGAAACAGGCATTAGCTGGGCTGGAGGAGGTCAGGGGGGGAAAGAGATGGGATAAAATAGGGAAGTTACAGCCTGTAACTTCAGGGTTGTGCCAGCAAACCCTCTGCTCTCTGTGATGTTGGGTTTTTTCCTCATCACGAACTTTCGGGCTGCTCGTGAATCCTGCAGCAGGTGAACCCCCCACCCGACCCCAGCCAGGGCTCTGCTCGGGGATGTCACATCCAAGGGGCTTCCCCTCCAGGACAGGCAGACCCACACCCTAATCCATACCGAGATCCCTCCGTGCCCTGATCCATCCATGCCCTGCCCGGCGGGCTCCGAGGGGGCTCCGGTGCCTCCTCCCCCCGCCCGGCCCCTCGCTCGCCATCGCCTCCCGCCCAGGGAAACGCAAATAATTAACACAAATAATTAAAGACCAGCGCGGGGATGCGGCGACCGCGGCTCAACAGGTCGCTCGTCCCGTCCCGCCGAGGCCAAGGCGGGCCGGCCGGGGGAGGTGGGGACCCCTCCAGGGCCCCTTCCACAGAGGCCTCTCCAGCAGGGCCCCGGTGTTCCCTCACAGACCCCTCAGAGCCCCCAGCCCCGCCGAGCTCCCTCACACACCCCCCTACTCCCCTGAGACCTCCCAGGGTCCCCCACAGACCCCTCAGACTCCACAGCCCCGTTGTATTCCCTCAGAGACCCCCCCGCTCCCCTCAGACCTCCCGTGCTCCCTCACAGACCCCACTCTGCCCTCAGACCTCCCGCGCTCCCTCACAGCCCGCTCAGACTCCCCCGCTCCTCCCAGACACCGCCGCGCTCCCTCACGGACTCCTCGGACCCCACCGCTCCCCTCGGACCCCTCCCGACCCCGCCGGCCCCCCGTGCTCGCCCACAGAGCCCTCCCCGCCCGCTCGGACCCGCCCGCCCCGCAGTCCCCGCACCTCTCCGGCCGCGCTCGGTCTCCGGCGGACGCGCACGGGCCGGGCCGGGCCGCAGCACCCCCCGCTCGTCCCGCAGCGCTCCCGCCGCCCTCGCGCCCCGCGCGCCGCCCGCGGCCGGACCTACTTCCTCTTAAAGGGGCCGCCCCCGGCGGGGCGGGCAGGGCCGGGCGAGGAGCCGCGGTTCGAACCGTTCCAGTTTATTTTATTCGGTCTGCTTTTATTCCATCCCGATGTTTTATTTGTTCAAATATTTTATTTTTATTCATTTTCTATTTCCATATTTCATTTTCTATTTCCGTATTTTATTTTCTATTCCAATATTTTATTTTCTATTCCCAATACTTTATTTTCTATTCCAATATTTTAATTCATTTCATTCTACCTTATTTTATTGTATTTGATCTTATATATTTTATTTTATTCTGTCTTACTTTATTTCCTATTTTTTAAATCTCCTTTACTCTATTTTTATTTTAATTTCTATTTGGTTTTATTTGTTTTCTACTATATTTTCTTTCCTTTATTTCTTTTTCTTTATTTTTTTTTCTTGTTATTTTGTTTTGGTTTATTCTATTTATTTATTATTTATTTTCCTTTTATTCTGTTCCGTTTATTTCCTTTTATTTTATCTACTTTATTATATTTTATTTCCTTTTAATGTTTATATATTTATTACTTATTTTTATTATTTTTCCTTTTATTCAAATAAATGATTTTATTCTATTTTAAAATTTTTTCTTCTTTTTTATTTTTCCTCTTATTTCATTGTCTTTATTTCCTTTTCTTCTATTTTATTTACCTTATTCTATTTTATTTCTCTTTATTAATATATGTATTATTTTCTTCTTTTTATTTTTTCTTTTATTCAGTTCTATTTATTTTATTCTACTTTATTTTCTTTTATTCTACTTATATTTTCTTTTTTATTTTTCCTTTTATTCCATTCTATTTATTTCCTTTTCCCCTATTTCATTTCCCTTATTCTATTTTCTTCGATTAATATATATATATTATTTTATTTTTCTTATTTTTAATCTTATTCTGTTCTGCTTATTTCTATCCCTTTATTCTCTTTTATTTGTTCTCTTTTATTCCCCTTTATTAATATTTGTGGGTTTCTGGGAGCAGGGATGCTCAGGGCCCCCAATATCCCTGGGATTAAACGATCCATGGAAACTGGTGGAGCTGGGACAGAGCGCAGGGTGGGGGGTCAGGAGGACACCAGGAGCCCTGGAAAAGGCCAAAATGCTCCAAAATCCAAAGGGAAAATGAAATGAAGGTTGGGAAGCCCCAGCCCTGGACTTTGAGGTCACACAGAGGAGAAGCAGCAGAACGAGGGGGGGTTCAAAGGGAGTTTCTCACCCCCGGCAAACTCCACTGGGAAATCCCGGGGAAGCCCCAGAACAAGAGGTGACCAAACTGGGCTGTCCCCACACCCGACAGCTCCTTCCCAACCCCCTCCCCCGATCCTGCATCCCAAGGGTTTTTCCAGGGCCTTTGACATCACCACAGAGCTCTTGGGTGCCCTGTGAGCACCCAGAGCCCCGTTCACCCCCCTGGGAGCTCACAGCCCACCCACCCCAGACCCCCAAACCTCCCGTTCACCCCCCGGGAGCTCACAGCCCACCCACCCCAGACCCCCAAACCTCCAGTTCACCCCCTGGGAGCTCACAGCCCACCCAGACCCTCAGCTCAGCCCCAGAAGGTGCTCACAGCCCACCCCAGACCCTCAACCCCAAAATTCATCCCCTCAGTGTCCACAGCACACCCCCAGACCCCCAAAACCCCAGTCCATCCCCTGCCCCCAGGTGGTCACAGCCCACCCAGACCCCCGTTCATCCCGTCACAGCCCACCCCCAGCCCAGCTGTGCCGCAGCCCCCGGGGTGAAGCTCCAGCTCTCCCCGTTCCCAGCTGGCACAGCCCCATCCAGCAGCTCGGATGCTCCTGCACAGCAGCTGATCCCACTCCTGCTCCAGCCCCGGGGCCTCCCTGCCTGGATTCCTCCCTGGCACAGCCGATGCCGTGCCCGAGGGCAGAGCCCATGTGCCAGGAGCACTGCCAGCTCCGGCCTGGTCCCAGGGACAGGATCATGGAATTGGGCGTGGAAGGGACCCCTGGACCTCACCTGGCCCAGCCTCCCTCCCTGAGCACTCAGGACTGTGTCCAGAGGCTTTGGAATAGCTCTGCTGACGGAGACTCCGCCACTTCCCTGGGCCGGCTGTGCCAGTGCTTGGGCACCCGCGGAGCAAAGTTCTTCCCAGATTCAGGTGGAATTTCCTGTGCTGCAGTTCCTGCCCGTTCCTCTTGTCCTACAGCTCAACATCCTGGAGCAGAGCCTGGTCCCTGCTCTGCCCTCTCCCTGCAGCCACCGCAGCCCCGGATCTGCGCAATCCCAGGACACGGGAGCAGAGGATCTGGATCCCTCCTGCCCAGCAGCAGCTCCTCTGCCAGTAACAGCCAGCAAGGCGCTGGGCTTGTGGCTCTCAGCCCCGGGGAATTCCTGTCCCAGGATGGTTCTCACAGGTCCTGGCTGGACTGCAAACCTCTGGAGCACCAGCAAAGCCAAGGCCTCATCCCTGCTGTGGCAGGATGGGGCTTTCACCCTCAGCTCAACGTCACCAACGTCACTGGGGGCCAAGAGGAAGAGTCAGAAGGGGCCCATTTGTGGCCTCATTAAGAGCAGAGCAATTATTTTCCCAAATATTGGGTTTTAGCTGCTGTCACGATCCAAAAACTAGAACGATTAATGCAGCTTTAACCGAGACTGACTGAATTATTTTTCCCTGTAATTTCACTTTAGTGCCAGGGCCTTCCAAAAGGGTGGCATAGGGATTCCTCACCTGCTTTTGGAAGGCAAAGAGCCTTAGGAATGAGATTCCTCCTAACCTCCCCCAAAGACACATCATTCAGTGCTGGGGCAAATCCACACCTTGGTTTTGGGTCCATCCAAACTGGAAGGGTCTTATAAAAGGACCACTTACAAAGCCAAAAAATTTAACTTTGTTTTGAAAGTTTATTGGATCATCTTGACACAAAATCATTACAGCAGCTTGTGGTATGTTGTTTTCTTTATCTTTTTTTTTTCTTTTTCAAGGGAATGTTGATAGCAAATAAATTTGTGAATGTAACACATCATACAGTTTCAAAATTCTAGAATCACTGCACAGGATTCTGTAAGAGACTCTACATGCTAAAGTGACAGTTTTCATCCATGGATTTAAAAAAAAAAAAACAAAAACCAAAACCAAAAAAAACCAAAAGAACCACTAATCGAGGAACATTATCCTTTAAGACGATTTTAATATGTTCAGTTTCTAATACACAACTGGCTAACCAAGGGAGGCTGACCAAAACCAAACCCTCCACGTCCCAGCAGCACGGTCAGACCCAGAGCTGGGCCTGGCCATGAACCCAGAGCACCAGAGCAGAGCCTTGGCCAAAATCCCTCCTGGGGGAAGAGTGTGAAGAGCACAAGACGTGTAAAGCACAGGACATCACCCAAGGGATAAGACCACCACCTCATCCTGCTCCCTGCGGGGGGTTTGGGGTTTTTAGGAGTGGTGGTTGTGCTGGAAATTTGCAGACCCACCCAGCTCCTCCCTGGGCACCCTCCTGGAGAGCAAACGCCTCCCGAAGTTCTGGGTTTGCTGTGTGTGGAACAGCAAGGGAAAAAATGGGGAGGGGTAAAAAATAAATGGAGAGCAAGGGATGTGGGAGAAGGACATGAGCTGAGCATCCCTGCAGGACACAGTGACATCCCTTTCCAGTGGTGACTCCACAAGATTTCAATGGTGCGGAATGGGCTTCACTTCTGACCCTCCCTCTCCCTCTAAAGGAACCTGCAGCGGACCCAAATCTGCAGCTCCTCACCCCCAGCCCATCCTGCACCTGGAGGGGGGGATCCCAATCCACCCCTTTCCCTCCTGCACCCAGGCAGGGAAGCAGCTCCTCATCGCCCCTCCTTCCTGCATCCTGTCTGGGAGAGGGGCTCCCAACCCATCCCTCTCTCCTGCCCCAGGGCAGGGAGGGCTCTACCAAATCTGCTCCCACTGGTGCGAGGGCAGGGCCGGGGGCCACGGGGGGGACACTGGGGGGACCCTGGGGGGACACTGGGCCAGCTGGTTGCAGAGCCCAGAGGGAGGACAGGGCTGTGCCTGCACACAGAGTACGAGGGTTTCTCTAACCTGGCCACGGATAAAAGCGCAGGAACAAGCCCCTTTGGAGTTCCAGTTTCTTGCTACAGCTTCACTGCTCAGGAATGTGGAATGCAAGTGGACTCAAACACAGCAGCAGAGCCAGCTCAGGGGGGACAGGCCTGGCAGACTCTGGGTGTGGAGCAGAGACCCAACAGCAACACTTCCAGCCCGTCTCACGCTCCTGCTCTCGACTCTTCCAGCTGTCACTAAAAGAAGGTTAAGGCTCAAGGCAACTACTATAGACAAACTCAAACATCCCAGTTCTCACAGGGCTCCTTTGGATTAGCTCAAGGAGATGGAGGATGTTTATATGCTGATCACAATAGATCTTGAGATAATAATAATAATAAATCATATATATATATATATAAAAAAAAAGAACAAAAAAGAGGCCTTCAGGTCCAGCACCAGCCTCTGCTAGAAATGTACATCAACTACAGCAGCCCTGAAGACATATTCCATGGCTAAGGATTCAGTCAACCTTCCCTGGCATAAGCACAAGCAACAGACTGTGCTACTGGTGATGAAGTCCTGCTCATCCCTCGTCCCACGCAGATGGAAGGTCATGGGATCATCATGAGCTGCTGAATAAATAGTGCCCTCCCCTCCCTCCCTCCCCTCCTCCCCTCCCCTCCTCCCCTCCCCTCCTCCAGTCATGTCACCAGGATCTCTTTGGGCTAGAAAGGGTTAACACCACGGCTTGTAAAAAGTTGTGAAATAAAAAGGTAACAATACAGCCTTAAAACGCCTAAACTGCAACGGAGGGTGGAGTTAACTGAAAGCACGTGCCCCAGGGTAGTACATGCGTACGAGGGAGAAACTTAACACTTGGGTCTGCTCGTCTTTACACGTCAGCTGTGTGTTCCTTGTCCTTGGAATACTGCAGAGGGAATATTCAGCACTTGGACAATGTCTCTTTCATCTCATCCAACAGGTTGCTAAGCAGGGTGGAATCGTTACATTTCCCGTCTATGGATACTGAGTTCTCTCCCTTGGAAAGGAAAAAAGAAAATAAATCCATCAGCCCCTCTTCCAAGCTGGGATGATTTTATTCCCGAGCTCAGGGAAGGGGCAGCGGAAGAGAGGGAAGGCTGCAGATTTGGCTTGTCTCACCTTTTTTACCAGTAGGCAGACGTGATGGCCCTGGATAGAACGGCTGTACATGGATGCACAGGAATCAACACGTTCCACAACTGCAAAGGAACAGGAAGGCCAGTTAGTGGGACAACTTTTAACACAAGCCTTGCTGCCCCCTGTTCTGCCTGGCCTGAGGAACAGCAGCTTCTGCACAGGGGAGGAGGAAGTCGGGGTTAAGATGGGCCTGGCTCCTCCTGCCTTCTGGCTGGGACATTTCACAACAAGAGGTGACTCATTTGTCTCCTAAGGCACAAATGCTGTGTGGCAGAAACACTGCCCAGAAAGCAGATTTCTTCCCCAGAAATGCTCCCAGTGAGGCAATGTCTAGTGCAAACACCAGAGCATGACGAAACAGCCTGTTGTTTTGCTTCAGCCAGCGCTTGGGCTTTAATTGGTAAATCCAAACCTGGAGAGCTGACTGAAACGAAGCCCTGGAGATCAAACCCACCCTCCAGGGAACACTCACAGCCTGAACTCCACACATGTGATACCTGTCACATGCCTTGCTGGGCTGCAGGCAAGCCCCGGGGACAGAAGGAGAGTTCATTCTGAACAACACTGCCTGCTTTGAGCACTAAAAAACTGGAAAAAACTCATCTCCCAAGTTTATTTAATCTGGCCTTCACCTGCTCTTGTGGCTGCTGAAGCCATGGAGTGTCGTGCTTGCCAAGCACAGCAGAGATTTTAGCACAGGGAGCTTTGCAGAAGGTTCTGCAGGGAGCAACACTCACCTGAAAAATGATGATGAAAACAGATCTTTGCCAGTAGATGCTGGAAAGAAATGCTAATTCCATCTACTTTAATAGAACTCATGTGCAGATCTCCAGACTCCAGGAGCTTGGCAAAAGCATCGCTGCAAAACAGGGAGGGAAGGAAACCCTTCACTAGAAACGCAAGGGGAACGCGCCCCACGGAGACACGTCAGGATGGAGAGGTCTAAGTGCCACCAAGCTCTAGGAAAACGGGATTGCAGCAAATATGGGAAGCACACTCCAGACTCCTCTGGAGCAGCCAGAGGTGCCCCTGCCACACAGGGCAGGGAGCTCCTTCACAGGCACTCGAAACAAGCCAGTGGGCACAATCTGAAGTTTGACACCACCCAGGACGCTGAGCCAGGAGCAGCCTGGCTGCAGCCCAGGCTCAGCACCCCCAGGGCAGCACTTACCTATAGCAAGGCGTGGTGATCAAGTATGAAGCACAACTGAAGTGCAATTTGAAATCTAGTTTTTCATGGGTTGAACCTTCATCGTTCTGCAACAGGTCAGAGGAAAGGAGATGAACGGGAGCCCTGAGGCAGCAAGAGGAGGCACCATCCCCACCTACCAGGCACCAACAGGGACTGCAGGGCTCAGTCCCCTCTGAAATCCCCTGGCTGGGCCTGCAGGATCAGTCTGGGAACAACCATCCCACTAAAACATCGGCCCACTCATGGATTTGGGCAGCTGGGTTGATACAGGTAAGGCACAACTGGCTGCAGGTTCTGCCTGCACTCTGCTGGAAGAGACTGAGCAGACTGAGTTTAAACTAACACTTGGAGATGTGGGTTTACAGCTCATTATTTCCTGAGCAAAATAATAAAGGAGTATCTCCCAGATTCTGAGGTACTGAAAATAGGACTAGCCTGCTATTTTTAAGGAACTCTTAAAATAGAGAGAATGGCTGACTCAGGAGTAGCCACAACTGTCTCTGCTCAGGCAGCTCATTTATTGTACTGAAATAAGACCAAATCCCCACATAATTATAGACAACTCAATACTTATCAAGCAATGCCTTCAGATAACCTCACTCTTGGTCTGGGTTTCCAGCCTTATTAACTCCATTAATTCTCATTACTGTTTTCCAGCCAGCAGTGTCCAACTGCTGCCTGGCTAACTGGGATCAGGAGGAACAGCCCCTGATTCCACGTCCCAGATCACTGCAGGGATTCTGCAGCTGCCACTGTGCCCCTGTCCCAGGCTGCCCTGCTCACACAGTGTCAGCAGTGACCTCTGAGGACACTCTTTGCTCAGGATGTCATGTGCAAACACTCCTCTCAGGGCACAGGGGGTGGTGCACCAGGGATGAAAGGATGCCTAAAAACAGCTCCAGAGCAGAACTTCCCACCCAGGCCCAGCTCCCTGACACAGATCCGAAGGAAGCAGTTGAGAGCTGCACTTACTTTGACTATAAAGGACAGTGTTCCTTTTAACTTCTGCGCCATAACAATACTCTGAAGTGTAAACACAAACTGGGCTTCATTAGAGATTCCTGGCATGGAAAGAGGAGAGGGAGAAGTCAGGTCAGAACACAGTTTCCAGATCTAAGTCATGGATAGAATAAACTCATTTATGTGCTGACTATTTTTGAACCAAGTTTGGAATTTTCTGTGTAGCTGGGAGAGTTCCACACAGTTCCTGTGGTGAGTCAGTGTTACAGCACTTGGGTCTCTCTGCAGCAGCATTTGGGAGAGGTTACTGAGCAGGTGCCTGGGCAAAGTATGTCACGGTGGCACACAGTGAAGCTGTTTGTATTACTGGGAATTATAAAGCTTTCAGAGGTAATTTGAATTCTAATGTTTCTGTGTTTTCCTTTTAATATACAAGTCTGTGTCAAGAACAGAATTAAAACCAAATTAAATACCCCATTGCTTTTTAAGGGGGATCAAAAGGCACCCTGAGGCCCCCAGAGCCCTCTGTGAGCTGTTCCAGTATTCCAGTTAACTCTGGTGAAGGAAGTGAGATCCAAGGAAGTTCAGCACTTCAGCTGTCCTGCTGTGCTCTGTGCAAAGCCATCATCCTTCATTTCTGTGTCTTATCACTCCTGAAGGGCTCAGCTCCCCTCCTTACTTACCACAAACCTTCACTGCACGAGGCCTCTGCCACTGAAACAGTGGGACAAACAGCTCCAGAATAAACCCAGAGTGAATTCTACTGGTTCACAAACCCCTAACTTGGCTTCATTTTCAACCTCACAGCAAACTCCTCCTGAATGTTGGGGGTTTGTAGTCCAAGGTGTGCCAGCCTGCAGGCACCTGGAGAAGGAACTGGGACACTTGGGACTCCCAGCCCTAAATCAAGGCTTTGCTCTTGCTGCACAGAACCCCCCGTGTGACAGCCACACTCTGAGGAGCTTTATCCTCTCCAGGGAACTGTGGGAAAGCCACCCAGGCAGAGACAGGGTTTTTTTGGCAAACAGAAGGGAGTTCAAACCATTCTTCCCACAGGAGGGCAGTGCAGGGCCAGCCACAGTCCAAGAACCCCGTGCAAAGCCTACCAGGGGGGAGCTGGAAGGGCACAGGAATCCCATCGTGGACTGAGGATCCTTCTGGTCGGAGCATTTTAGTGTTGAGAGAGTCCAGGACATTTAGTTCCATGCTCTTAAGGAAGCTAGTGCTTTTGTTCTCAAAGATGACAGACACAGTCACTTGACTGTCGTTCTGGAGGTTTCCTTGGATGTCATAGGTCTGCAAACCAAGGGAGAAGTGTCACAGGAAAGGTTCAGAGACTCCAAGGAGCAGAACACAAGGATAAAACACGGCTCAAAAGGAGGGAATCTGTACAGCTAGAGGGTAACGAACAAACCCTGCTGATGAGCTACATGGGGGGAAAATATCAACTTAAAAACTAAAGCGGGACACTCGAAGGGATGGGAATTGTTACAGTTCTGTCTCCTGGGATTAAACAGTTCTTCAGTTACATGATGCCCACCTAAAGTCACCACATCATCCCTCTGTTCTCAGGGAACACAAAGAGGAGACATCTGGTGCAAAACTCACCATTTTAATGTACGGATTTTCAGCAAGAAGGCGGTAACTGGACATGGGCTGAAACACAAGAGAGAGATCAGTGTCACGGTGTGAGCAGTTTCTCTGAAGAGGGGCTCCCTCTCCCTCCTCCCCAGCAGTGCAGCTCTGCTGCTCCCCAGGCTGGGCTGCCAGGGCACAGCTACTCACTGGTAGTGGCTCATCCTCTAGTGTTCCGTTCTGCACCGACTCCGCGGGCTCCTCCTCGCTGGGATGGCTCTTCTTTTTGGATTTCTTTTTGTCCTTGGATTTCTCCTCTTTCTCCTTCTTGTGCTTTTTCTTCTTATGCTTGGAGGATTTCTGTTGAGAAGAACAAGAAATTCCAACCAGCCCTTAAAAGCCCCCCTGATCTCTAGCCACGCCAGCCTGACCCCTGTACCACACTTCCAATCCACCCTCACTCCGCCCTTTCAGGACTGAGCCAAGTTTTCCTTCACTGCAGGACCCAAAACAAAGCTCCCATTCCCTAAATCCAGGGCTGAGCCCCAGAGAACCTGTGCTCCCCCCACTGCGATGATAACGCCTTGTCCCAAAGCAGCCTGGGAGCAGCACAAGGCCAGATCTGCCCAAGTGCTTGGAAGCTCAGCTTTAACTGTGACCTGTTCCCTGGCTCAAGGAACAGCCAAACCCCTCAAGGTTTAGGGCTCCTCAGGGCTGTGACATTTGCAGGTGATCCTAACACTGAAAAGATGCTGTTGGCAATTCCTGTGTGCTGCTTTTTAAGGAATTTGAGACAGCAGGAGAAGGTGGTAAAGGGTAACAGCAACTTCACAGGATCAGAGGATGACTGAAGTTGGAAAAGACCTTTAAGATCATCAGGTCCAACCACCAACCAGCACCACCACCACGGTCACCACTAACCCATGTCCCCAAGGGCCACATCCATGTTTTTTGAACGCTCCAGGGATGGTGACTCCACCCTGGGCAGCTGTGTCAGGGCTTAACAACCCCTTCCATGAAAAAACGTTTCCAAATATATAATCTAACCCCCCCGGTGCGACTTGGGGCCATTTCCTCTTCACTTCAACCACTTACCTTTCCTTCCTCCTCCTCTTCCTCCTCCTCCCGCTCTTCCCTTTCTTCCTTTTTGGCCTCCTGAGGTTCAGCCAGCACAGCAGCTCCCGGTGCAGGCTCGCTCTGAGGACAGGAGCAGAGGGATTTGGACATTGTGCAGCTGAAACAACCCAACCTCACACCAAAGGAAGTCCCAACAGTGACTCTCATCCCCACTGTTATTTCAAACATGACACTAGGCTCACATGGGATCAAATCCTTCAAGTTATGCCTCTGAAACCCAGCAAATATGATCAGCTAAGGACACCATTCAAAAGGTTTCTTCCAAGGAATCCATCCCCTTCTATTCCCTGTTTCTTGCTCTACCATCTCCCATCAAAATTCATGAGATTTTCTCTTTCACACTCTGTCTCTCATGTCTATTAATGCTGCTCATGTCTAGCTCACACTGGGAAATAAAACCCATGCAACCAATATGATATTAAACCCCACCAGCAACATTAAAATTGACCAAGGCTGTACCTGCATCTGTGTTTCTATTTTTATCCCCTTGATCTGCACAGCAGAACGAGCCTGAAACCTCCCACTCCACTGCCTGTGAACTGGGGACACACGTATCACTGCTCCCCAGCAATGAGCTGAGGAGATGGAGCTGATTTCCCCTCTGTGCTGCAGGATGACACAGCACAGCCCAGACACCATCACAAGGAAGGTTTCCTGGGAGGGGTAAGCTGTGGGATAAGGGTTACCTGTGCCTGGGGTGTGGGAGCAGGAGCTGGAGCAGTGGAGAGCCAGAAATCCAAGTCTTCCCCCTGAATTTCAAGAGAAAAAAATCATTATGGTTGCTTTGATACAATTCTTAAAACAACCAACCAATCAATCCCCTCCAAAAACAACACAGGAAACCAGAAGATCCCAGGGCTGGAGCCCCTCTGCTGTGAGGAAAGGCTGGGAGAGCTGGGGGGGTTCACCTGGAAAAGAGAAGGATCCAGGGAGAGCTGAGAGCCCCTTGCAGGGCCTAAAGGGGCTCCAGGAGAGCTGGAGAGGGACTGGG
>JAWMRA010000079.1:3512670-3524087 GCA_035584735.1 Pseudotriccus pelzelni | reverse complement strand
AGTGGGCACGGCCCCAAGGCTGCCAGAGCTCCAGGAGGGTTTGGACAACGCTCTGAGGGACAGGGGGGGATTGTTGGAGTGTCCTGGGCAGGGCCAGGAGTTGGACCGGATGATCCTTGGGGGCCCCTTCCAGCTCAGGATATTTTGTGGTTCACTGCTATGGCTTCCTGCATGGGCAGGACTACGGAGAAGAAAACCGACCAGATACTCAAAATGCCCAGGCTAGAAAAAGCTGAGGAACCATTTTGACAGCACCAAGGTGACAATGCTGACCCATCCTGCTCTCCAGACTGCGTTTCAGCGCCCGGAATGGCAGCACTCACTCGGAGAACTCCCCGCAGATCCAGGCGGCCGCGTAGAGCACCTCGCAGATGCCGTTGCGCTGTGTGTTGCTGGCCAGGAGGTGGGCGTTGTCCAGCAGCGTGGCCATCTGCGACACCGCAAACTTCCGGATGGCCTTCACCCTGATGGCCACGTCCAGCATCTGCGCCGCGATCAGGTGGCCGTGCCTCGTGCCCTCCAGGCGGGTCAGCTCCACCAGGATGCTGATGTACCTGCGGGAGGGCCGTGGGGGGGTCAGCGGGCAACTGACCCCCCCCGTGTGAGGGGCACAGAGCCGGCAGGGGAAGCACTGACCACTCGAAGTTGGTGATGTACTGGTAGTTGGACTGACTGCAGATGTCAATGATCTTGGTCAGCAGCTCGTCCCGGTACGTCGTCCCTTCGGCTTTGTCCACGTGGATCATCAGCTTCTTCACGATCTCCATCAGGTTCTTCTTCGATACCTGGCAGGGGTGAAGGGTTGGACCACAACTAAGCCCTTTCCTGTACTGCCAAGTCCTTCCAGTTCCAGCAAAGCTCTTGGCTGGGCCCATGTCACATGTTAACAGGAACCACCTCTCCAGGTCCCAGCTTTGATCACATCCCAAAAGGGAACCGGTTTGTGTCTCTGTGTAATTATTAAAGTAATTATAACAATTATTATAACAATTATTATCTATAACGTCGTTGTTCAAGCAGAGTCAGCCAAAGTGCACAAGGCTGTGCTGGGGGAGAGCTGAGGATCAGAATTACTCACAGCAACACAAAAACCCAGCAGGAAATTCATCTTCTACTGTGAGATGAGCAAATTTACGAGTTAAAAACACTTCTGCTTCTAAAGGAAACAAATTTAATAGTCCCTGGCCTCCAGTGCAATTCTAGCACTTCAAAATGGGTGATTTTCAAAGTGAGAAACTCCTTCCAGTCTGAAGCAAAGTTTTTAAAGCCCTCTCATGCTGTGCCAGGTGTTTCACTTGTCATAAGTGCCAGAAAAGACATGGGAGTTGTTATCACAAGTCAAGGGGGGCAGAGAAAGTTGCATGTTTGTCTTAACCATCCCTTTCCTAAAGGGACCAGAGGCTGGAGAGGAAATAAATGTAGGAACATACCATGCCATAGAGGAGATCTAAAGCTCTGAGCCTGATGGACTCATCTTTGTCATCCAAACACTGCAGAATGAGATCCTTGTGGGACTGAACCGACTTGGGGTGTGTTTTCAGGATTTTGGACATTGCTAACAGTCCCAGGTACTTCACTGTGAAAGACAAAATAAAACTTCTTTCCAAATATAGAAACACTGCTTTGTGCTGAGCATGAAATCTTAAAAGCTGGTTTCAGTAGAAGCACTTGGTATTCAGACACCTGAATAAAAATCTGTGATAAAGAAAAGCACTTTTGAGCATTGTGCATCACAGATTATAGCCTTTAATTTCCTAATTCCATATACAGACATGTAATTACAGATATAATCTTCATCAAGGGCTTCTTTCACACCTCAAGTTTTATCACTGATATTAACACATGTATTTTATATGTTAGAAACTATGGAGTTGGAGAACAGGCGTCCTGGGATGAACAGAGCTTTACAAGCACTGAAGACTGGTGTGTAACAGTCCTGTTCTCAATGAGAAAAATTCAGATGGCAGCAAAAAGAGCTGCACAAAAGAAAGATTTCCCAGTGCTCTTTGTGGTCACTAAAATAAGTCAACACTCCCATTTCACTGTTATGCTCCCACTGCTGAATACCCCTCACTGCTTTCCAAGCTGCCAGTCTATAAAAAGGGAAATCCCAGTGCATGGAAAGAACTGGTTTAGATTTACAAGACCACAAAGAGCAGTAATTATTGCTCTCATTTGTTTTTTTTAAAAAATCACTCTAAAGAAGTGCAATTATTTCCACATGAAACCCCCCAGCCATTGTTTGGAGCACTCCAGGCCCTACAACCCCAAGGGAGGTGTTTGCAGAGGCAGCCCCAGAGCTTGGGGGCCAAGGATTTCATGAGGACAAGCACCATACTTACAGTTCTGGTCAGAGTCTTCTATCAGTATCCTCAACTTCTGAACACACAGCTGGAAAAAAAAAGGATCAAGGTCATGTTTATTACAAGTCTTGGTTAAAAGAACTCTTCCCAAAGTTTACTCGTTACACAAAGCAGGGTATTTAGCACCGAGGGTCTCTTGTTTAGAGGGTTTTGTTGCATCAACAGATTTCCAATCAGGAGGAATCTGATAGCAGGAGATGAATAAAGAGTTTGGACAACTCTACATGAGGAGAATCTGCGTTTTAGAGCCAAATAAATAAGAGAATTCGTACAGGAAATGCACCTGAGTGAGAGCACTGCAGGGAGAGCTCCTGCTTTAGCTCCTGGCAGAGAACACAACCCCAGTCCCCCGGGGCCCTTGGGGGCACAGGGCAGAGCAGAACAACCCTCCCAAACCCAGGCTGGTACCTGGATGCTGGCACTGTGGTTGGGCATCCCCGAGGACAGAGAGATCAGCACTGAAACACAGAACACAAACCCCAGTCAGACTTTGGGCCCTGAGGGGCTGCAACAACACAACACCTGAAGGGCTCAGCCCACAGGCCAAGGTGTATTTATCTATACATAATATTCAGATGTATATTTATGTATCATATTTATATTAGAGTTTATTTTGTTGTCTGTTTCCTTTGACTTTTGGGGGTCTGGGGGAAGGAGAGAAGGTTGTGACACAACTTATAGTTTCACACACATAAACAATAATAACAAGAGGGCAGGAGGAGAAAAAAAAGTGTAAAAACCCCTTTTACACTTTTATTTATAGAAATAGTGTTTGTTTTACAGCTCACCCTGCCCTCTCTGAGCTGAGCCAGCATCACTATCCAAAGTAGCCACACAGGGGGTGTCAGGAACCCTCTACTCCACACTCCGACACGAAAAGTGCCAAGTCTCAGCTGGAATATTGTGCTATCCTCCTTGCCTTCTCCACCCCAGTCATGGAGCTCACACCCCTTCCCCAGAAACTAAAACTGTAAATCTGTAATTCAAATCATCTCCTCTAAGACACCAAGTTTTTAAAACTGTGAAGCTGCAAAATTAGGAAAAAAACCCAAACAACTCTGATCCATCACCACATAAGAAAACTCTGGCAGAGACACCAGCCCTGTTTTAATTCTGCTGCTGTTGGTATATTTTGTAGTTGTAGCAACATTTAGGAGCTGGCACACAAATTATCTTGTTTGTCTGTACTTGGTTTCAGCCTCACCCCCGGCAAAGGATCTCAGCCCCACAGTGACACAAAGTTTGCCAGGACTCTTATTCCAGTTATAAAATGCATGAAGTTAAACAGAGAAGGGTTTACAGAGGGGGTTAATTGATGACAAAGTTCATCACGGGGTTTTTTTGAGGTTACAAGTTTCAGTTCTCACCTGCTATTACTGTGTTCACACATTCATACAAGAGAGACATGGCTGAGGTGCTGAAACAGAAATCCAGGATATTAAATAAGGAATAAACTGGCACATTTGCAAGAGTTGTCAGCAGTATCTCAGAGCAAGTTAACACCTTGAACTTCACAAGAAATTGCCAGTATTCTGTTCCATATCCCTTCAAATAGATTAAATGATTCCCACTTAAAAACTGCTGGGGGGAGGAATTTTTTAACGGGAGGTTTAAAACCCAAAAACTCTTCCTGGAGAAGAAGCAAGTAAGAGCACTGTGACAAGGAATGAAGAAGGAAGTATTACTCAAACTCCAGCACCAGCTACAGAGCACTGGAGCAACCTTGTCCAAAAATCAAATTAAATCCTCTACCCGAGGTCAAAAATCCAGGATAAGGCAGATGGAGAACCTCAAATCTCCCTCCAACGAGTGAGTCATGTCCCAGCATCAGACTGGATTGAAGACATTGTCCATTTTCCTGGTTTTTCTGGGGAATTTAATCTATTTTTGACTGCTGTCAAACTCCTCTGTAGGTATCTGGAGGCCAGGAATCCAAGGAGGATGGCCAGGAATGGTGTGGCTGGAGCTGCTCTCACAGCTACAAAGGTATCTGTTCCAAACCTGCTCGTTCCCATCCATCCCTTTGCTCTGCCATGTGAGGAGAAACAAACCCTTTCATTCAACAGCTCAGGCAAGAGCTAACACTGGGATGTCACGATAACTGGGAGATGGTAACTGCCTCCAAGGCAGCTCCTGCTTTCAGCTCAGAATTAGAGCCAGAACAACACCCCAAAGCAGCTCTAACAAGGGACGAGGAAATGTCTTCAAATTTATTTAATCTATATTTTTTATAAAGTTAAGAACTCTCCCAAAACACATGAGAGAAAGGACTTTAACATATTCCTTGTCAGGCTGTTTTGGTGGGTAAGGCACTCCCAAAATGTGGGAGGTGAACAGGACAGGCAAATAAACAGCCGAGCCTTTTTTAAGGCAGGGTTTTCATACATCCCCCATAGTCATCTCTGCCTTAAAATATAGTGAAAGGAAAGCAAATTTCTCCAGTTTTCACACATGCTTTGGGGGAATTCATGCTGACAGACACTCAGACTTCCTTTCAGGTCTTTCACCTCACTCGGGTTTTTCAGAAACAGCACTGATGTGAGATTAGCTTTTGACATTTGAAGTCAATATACTGAAATCCAGAAAAAGCTGGGAAATGCATCCCCAGCCCAGGTGCTGACCCACCCACCAGGCACTTCCCCAGTCCTACTGAACCAAGCAGGCTCTGTCCCACAAACCTGTGGATGAGGTTGGTCAGGGGCTCAATCAGCTTCTTGCCCAGCCTTGGTTCTAATGGAGTAAGAGCACCAAACTATTCAAAGAGAAGTGCAGACAAAGTGATTTAATAACTGCTTTTAAGCATCATCAAAATGTTATGTAAATTGCTGGATGCAATTGCAGCTCACCGTATTTAAACCAAGCTCTGTTAACATAGTTTTTCCCTTTGGTTACATTCACAAACATCAGATATTCCTGGTGTTTTTTTATTATTTAACCACACCTCCCAGCAAGAAAGCCATTTCACACCCAAGGTGATTTAACGAGAACCCCAATCCTAAAAAACCAAAAAGCAGAATACTCGCCAGTTTTATAATTTTAATGAGAACCCAATTATTGGTGGATGACGTCATCAACTTGAAGAAGAGCGGAGCGAGGGACAGGTAGTTTTTGGGATTGCGTCGAGCCAGCTCACAAATCACATTTACTGCAGCAGACTGCACACCTGGGAAACAGGGAAAAGCAGGACTCTCAGCAGGGCCTTAAATGCCACGGACATTTCTGGTGCAGAACCCCCAGAGCAGAAGCAGTTGAAGGTTCAGATCTGGGTGTCTGATGCTTTGGCCTCATTCCCAGCTGAGGCACTGAAGTAAAGGCAAGGATGCCAAGCAATCTGAGAAAGGATTTTATTTAATTCTGGCTATTTTCTAACATATCAGCAAGCTGGGTGTCTGCTCTGGGTCCAGTGTGAGGAAAAGCAGGACATTGCCACATCCCTCCCATCAGCTGTGGGACACAAACAACAGACAGCACCATCAATAAACCCCCTCAGAAAGCTTCCAAACACTGCTGCTGCTTGAAAATGTGTTCTTTAGACAAAAACAGTGATTCCTTAAACAACAATCTGACTGGACAAGTTCACTCCCTTCTCATCCTTGGAATGGACTGTTCTCAGAGTGGAATGTTTTAGTCTGGACAGGCTGGGTGTCCCAGCAGAGCACAGCTCCTCTCCAATAAAGTCTATCAGGGATTTTTTATCTCTGTTTGCAGGTGAGGGATGTGTGTGGTTTGCTCTCCTTAAAAATATTGTCCCTGGAAGGTGCATCTTCCACGCCCACAAGAAATTAGCCCAATCCATGCAATTAAATTTGTCCCTCTAAATGCAGACCCAAATCAAGTGGAGATCCCAGAAATGCATCACAGATAGAATTCCTAAATCAAGCGGAGATCCCAGAGCTGCATCACACAGAGAATTCCTGGAACAAGTGTTTTGGTGCACTGAGGGAACACCAGCACCTCCCAAAGACTGAGTAAAAATGTGAATATGACACAGAGCAATTGCAAATTTCATGTTCTGCTGCTGCTGAACTGCAAAGACACTTGTGAGGGGCTCGAACAGCAGTGTGGACTCAAGGATTTAACTAAAAATAAATTATAAAATGCACTAAGTGATGTAAAATTATTTTAAGCATGTCCATTGCAAGCCAGTAGCTGCAGCTTGGGAAACAACAACAAAACCCTAAACCCTGAGATCAACTGAAGTATTTTTAAGTCAAGTTTAGTAAGCAACACACCAGGAACCATTAAGCTGCTTTGTCCCATTAAGGTTTAATCCACTGCTACAGTTTGAGTAGCTTTGGGTTTGAAGAACTGGGCATTTGAAAGGACGTGGTTTTAACGTGGCAACATCTGTCAGGGCTCTGCTGGGCTCACCTGCCCCTGCATCAGGTGAATCAGTGCCCAAAAGGGGATCTTGGGGATCCTCCTCTCCACCAGCTCTACAAGCACACGCGTGGGAGCAGCAGGAGTTCCCTAAAACCCACTCACCGGGATCTGGATCTTCAAGTTTCTCTTTAAGGCGAGGGAATGCGGGACGGAGGGACTCGGGGTACTTCAGAAACACCTTGTACATGATCAGCACTGCCTTCTTCCTGATGTAAGGCTTTGTGTGGGACATCTGCCAAGGACACAACTCAGTCAGGCTCGCAGGGAATCTGTGCTGCCAGAGCTCTTGCAGGCCACAGCACCTTAGAGAACGTGGTGACCCCAAAGTCCTTGCTGGGAGGCTCGACTGGTTTTTTGGAAACTCAGAGACAAATATTGCTGTTTAGCACCAAAACTAAACAGGTATTTCAAGGTGATCCTCTTGAGCTAAGGCTGTAAATGCTCCCCCCAAAACCACCACGAGAAAAGCATCAGTTTTCACATGTTATGAGTCCTAAATTTCACAACTGTTTATCAAATTTCACCGATTTAATATTCTTTTATTACAGGGAAGAGTCATTTCAATCTCATCCACTCACCAGAGTCATGATGTCATTTGCCAAGTCCCTGGCAAGATCTGGAGTAACAAAACAGGACAAGCCAGTCAGTGCAACTCCAGTATCATACTGGTTAGGGCTACTCAGATCCTAAAAAAGGAAAAACAGGCTCAAAAATTTAAGATCATACCAATTTTCTCAGACCAATTTTATTCACTCAACACAAATGAGGCAGAGCTTCTGCTTCATGGGACTATTTATATCAGCCCCTAACACCTGCTAAAATACAGCCAGCCTGGGGTTTAATAACGGGCACCAGGAACCATAATTAAACAAGAGATGGATGATTGCAACATAAAAGCAATTAGAGAGATGGCACCTTGGTGGGATTCTAGGAATGGAAGTCATTTTTAAACACTCGTTACAGGATCACCAACATGGTTAAAGTCCTAAAAAATTGGTATTAAACACTAACCCTGCAAAGACAAAGCCCAAGTGTCACCAGCTTGGCTGGGAACAGGCACTGTTGGTGAGTGCTCACCAGCTTAACCCATTAGAGAAATGGGATTATTTCCCTGCCAAGCTGCTGGCAGCACCCACAACTCCCAGGCCACAAAGGCATGGCCCAAGTCAGGGTGCGGAACAAGTTTCCTTGGCCCTGTTTCCAGTCCAGCATCCTTCTTAGTCCTCCATAATCCTTCAGGGCTTTCTAAGCTTCAGACACTTAACATGAATATTTCTCTCTGGGCATGTTCAGCCCAGATTATAAACTCAGATCTCTGCCTACAGAGCATCCCAGGATCTCTCCTGCACTGCAGTTATCAGGAAACGGGAGTGTGGAGCAGCGAGCATTCCCATATGGACTGCCAGAATTAACTGCCCAGATCCACGTGGACACACAGGCAGCTTCAGGAGAGCTAAACATAGCCAGGCCTTTGGGCTTCTGGGCCATTTGCATCTCATTTCAAAACCTGCTGCAGGTGGTGGGGAATTAGATTCTACTTTAGGAATAATGAAATCTGCTGCTTAAGGAGCATAAAAAACCTGCAATTCATCCTGGCTTTAATGTATTTTGAGAGCTGATGAAGCCTTAAAATATAAAGTTGGTGGATCAATGAAACATGAAAAGGCATTAAAAAAGATACTTTTAAGAAAAAAACTCAAGCACAGAGTAGAAGAAGTAGCCAAGCAAGTGACTGAAATTCAGTAAAGTCAGGTCTCCATAATCAAGAAAATGGATGGACATTCATATTGAGAGCAGAACAGTTTAAGAGATAAAGGCAAAAGCACCAGTTCTTTAGGGAAGATACTGGGTAACATCCCACTGATCTTTTTTAAGCAAGTAAAACGCATTTTGGCTCCCTAGATAGTAAAAATCTGGGCACATCTTGTACTGGATCAGTCAAGTTTTAAAGCAGTGATACTTTAAAAAAAAAAATCAAACTTAAGAGCTTTAAAAACAATTGTGATCTGAGGAATGGGAAAATTATGCTATAACCCAACAACTCTGAAAAAAACTCTGAAAATGAATACAACACACTTGGGTACAGAATACAGAACTTTACATACATTCTGCACCATTTTTACCCCCAGTTGTACCAAAGAAGCCAAAGTCTGATCTGTCATTCCAGGAGAAAGGAGCTCTCACAAGTAGATATTTTGTGGAGCTGGTGAGTGCTCCTTCTCCTTCAGGAATGGGGCCATTTTTCCTAACCCTGACATTCTCCCTGGGGCTGCCTGAGAGCCCAGTGAGTGTGAGAGAGTTCTTGCTGTCACCATGGGCCGTGCTGAACAAACACAGGGATGGGATGAGACAGCACAAGGGGGACTGCTGAGCATCCCATTAATCCCTCAGCCTGTGCAATGACTGCAAATCAAGAGCTCTGCTTAAACACCTTTATACTCCTAAAAGAGAAACACTTGTGCAGATGTAAAAACACGAGCAGGGAGAGAGAGAGTAAAACAAGACGTACCTTGCGGATCTGATTAGTTGTCAACATGATGACATCAGTCCCCTCATGAAAGCACTGGGAGGCAGCCAGGTAACCAATGCGCTGGGGAAGGCCAGGAAGGGAAACACAGCTTGGTTTTAAAGTCAGTTTACACAATGCTTAGATAAAAAACAACTGGTTGCTTTACTAGCAAGGTTAAAAATATGAGCAGTTGGGTTTGTGGGACATAAAATGCATGACAGGGTCTTCTAGGAAAGGGGAAAGAATAATCTCAGACAAGTAACACATCTCTAGTGATAATACATCTGGTTTAGGGATAATAAAACCACCTTCACCTTCTCTGCTCTGTTACAACACATGGGTTTAGTGACCACACAGATGTTGAAATAAGGTAGGATTGTCTACGACATTTACTTTGTCTGTGTTGACTCCTGACTTTCAGAGACTTAAGCCCAATTTGGAAATTATTCCTTAGGAAACAACATTCCACCCTGTTTGGTGAAAGAGCACAAAACAAACCTTTCAAGAAAAATTATAAAGCTATTACAAAATAAAACATGCCTGCTACTAGGAATCTCAGGTAGTCTTTACACAAAAATACTCTGGTTTTTCCACGAGAAGAATCTGACAGCTGTTGTCAAACACCTGCAGTAGCAGCCCAAATATTCCCCACCGACTAGGAGGACACCCAGTCAAACAGTCAGGACAGCTGCAGGGACACCGGGAACTCACCTTGAATGTAAACTTGGATGCACTCATGACTTCAATAATGTTGAAAGCAGCCCAGCTGATGTCATAGCCCAGCATCTGTAACTGTGAGCAGAGAAGCCAAGAGAACAAACTTCTGAAATCAGAGACTTGAGGAAATCAAGATACCTCTCAAAATTGAGGATGTAACAAGAGGTTGAAAATAATACTCTGAGATGATTTATGAGTAATATTACATTCTACAGCATTCACAGGAAATGAAAGAAGTCTCCAAGTTCCACAGGAAACAAGTTTTAAACAGTTTGCATTAACTCCAGGCAACAGAGGTTGTGGCTGCCCCATCCCTGGGAGCGTCCAAGGCCAGGTTGGACGGGGCTTGGAGCAACCTGGGCTAGTGGAAGGTGTCCCTGCCCGTGGCAGGGGGTGGCACTGGATGGGCTTTAAGGTCCCTTCCAACCCAAACCAGTCTGGGATTCTATGATATACAAGTAATATGACCATTGGTGTGAAGGGTTTGCTTCCTGGATTTATTTTTTTTTTTTTTTAAATAAAAACCAGAACATAATTCTTCACCATTATTTTTGTCTTGTCCATGTCAAAGGAGAAACAAGACCAGTTTCAGTGCTCATTGCACTATGTGATAAAAAACAACCCAGTCTAAACCAACCTTTTTTTTTAGAATTGTTTTAATTTGAAATCAGATTTGCTCCCAGTAAAATCCAATTGCACCGAACAGAGCAGGAACGTGCAGGCTCTGCCCTCGGACCCGTGGAGTGTCATCCCTGCCCTGTGGGCAGCCTGGGGGGAGCAGGCAGTGGGCTCCAAGCCTGTTTGCAGGGCAGCAGGACAGCACAAAGCACAGCTGCAGGGCCAGGGCAAGGCAGCGAGGCACTCACATATGTCAGCTTGCAGACGGCGTTGGCCTTCACCGCGATGTTGTCCTGCTTCAGCTCCTGCTTGATCTCGTCGATGCACTGCGAGATGTACTTGGCCTGAGGAAAAAAAAACAAGCCAATGTGGGTTCCTTCACCAGCTCTGCGGAGGGGGAGAAGCAGCAGAACCTGGCATTTGCCAACACCACGTCTCACGCTCACACAGGATTCTGCAGGCACTCGGTCCTGATGGAGCTGCTTGGTAAAAAGAACCATCACAATTCTGGGGGGGTTTCCCTTCCCGTCCCTCTCCCTCACAATTACACCACTCAGTCCGGAGCTCTGGATTCCCAAACTTGCAGAAATAAAGTTGTTCACTGGAGATTTGAGCACCAGGGGTCTGAACAAAGCCCAGTTCACCATTCCTGGAGTGCTCCCTCACCCCCGTGGGACTCCAGAGAACCTGCTCACTACATGACTAGAAAAAACTGTGTCAAATGCTGTTAATAAGCCACCAGTTTCAGGGGACTGATGGGAAATATGCTGATGATATATTACTCCACTTCTGGGAACCCTGCACGTGATGGCACTGCAGGGGTGCAC
>JAWMRA010000079.1:3449864-3482188 GCA_035584735.1 Pseudotriccus pelzelni | reverse complement strand
CAAGATTGCTTATTTTGCCCGTTTTTTTTTTTTTTTTTTTTTTTTCTCCCATCAGCAGTTGAGTGAGGATTGATGTTTCCTGTCCTGGCTGAAGTTCCAGCTCAGACAATTCCAGTTTATCCACCTACAAACCTCCCCATCAGTTCCAGTGGGACACAGCCCTGGAAGCTTTCAGGGTGCCGAGGGAAATCGGTGCCACCACGAGCAGCCCCAGCTCTTGTCCTTCATGGCAGCCTGATTATCTATGGAGATGATTATCCTTTCAAGTCTCAGATATGGGACTGAATTGTGTCCCTCCGGGGAATTTAGGCAAAATATCTTACCTCTTGGTATGTGAGATTTATGGGGAATTTAATCACCCTTCTCCCCAGACATCCATATGTCTATTTTGTTCTCTTCCTTCTTTCTTTTCCTCCTTTCACACTGGCTTGGTTTTTTTTTTTCCCTTCCTGCTCTGGGTTAACCTTTAACTGTCTGATTAAAGCTTTGCACTGTAATGATCAACACAAGGACCAGGGCTGAGGGGTTTTTTTTTTGTCCCTCACAGTGCCTTTATCACTTTATGATATTCATAAAGCGCCTCAACATATTTTTTCTTCATTTATTTTCTCCTTCCTAACAGAAAGATCCCCAGAAGGAGGAAGAGTTCATATTGTGAACATCATATATTTATTCTCATGGTGATTATTAAGGACCAAACTAACTCTGAGGAGGAACAAGAAACAAAGCTGAATGTACAGAACTGGCCACGTGCTGCTATAGATATCAAGTTGGGTAGGGACTATTTTTAGAGCGTAGGAAGAGGGTGAGTATATTTTGCAGCAGGAAGTGATGGTTTCATAGATATGACCAGATCTGTGAATAACGGCAGAGTTCCTGTTCAGAGTGTTTTGGTTTGTTTCGTTTCATGAGTGAATGAGAGCCCTCTAAAAACTTACACTGAAAGGACTTTTCAGTGTTGGGTGAAAAATCCAAGGGGCTGCTGAAGGCAGGTAAATGAAGCATTGGAGACTTTACCAAACCAAACACTACAGAAAGTTCTCAGAAAGTTCCTTGGTAGAAAATGAATGGATTTTAGTAGTATTTTTGTGATGTTTACTGTGTAGTGTGAAGGGCGGTTTCCTGAGGTTTTGGCATTAATGTCATTTACTTCTTTGGGTTCAGCAATGTTATTGATGTTTGACAGTGACATTGCCTGTCAGACTATTGACTAAGTGACTGACCCTTCTGAAACTCCAAAAACTGTGAGCTTTGGGGGCTGCTCTTTCATTCCTGGATGAATGGAGCTTCCTGGAAAGCTGGATTCCCTCTGGGATTCAAGTGATTCCCTCTGGTTTCCATGTCTGTTGGCAGCAAGACCTGGGAGATGAGGGGGTGGCTCAAGGTGGCCTCTGGCCGTCTGGAGCTGGGTTTGGAGTCTGTGTGGATCCTGCTTTGGTTTCCATCCCTGCTTACTGCCACAGACAGTCACTTGTGTGTGTGTGTGATACCACATTTATTAGGATTTAAAATAAAGCTTGTAAAAAGTGGTTGGGATTTGTTGTTGTCTGTTCAGAACCTGCACTGGATCCCTGCTCTGCTCCACAGGTTGGAGCTTATGGAGGAAAACCCATACCCATTCACATTTTACTCTTGTCCCTCACAAAACACTTTTTTTTAGGGGCCTGCTGGGTTCAGAAGGAGTACAGATCTTTACTGCTGACTTCTGATCTGTAGAATATTTGGGTGTGTTAAGTAGGAGCAGGATTGCTGAGCTGGGCAAGGCTGAGTTGTCTTTCAGAGTGTGAGGTGGTTATTTAAGGTGGTGGGGTCTGCAGGGGCTTCGCTTTGGCTGCCAGTTTTCCTTGCAGAGGTGTGGGATCAGGTGGCTGAAGAGATTCCACGAGGTTCCTCCCAGCACCCACCGAGGGAGTGGGAAGACTGGGGTGGAGAGAGAGACGATGGCTGCCCTCAGCACCAGCAATTTTAGGCCTGGGTGATCCCTTCTGCCAGCAGTCCCCCTTCCCCAGGCTTCACATGAAGATTTGTTCTGTCAGAGTGGGTAGAGATGTCAGAATGGAGATGTTTTGGGCTCCCCAGTCCCGCTGCAGGGGGGGTTTATTTCTCTGTTAGGGTTCCTGGGGAGGTGAGGGTTTGTGGCTGGGCCATGGGCAGGTAGAAGCGACTCTGTGAGCTGCCCTCACCCTCAGAGCAGTGTGTTTGTCACTGCTGGGCTGAACTGGTCTGGTTGAAAGGGAACCAAAACACCACAAAGGATTAGTTTAGTCTTAGCTTGGGCCTCCCCTGCCTTTGTGTGTGAGCACAGGCACTGCTGGCCCAAAGCAAGAGGTGGTTTTGGGGAAGTGGTGGCAGAGCAGGTGGCTGTGTGGGGTTAAACTGTCTGTGAAACACCTTCCTCATGCCCTGGAGTGAAAGCCCAGCAGTTCCCTCTGCCCCAGGACAAGCAAGAGCTGGGTTTCTGTTTACATGCTCATGGGATCACCACAGCTCCCTCCAGCTGCCCTGCTGTGGGAACAGTGGCATCACCTCAAACTGCACTGAGAGGGCAGCAGCACGTACCAGTGAAGGTCCTGCTGTACCAAAATGATTGCATTGCCCTCTGCACTGTAACAGAACCATCATTTCTGGAGCTGGGCTGTGTTTTTGCTCAGGCAGACGAAGCCAGCGGGTCCTGCCGTGCCTGTCCCTCGTGGCTGCTGCCTTGGCCGCTCCTGCCGCCTGATTGCCTGCTGATGTATTTACCCAGCCCCTCCTGCAGGTATCTGGGGAGCCATTCCCTGCCGGGAGTGAGCAGTGGCCGTAGCAACAGTTGGAATTACTGTGTGCAAAGGCAAACCCGTGGCATTGTGGCTCGGGGAGCTGCAGGCAAAGTGCAGGTCCCTGGTGCAGCCACACTAAGTGATTATCCAGAGCACTCTGCATCCTCTTTGCCTTTTTCCTTCATCTTTGTGATTTTTTCAGTGTATTTTGGATCTTTGGCCACCGTTTTCTTTCCTTCCCATGTCCCTGTTAAAGAGGCCATAAAGCCCTCCGTGTTTTCCACTTAGTTTTGTGTGGTGATAAGCTTACAGACTACTGGAACTCCATCAGGCTTTTCTGCCTCTTGCTGTGGGGGGAGATGAGCTACCAAGGCTACATTTTAAAGCCCTTCCTTGTCTCTTCTTCTCTGAGGCTGGGAGGAAAAGTATGGATACAAGCTGTTCTCTGCAGGAGACCTCTTTGTATACATCCCAATATACATGTGTGTTCTTGGGGATGGCCTTGTGCCTTCTGGATTGAGGGAACAGCAGTAAGGGGGTGGTTCAGAGAAGGCTTTTGGTCTCTCACTTGGTGACAAATCTTGTGCTTTGGTTGTAGCTGTGGAAGGTGAATGGCACAGCCTTGATTTGGGGTAAAATCTGGTAACATTAAACATGAAGTACTCAAGGTGTAACTGGTATTTAAGCATGAGGCAAAGACCTTAAAATGCCAAGTGATGGAAGGCAGAGCTGGCAGGACACAGAGCCTGAGACTGCCCTTTGCTGAGCAGCTGGAATTGCTTTGGTTTGGCCTTTTCCCAGGCCCCTGTGAACCCTGTGTAGGTGTGTTGGCCACGGATACGCTCCGTGTGCTGATGGGTCTTCCTGGGCGAGGTGTAAGGGAAGTTAAACCCCGGGGGAGATGAAACACAAATTCCTGCCAGGCTGAAGTCTGTGGTGTGCCGGGCCATCCATCCGTGTGCCACACGGAGTGCTGGAGCCTCCCCTGGCTCCAGGGGAAGCTGCAGCTGCAGGAGCCCACGTTGCCTTTCCTGGTGCCTGAGCAGTGCTGATCCTCCTCCCCAGATGGAGGGAGCAGAGGGGCATTAAAGAGGCACTTGTCCCACCAGCCTTCCGCAAGATTGATTGGCTTTTCCTAATCCATCTTTTTGATCTCTGCTCACCATCTTGTCTCCAGCTGTAACATCCTCCTCTCCCTTGGATTTATGGACTGCTGCCTGTGGAGAGAGCTGCCACTGCAGGCAACCAAGCTGTTGTTTAAACCCAGGGGCCGGTGGGACTGACCTCTTTTGTTTTCCGAGTTAAATGGATCGTTTGGAGATCAGAATTTGGCAAATCCAAATGACTTCTGTTAATCCATGACTGGGGTCAGTGTTTAGGGCTGGGGAGGAGCTGCTGAAGTGCTGGGGGTGGAGTGGTGTTACAGCACGCTCATTAAAGGGTGCGAGTGTTGGCATTGATCTGTTTGTAACTGGATTGTTGCAGTTTTGCCCCTCACATCTCACCCTGGACTGCGGGAAACTTGCAGGGGATGACCAGGGCTCTTTGCACCTCTCTGAGGAGCTGCTTTGGTTACCTGGCCTGGTTTTGGGGGTGGAGGTGTGATCTGGGGAGTCAGGCACAGACCTGTCCAAGGGTAAGGGTTGCTTCTTCTGTGGGCCAGTTTAGTCTGGGCAGCCAAAGCTCAGAAATGCGTATTCTGTCTCTGGAGGGGAGATAAAGGGGTTTAAAGGTCTGTGTGTGGTGCTGTGAGAGGGAAAGGTTGAAGGGACCCGAGCTGTATTTCCATTTTTCCTTTGGTTATCCAAGAGCTCATCCGGATTTTCAAACCATTCATTTACCCCTCAGGTTTGTGGGGGTTTTTCTTTTGGGGGCTGCCTTTTTGCTGCCTCTCCTGTGCAGGTGATCAGATCTCACAGGGATCCCACTTTCCCAGAATCCCAGAATCCCAGACTGGTTTGGGTTGGGAGGGACCTTAAAGCCCATCCAGTCCCACCCCCTTCCACCGTCCCTGGTTGTTCCAAGCTCCATCCCTGTGGAAATGAAGCCTAGAAAAATGGTGTTCACCCTCAAGGCCCAGCTTAGTCTCATCCCAAGGATAAGCACAGTCTCCCAAGAAGAACCTAAATATAAAAAGATGTAAACTTGGAAGGGCACCAGGGGGGTGTTTCCTGCTCCAGGCAACGTCTGCTGCCCAATTTAATTGAACACGTTCTTTGTGTTCAGGGAAGAAACACAAAACCGGTTGAAAACTGTTGCTTTAGGTTAGAAATTGGCTTTGGGCTATGGATTGTTGCACTGTGAGATAACTAGTCCTGTACAAATACACCCAGGAGTCTGGAATCTGGTACTGGAGCACAGAATTATATCAAAATCCTGCTGTTTGGATACTTTGTGGGGGTGTTAACTCAAAAAACTGATGTAACCAAACCATCCAAACCGGGGGGAATTACAAATTACAACCTCCAGCTCGTGGCAGAAACGTAGCAAACCCTAATTTTCAATTTACTTTGCTTTTGTTCTGCCAAACAGTGTCAGATTTAGCTGGTTTTATTAGAAATCCGGTGCTTTGGAGAACAAGGTTACGAGGAGAGAGCTGAGCTGACTCTGGTGCTGGTCATGTCGTGCAGACTGTGATCTCTCTCTCTAATATGTATTATTGGGGCTGCTCCAGTTTTCTTGTGCTTATATTGATGATTTTTTGGTCGGGGTTAGCAAACAGTGCATGCTTATAGAAAGTGATAGTGGTTTGCATGAACATACATCTTTGGGAGGAGCTTTTGGCCACTGCCTTATTTGGCCTCTAAATCACAGACTGGGGCCTCTTGCAGCTGCAAGATGCAAAGGGTCTTTTTTGCCGTGAGGAGGTGAAAGGGAAAGATCCAGCTCTTTAAAGGCTGATCCTCGTGGCCTGAGGGGTGGCAGGGGGGTGTCTGGGGGGACTCTGCGTGTGTGGGATGGGAGCTGTGTGTGCTGGGGGGGCTCCTGGGCACCGGTGTGCTCGGAGGAGCAGCACTGGGTGTATTCCTGGCTCCAAACCCCTGGCACTGGAGTTGTAGGAACATGTGGATGGAGAAACCTGTTGTAAGAATGGGAACTGGCTGGAGCTGTGCTTCACTGCCTTCCACAGAAACCTGGATTCTCCTTTAAGTGACTTTCTCAAAAGTGCTTCCTTTCTGGTGTTTTTCTTTTTTTTCCCCAATGAAAACTGGCAAAAACTACTGAACTTTCCCCAGGAACTCACGTTTCAATTTAAAACTGAGCCTTTAGGTTGGAAAAAATCAGAACTCTGTGAGAAATTCAGCTGGAGTGGAATTGGCTGCAACAGCCCCAGCGTGTGTGTGTTTGGGTTTGGTTTGTTTTAAACTGGTGAACAGCTTTGGGCAGTGCCAATAATCCCTCCAGACTGCAGCTCTTCAGTTTAAACACTTCCCGCCTTAGGGAGATAAGGGCTTGTCTCATGAAAAGCTCCCATTTATGTGGCTCTGAGGATTCCAAGGCTGTCCCCAGGCAGCTTAAAATTCGGGAACATGGGGAAGTACAGCCAGGCCGGGGAGCAGCACGTAGGGAGCTCCTTCCAGGCCAGCGGTGCCGGGGGAGGGAGGGTGAATGGAGCTGCTCTTCGTGACAGGGAGCACCGGGGCATCATCTCGTGACTGAGAACAGAACACAGAGGCTTCTTGAGCCTCGGCCAAAGGGCCTCTGCACGTGGGATTCCATGAGGGATGGGCCGGGCCGCGGTGGGAGGCTCTTCCCCCGGCGGATTCGCTGCCAGCAGCGCTGCAGGCGCGGTGGGAAGTGTGCCCCGAAGGCTGCCAGGGGCCAGCAGGATGCTGGACAACCTGCCTGCACTGCAAGGGGGCCTGCAAGGCTGGGGTGGGTCCTGGGGCACCCAGCAAAAGTGATACACGGCACCCACAGCTGCCCAAAAATGCTAATGTGGAAGCGTGGCTGAATCCGAGAAGCTTCGGGCCACCTTGGAGGGTGCAGGGCTGGCTGGGGGTTCCAGGCTGGTCAGGCTGCTGGCACTGCAGCCTTGGGAATCACCAGCCATCCTCCCAGCCATGACCCTACAAACCTCCCCAAACCCCTGTTCCTGCTCCAGCCTCTGCCATGAACTTTTCCAACCTCCCCAAATCCCTGTCCGTGTTCCAGCCTTTCCCATCCACTTCCCAACCTTCCCAGATCGATGCCTGTACGGGCCATTCCCCGAAGAATTGGACTCGATCATCCCTGTGGGTCCCTTCCAACTCAAAATATTGTGGGATGAAATCCCCTGAGGCTGTAAAGGGTCCAGGTTAGAGCTGCTCTCCAAACTCCATTGGCTGTCTGGCCCAGACCAGCGTGTCTTCTTGGAAGGCTGATGGAGAGACTGGAGCGGGGACAGGGATTTAATACCAGAATATTCTGAGTTGGAAGGAACCCACAAGGACCACCGAGTCCAACTCGTCAGGGAATGGCCCCTTCAGGGATCGATCTGGGGAGGTTGGGAAAGTGGATGGGAAAGGCTGTAGCAGGGTCTGGGATTTGAGGAGGCTTGGAGGGTCATGGAGAGGCTGGAACAGGGTCAGGGGTTTGGGGAGGTTTCTATTCCATTTGGCTTTTAGTTCCTTCAGACTCTCCATCAGTGCCACAAACAATTGCCTGAACACAGCTGTGATGGCTGGTGCTGTTTAATGTCTCTTATTAAATCTTACAACCATGCTGAAGTTGGGCTGGAATTTTCTCTGAGGAAAGGGAAACTGCTCCGTGTTCCCTCCAGATCCGTTTCCCCCTCTCCCTCCTCCATTTTCCGCTGCCAGCTCTGCTCTGAAGAACCTCAGGAGATCACATTCAATGTTGTTTGCAAGACTTGCATGAGACCTTGGGAGTTTGTCTTCTTGGCCAAGGGATGTTGGTTATGGAGCACAGTAAACTTGGGAAGTGTTTCAACATGAGAGTAGATGTGGAGCTGGATTGGATTCCCTCATTCCAACAACGACACCAACTAAGCTCAAAGGCCCCTTCTGGCTGGAGATCCCACATGAGGTTGTGCTTGTGAAGCTGCTTAAATTGGCTGAGCTGGAGTTGTAGATGTGAATTGTGATTATTATTATTATTTAAATTGAGTTTTTAAAATTTTTAAGCCAAGCCAAAAGAACCTGTTAATTAATTGGGATGTTTTCATGAGGACAAAGGGTTTCTCCTGAGCTCTGCTCAGGCTGCAACTGTCCAAGTCATCAGTGAGGGATGGGCCTTGCGCAGAGGAAACAGTCAGGGCAGAATAAGCCTGAATTCCCCTGCTGGGGTAACGTGCTCCTGTTGATAAAGCAAAGGGTGGCTGTGCAGGAGCAGCTTCTGGGGGAGCTGGGTCAGCTCTGTGGGTGTTTCCAGGGCGTGTTTGTGGATGAGCTGCTGTCCTGGGTTGTTCTGACACTGGGCAGATGAGAAATGGGAAGAAGGAGAAGTTTCTCCTCCCCCCTTGTGCTCTCCCTTCAGTGCTCACGGAAAAGAACACAGGACACACTCTCCTTTTTTGTGCACTGAGAGGCAGGAGCAGGTTGAATGCAGTTGCTTCCCTGGTTTCTAGGCCAGGATTTATCAAAGGAATTCCTCACCTGACATTCCTGGGTGAGTGTTCATTGGTTTGGGCTGTGCCAGCTCCTGCCATGGACTGGAGGAAACACAGGCACAGGGGTGAGAGGGCAGAGAATCATGGAATGGTTTGGGTGGAGGGACCTTAAAGCTCATCCCATCCCACCCCTTACCATGGGCAGGGACACCTTCCACTAGCCCAGGCTTCTCCTTTGATCCAACCAGGCCTTGGACACTCCCAGGAATGGGGCAGCCACAGCTGCTCTGGGAATTCCATCCCAGCCCCTCCCCACCTCATAGGGCAGGATTCCTTCCCAGTGTTCCATCTCATCCTGCCCTCTGGCAGTGGGAAGCCATTCCCCGTGTCCTGTCACTATTCCCTGTGTACAAAGTCCCTCTCCCTCCTTTCCATAACCCCCTGAAGGACTGGCAGGGTGCCAGCCCTCAGGAAAGGTTGCCTGTTCCTCCCTCTGTTCCTGGATTTTTAACCAGGTACCCAAAGGGCTGTGTCCAAGTTTCTTGGGCTGACAGGACTTCTGCAAGGCTGGGTGATCCCAAGTGTTTGAACTGCTTATACAAAGGGGGAATTAGTTCCTCATGGAAATAGGAAAGCTGAGATACTGATGGAAAAGGCTTTTATTTGATTTATGTCATGTCTTGAAATAGAGATAATCCAACCCTTTCCTGCCATCTGTCCATCAGGGTTTTTCTTCTCCCGTTCCTTTCCAGTCCTCTGCTTTCTGTTACCTGTCCCTGCCCTTTGCTGTAGAATTTCCCCCTGGTCACTCCATGGAAATGCCATTTCTGCAGCAGGAAACAAGGCAGATGGTTTGAGAGCCCTGACACTTGTAACTCTGGAAGGTCCTTAGACACCAGACTCTAATTAAAAGGTCAAAGCCACTTCCAGAAACAAACATCTAAATATAACCTCAGCTGGGTGCAGACGGGCCCTGGTAACGAAGGCTGGGTACAACAATGTGTGTAGGAACTCCAGCAGCTTCCCTAAAATAGAATTTCTTTTGTAGCCTGGTGCAAATACAAATGCAGCTCCAGGGGCTTTGTTAGCACAAATTTGGGATGATTTTGCTAAACCCACTCGTGCTTCTGTTGCTCCTGAGTCAACTCCCAAATTAAATCAAACCCCCCCATGTCTCACAGGAGATCTAATGTGGTTTGGTTTTCAGTTCATGAGGAAGAGTCCATATCCATCTCTCTTTGTGTGTGTGCTGGGAGGGTGTTTCTCCTGCACTGAATCCTCTCCCACTGTCTATTTGATGCCTGATTTTTAGGAAGCCGTTCCCTGGGCTAGACTCTCCCTGCCCATCTGGAGCTGGGAGCCTGTGCCAGATGCTGGATGGAATCAGCTGTTCAGCGGGGAACTTGCACTCTAAGTACCTGCTGCATCCCAATAATCCCCCAAGGATTGCAGCTCCACAGCTCCTGATGGCAGAGAATGACAGAGGAAAAAGTGGAGTGACAGTTCCTTCCTGTCAGGCTTTTGCTGCTCCATAGAAACGTGAAAAATATATTTCCTTAAGCTTATTTTTTTTTCCTTAAAAGGGCTCACTTTAATGGCCTGGGTGGCAGCCAAAAGCTCCTTACCCAGTGTGCTTGGTGTTCTTTAAAATACTGTGTGTCATTTATTCTTTAAAATATTGTCTGTCACTTATTCTTTAAAATATTGTGTATAATTTTTCTTTAAAATATGATGATTCTTGTAAACCCCTGACAAACAGCTCCTGATGGCTCTTTTCCTTTTTGTTTCAGGACAAACACCATGATGCTGCTCATGAAATTATTGAGACGATTCGGTGAGTGTTGGGTGCTGGGACCCTTCCCGGGCCTCAGAGCAGCTCAGGGAAGGGCTGTCTGGGGCCAGGACACAGAGCAGGGCAGCACTTGCCATGTAAAGTTCTTTTCTAAGCTGAATTTGTTGCAATCCCAAACTCCCTGGCAAGTAGATCTTGTTTCATCTCCCCATATTCCACTCTGTTCTGAACAGAATGAAGAGTGAGTGGTGATGTTCAACCCGAATGCTTGTTAAAGCAGTTTGTGTTTGAGCTGTGCACAGACAAGGTTAAGAAAACAGCCCTGCCTGGGTGTGTTGAGCCCTGGTCCTGCCTCTCCCCACCCTCTCCCTTCCCCCTGTTGCTTTGGGTTGTTTTGGCAGTGGTGTCCCTGTAGCATTCCTTGGAATTCTGCTGCTGGAGTGGGGGAAATGGGAGGATGAAGGTGACAGACAGGTCTGAGGAGCAGGATCCAGAGGATTTCCCAGCACGGGCCACGGTCACAGCGTGACCTGCTGTTCCTTCACGGCATCAGGAGGTGACTTCCTGTGGAACAACTTCTATTAAATGGGAACAGGAATTCCCCAAAAAACACCTGAGGGGTGGGAAGTGCTGTCCCCATTTGAGCTGTTCTTGTTCCCTCTTTGGGGTCCTTCCCGCGGCTCAGGGCTGTGTCTGCAGCAGGTTGTGGTGGTTTGATGTCCTTTAGTGGTGCAGAGACAGGTGAGGTCTGGGGGGTTTTACCTGCAGGGCCACCTGAGCCTGGGATCTGGTGCCCTGCGGTCTAGGAGAAGGTTCAGCCTTGTGTGCTCCCAGGGTGAGTGCTGGGTAACATCACACACAGGAAATCAGAGCTTTTCCAGGCTCTGGGGGGGGAGAGGATGTGGAATGGGGCTGGAGATGGGAATTTTCCTTCTCGAGAAACTCCTTTCTCTGACTCCAGAGCTTTGCCACAAGAACTGCCACTGCTGCTGCTGCCAGGACTGGGGGTTTAAGATCCTCTCTGCCTCGGGGTCTTGGGGCATCACTTGTCAGTGGGGTTGTTGACCAGGCCCTTCTGAGGGGGCTTAGAGGGACGTGGTGCTGGAGGTGGTGGCTGCAGTTGGTGAGGGCAAGGCCAGAACTGTGTTAGGAAGCAGTTTTGGGGCCAAAGTCATGTCCCACAACTATGTTTTGGGCAAGATTAGAGTGTCAGAAACTTTCCTGCTGTCTTGTGCAAAGTTGCCCACAGGGTGGGTGTGAAGGGGGGGTGAGAGTGCAAAGCAGCCTTTATCTCCTGGAGGCAGTGGAGCCGTGGAAACATGGGATATCCTGAGCTGGACGTGACACACGAGGATCAAGCTGCTGCCTGTAGTTCCTGGAATTTGAGAGAAAAAGTTTGCAGAGGTAGAGCCCAGAGTCGTCATTTTTTATGATTTTACTAGTGAATAATATTAGTTTAAAGGAATTCCTGTAGGAATTCATCCTGTGAATGGAGGTGTTTTGGTGAGGGCAGTGCTTTGCCCATTTTGATATCTGTGGAGGGCAGGGTGTGCAAAGCTGCTGTGGCTTTTGAGCTGTTCCTGAAAGGAATTAATCCTCCTGCATTCCCCGAGCGAAGATCATCTCCTGTGAGATGCCTCTGTTGGATGCACTGTAAGTGGGCACGTGCCCTCCATTTCTGATGGCCACAACAGCCAGGGCTGTGTCAGCTCAGCCTCTCAGAGGGGCCTTTTGTCAAGGGGAACTTGAGAAAATCCGCTTGGGTTGGGTCCTGTGAGGTGTGAGAGCAGCTCAGACACGGCCCAGGGCAGAACAGCCCTGCAGGGAGGGGCTGGTGGCAGCGTTTTGAGGTGCTGTGGGAAGTCTCTTCTCCACATCCAGCTTTGTCAAACACAGTGCCAGCATTCTGTGGAAATGCTGCCCTTCTGCACCACGTTTGATGTTGGGTTGGCATCAGCCGTGGCTTGGAGTATTTTTGGACACGTTGAACACATTTTATTACCTTATTTTGAAGCTGTTTCAAGAGCTGCCAATGTCTGCAGGCATCTTGCTGTTTGTTCAGTACAAATGCGAGTTGTTGCAGCTTTCCATGAGTATTTTGGGATGTCTGCCTTACTCCTGAGAGCACTCTGAGCTTCCAGGGCTGTGCAGGATCCTTTTTCTACGTACAGCAATGCCAGCCCAGAACTGACACAATATTATTATGCTTGATTGGCAATACTTCTATTAATTATTTCTTCTCTCCTTCCAGGTGGGTCTGTGAAGAAATCCCAGATCTCAAGCTTGCCATGGAAAACTATGTTTTAATTGACTATGACACAAAAAGGTGAGAGGGATGTTTTCTGTCCCCCCCCCGCCAGGAGGACAGGCCAGCACTGTGTGTAGTGAACTGGTGTCACTGGTTATTCTTAGACACTCAAGTTTCCTTTCAAACTGGCTCCGGGCTCTGCGGAGCTATTTTGGTAGGAAATGTGTAACAGCAACATTGGCAGAGGCTTGTTGGATTAAGGACATAATTGGAAACTCCACACAGCAGCGAGCTGGGCCGTGGTGTAGGTTGGAATTACTCACTCCCAAACAATGCTCGGTATCTGCGCCGCTGGAGCACGGCCAGTGTGGGAATCTGAATGGCACTGAGGGATGTGCTGGTGGAGTAACTCCCAATTCCTGCCCAGAGCTCCCAATTCCTGCCCAGAACGTGGCCTGGCTGTCAGTGGGAGCTGTGGCAGCTTCACCTTCCCCTCCCTCCTCTGGGCTCTGTGTGTGTGGGGCTGAAATAAAAGGTGAAGTGTCATCCCAGTGTTCTGGGCAGGGAGGGATTCTGATATCCCTGTAGTTCCATGGGAATTCCTGTTCCACAAGCAGCTGAAAAGCAATGTTTAGTATGTGGCATTTACCTCTGGGCTGGGAGAGGCAGATCCTGACCGGGATGTGCAGGACACAACCTAAAATATCCATCCCTCAGCAGGAAAGCACAGGGATTGCTCCATGTGCTGATTGGGATTAGGGTCAGTCCAGACAGATGCCTTAATAACAGAGGGCTGAGGGGAGGGATCTGAGGATCTGTGCATGGAATTGGCTGTGCTGAGGTTGGGAAAAGGGATGTGTTCAAGCTGTGGCTTCCAAAAGGCTTTGGTTGCCTTCCTGGGAAAGAGTGAACTTGTCCAAGTCCACAGAGTGAGTCAACTGGTAGAGTGGGGTTTAGAGATCAAACTTTCTTGCTTTAATTAGAATCATAGAATCCTGGGATATCCTGAGCTGGGAGGGATCCACAGGGATCATCAGTCCATCCCTGGCCCTGCCCAGGACACCCCAACAATCCCCCCCGTCCCTCAGAGCGTTGTCCAAACGCTCCTGGAGCTCTGGCAGCCTTGGGGCCGTGCCCACTGCCCTGGGGAGCCTGGGCAGTGCCCACCACCCTCTGGGGGAAGAACCTTTCCCTGAGATCCATCCCAACCCTCCCGAGCACTGGATACTTGTATCATGATCTGCTTAAGTTATTGCTTCCTCCTCTCCCAGTTTTTTGCTGTTTCATTGCCAGACCTGTTAGTTCCTCTCTTCCTCCTGGGAAGTTCAAAGGGAGAAATCCAGGTTGAGCCTCCCTTGTCATCAGATCCATTAATTTGGGTTTGTGGATTACTCCCAGTGGCTGCAGTGCTGTAATTTTATAGTCCTGGCATCCTCCCTGGGCATGTTCAGCTGAGGACCATCAGTGAGGTTGGCAGCAAAACTGAATGACAGGGAAACCCCTCTGTTCCCCAGAGTCACACCCCACTGACCTTCCTGCAGCTTCTCCAGGAAGCCACAAACCTGGAATTTTGGTTATGGTTTCAGTCTTTTTTTTTTTTTCTTTAGTTCCTTTGGAAAAAAAAAAATTGCCAGAAAAATGACTGGCAGCAGGTGGAGCGATCCAAGGACGTGGAGGGGATGCACACACTGTGCAGCCCAAACCCTCTTGCTTTGTCCCAGCATGGAAACAAGCACAGGCAGCTGGAAGCTTGGGCTGGAATGGGCAGAACTGCTGGGAGAGGTGTGTGGTGGCTCTGAGGATCACAAGAGGCTCAGGTGTCCCTTTTGCTGTCCCCTGGTCCCCACTCCCCTCCCCAGCCCTGGGAATGGCCGTGGTTTCACTCTGTCACCCCATAACTCCCTGGATTGTTTTTGCTGCTGCTTTGTGGGTCTGATTACGTAATGGATAATGTTCCCTGGAATATCTTCTCTCCCCTGGCCAGAGATGAATTTGTTTAATCCTCTCAGCCCTCTGTCATTAAGGCATCTGCCTGGACTGACCGTAATCCCAACCAGCCCATGGAGCAATCCCTGCGCTTTCCTGCTGGGGGACATTTTAGGTTGTGCCCTGGCTCTGTCTGCATTTTCAAAGCCAGAATTAATTTCTAGAGAAGCATCTGCTTGTCTCAGGACTGATTATCATGGGGAAAAAAAAAAGGGGAAAAATTACCAGGTCTCTTTAAGTTTCTGTACAGCTGAGAACATGGAAAAGAAGTAATGACTCTGAGAATGCAGAACCTCAATTAAGAGAAAATGGGCTGAACTCAAAGCATGCGTTTTATAAAGATACTGATATTATTTGTCACGTACTTCTGGTCTACTGGGGATTTTCTTAAAGGAAACAAAGTCTTCAATCAGTGCATCTTCTGAGAGAGACAAACCCTAAACTCCCACCTAGAGTAAGCAAGAAAAGCTCAAGGTGGTACCTTTAGTTACTACTAAGAGTATATTTTGCAGTCTTACAATTTTACCAACATCCCTCAGTTCAGCTGGTGACCTCTTCATGTGGTTTGGGTGTTTTTTGCTTTACATTTTAGAAATATTCTTGTCATACCAAACATGGGAACACCGAAATCTTTGTAAGGGCACCCTTGGGAGACTTACACTTGGTGCAAGCCAGCAAGACAGTCAGAAGGAGACTTGTGGTGGTGTGATGACTAATTTGTGGCTAAGAAATGAGTAAATTCGAACATCTAACTCAACCAAACAGACTTCTGGCCAGGCCTCAAACCTGTGCTGGCAGGATCAAGACAACCAATAATGGTGGTAAAAGAGGGGTCTGAGCTCAGCAGTTGGACTTGATGCCCGTGGGTCCCTCCCAGGGTGGTCCTTGTGGGGTCTCTCCCAGCTCTGGAGATTTCTGTGGTTCAAACCCTGCCCTGTTTGAGCTGACCTTGTGTGGTTTGTTTTCCTCCCCCAGCTTTGAGAGCATGCAGAGACTGTGTGACAAGTACAACCGAGCCATCGACAGCATCCACCAGTTGGTAGGTGTTCAACTCCGGCCCTGCCATCCTTCTTATCTGCCTGGTTTGAGCTCCCACAGGGTGAAAATAACCAGAAAGCTGGGACAGACTCACAGTTACTGTCATAACATCACCAATATCCAGCACTTCCATCCTTCCGGAGGCTTGTCTTGATATTAAACTTATTTTCTTCGTCACACCTGGGCAGTCAGGGAGTTGGCGTTGGAGGGAACATTCAGGAAGAAAAGCAATTAAACCCCGCTTTTTGTTCCCAAACCACAGATTTTGGGGGCTGATGGTGTTTATTGTGCACTTCTGGCGTTGTTATTTTGGCACTTGGGAAGAGCTGAGTTACTTTTAGGGGGAGGAAAAGGTTTCTCTGCATTTAACATGGAGATGCTTCACAGGGATTTCTTGTATGGATTGACTTCTGTGGGGGGAAATCCGTGGCTTATGGGTACTTAAATAATCCATATGAAGTCCCCTGTGTGTTGTGGAAGTGATCCATGCCTCAGGAATTTCCTTGCCACACAGTTCTGCCTGTTCTCTGGGATCTCTGGCTGAAGGAGAATGTAATGTCTTTTCAGACCAATTTAATGAGCTTCTTGCTTCTCTTACCCCATAAAAGGTTGAACTGGAGGAAGCAAAACATAACAGTGAATAATGTCACTGTTCTGGTGAGTTTGGAAGTATAGGTGGATTTTTTTTTTCCCCTCTGCTGTGCTTATAGGAATTATTTGGAGTGTGCAGAATTATGGCAAAAAGACCTTTTTCCAGGATTTCCTTCATTTTGTGGGCCTGCAGCTCCCTAAAACTCATGCTTATTCAGATCCATGTGTGTGTTGGTTAATGGCTGAACAGTACAGGCTATTCAGCCTCTGCAGTTGCATCTGAATCCCAACAGAGGAATGTTGAGGAGTTGCCCCTTTTTGTTTGTTTTCATCAAAAAGGGGAGATAAACGTTTTTAGAACTTAACAACTTTTATGCTTAGGACAGGTTGGTTTTTTTTTCCTGAGGAAGAAAGGAAGCTTGATTTCCATCTCTTTCCTGCCACTCCCTGTTTGAGTACATCTGATCCCTCCCATCTGACAGCTCCCCAGGCAGAATCCAACTGCTCTTGTGTTGACACACGCTCGGTATCAGCTCAATGATGAGCAGTAAATAGAAAATCAGGGAGCAAACTCTACATCTTCTCAGCTTTATTCAGTGCTTTGCGTGACCTGCTGGGTTTTGCATCTCTTGAATTGCCCCTTTGCCACCTGTTCCCAGCAGGCAGTGAGGTGACAGAGTACCCAGGGCTGAGGTTGTGTTTGCCTTCAGTGTCATAGTTTGGGTCGGGAGGGACCTTAAAGCTTTTCTTGTTCCACCGCCTGTCATGGGCAGGGACACCTTCCACCAGCCCAGGTTGCTCCTTTGATCCAACCTGGCCTTGGACACTTGCAGGGATCCAGGGGCAGCCACAGCTGCTCTGGGTAACCCGTGCCAGGGCCTGCCCACCCTCCCAGGGAGGAATTCCTTCCCAATCTCCAACCTAACCCTGCCCTGTGTGAAGCCATTCCCCTGTGTCCTGTCCCTCCAGGCCATTGTCCAAAGTCTCTTACAGCCCCTTTAGGCCCTGCAAGGGGCTCTCAGCTCTCCCTGGACCCTTCTCCTCCAGGTGAACCCCCCAGCTCTCCCAGCCTGGCTCCAGAGCAGAGGGGCTCCAGCCCTCGCATCAGGACCACTCTGATTTTTAAGAAGCATCTCCAGCCCTGCTGGGAGAGGTGCTGGGAGGGGATTTCCCCTCGTTGTGCTGCCCCAGCCTGGCTTTGGTGCCGTCCCCTCGTCCCCAGCCTGGGTTCCCACCTCGTCCCTGTTTCCCTGCAGTGGAAGGGGACGACGCAGCCCATGAAGCTGAACACGCGTCCCTCCAACGGGCTGCTCCGGCACATCCTGCAGCAGGTCTACAACCACTCGGTCACCGACCCCGAGAAACTCAACAACTACGAGCCCTTCTCCCCGGAGGTCTATGGAGAAACCTCCTTCGACTTGGTGGCCCAGATGATCGACGAAATCAAAATGACAGAGGACGATCTGTTCGTTGACTTGGGCAGTGGTGAGTGACCCGCGGCTTCTTTGTCTCTCTTTTGTTCCCTGGTTTTCACCTTTTTTTACATAAGCCAGGCCTAAGGGTTGCCCTGCAGGCTAAACCAGGCCTAAGGGTTGCCCTGCAGAGAAAACCAGGCCTAAGGGTTGCCCTGCAGGATAAGCATCTCTTCTAGATAATCCCCCTGCTTTTTCTGACGTGATTAAATGGACCCACCAGATGCCTCCCAACGTTCTCTGTGGGGGTGAAATATCAGTGCAAATTTTATTTAAGAGGTAAACCAGGACTAAAGATTGTCTTGCAGGATAAGCCAGGCCTAAGGATTGCATTGCAGGATAAGCATCTTTTCTAAGTAATCCCCCTGCTTTTTCTGACGGGATTAAATGGACCCACCATATGCCCTAACATTCTCTGTGGGGCTGAAATATCAGTGCAAACTCAAGAAATTGTTACAGAACTCTTGGTTTCTGTTGCTGTTGGTGGATACACTTAGAAAGAAACAGTGTCAAAAATGGTGCTTGAAAAATAAAGTAGCATTCCCAAGGGTTTTTGTGTTTTCAGTGGATTTTGGGACCTCCTTACCTGAAAAGGGGATTCCTTGACCTTTCTGGGGTGGAACACTCGGCGTGGGATCTGGAAATGAAGTAGAGTTTTGCTTCTGACTTACTTGTCAGTGTGTCAGAAAAGATTTTATGGATCACTTTAACAGTTGTCTTGGGAGACCCCACAAAATCCAACCCACAAGTGCCACAGGTTGGAGTTTTGAAAGGAAATAGGTGTTTCTAGTTGGTGTGAGAGGAAACCAGGTATGACTCAAGTCTCCGTGGAACAGACACTGAGTAAGAACGTGCTGTTCTTTTTCTTGGTAAATCTGGTTCAGGGCAGGAAAGGACCAAATATGAATTTCCCCTCTTACTGGATGTACTATAAAGTTTTAACTCAGGCCTGTTTTTGGGTTTTGTTGCTGGTGTGATACAGGACTTGTGGGGAAAAATATAATTTAAATTTAAATACAGGACTGCAATTCCCCCCGCCCCCCCCCAAAAAAAAACCCCTTAACACATCTTCAGTGATTTTTCTTTTTTCACCCCCATTTCCTCCCTCAGTGGGACTGATGTCTGACAGTTCCTGATGTTCAGGGGAGAGACATTGAGAAAGGTATCACATCTGACAAACTGTTTTCCATCTGGAATAATAAAAAACCAAAGATTGTTGTGGATGCTCCCAATTGTTTGCTCAGAAAGGGTAAAGAAGAAAATGTCTGAAGCCCTGTAGTGCTGCAGGCTCAAATATTAGATACTTTTAGCTGCTGTCGTCATAAATTATTAATTTTTGTTGCTCACCTTGAGGCTGAGCAGCACTTGGGAAGTGGGAATGACTTCAGGGATCACAGAGCCTCCATGTGGGAATGTCAGACACTGGGAGTTAAAGCAGTCCCACAGTTCATCTGCTTTTCTCCTGCTGCCCTTTGCTCGAACAGCTCTCATCTCCCCTTGCAGTGGTTTCTGCTCAAACCTGCTCTCAGTTTGGGTTTTTTTTCCCCCCTGCAGGTGTGGGGCAGGTGGTGCTTCAAGTGGCCGCAGCCACAAACTGCAAACATCACTATGGAGTGGAGAAAGCCGATATTCCAGCCAAGTATGCTGAGGTGAGTCGCTGTGGAGGGGGCTCTGTTTGTGCTGGGCTCAGGACAAGCTGAGTGTCAGCCCTGCTTGATTTTCCCTCTCAGGTCAGGCAGACCTGGAGCACGGTGTGCTTGGGCAGAGGAGTGTTTTTCCAGTCTGGAGAGCACATTAACATCTTCCTGAAGTGCTTTCAGCTCTTTTAACAGTAATGACACAAAGGAAGGGCAGGACAAGCTTCACCCAAACACCTGCCCGGAATGGCTCTGATAGAACTGCCAGAGGCCACAGCAAATGCAGCAATTAATTCAGCAAGGAAATAGTTCTTACATATTATAAAGGCCGTGGTTCTGCCTGTAGTTCCCCGTTTTGGTGTCCTGAGCTGAAGTTCAGCTTAGTTATTAAACCATCAGAGGCTCATTAGTTATTAAACCCCCAGAGGCTCGTTGATGAGGCCTTTGTTGGGTGTCTGGTTTGTAACTGCTCAGGAGGCGCCTGAATGAAGAAAATGGGCTGAACCTGAAGGACTGAAGGTTTAGATTAGATATTAAGAAGAAATTATTTACTATAAGGGTGGGAAGGCCCTGGCACAGGTTGCCCAGAGCAGCTGTGGCTGCCCCTGGATCCCTGGAAATGCCCAAGGCCAGGTTGGACAGAGCTTGGAGCAACCTGGGCTAGTGGAAGGTGTCCCTGCCCATGGCAGGGGGTGGGACTAAATGATATTTAAGGTCCCTTCCAACCCAAACCGTTCCGTGTTTCTGTGATATTGGTCAGGTTTCTTTACACTTCCAGTTCTGTGCCAGTGGGACACACAAAGATAACGAGTTCAAAGGCAAACCTGGAAGGCCACAAGCAAACAGTAAAGCTTAGTCAAGCCTGACCATGAGGAGTTTTACTTGCCTCAGTGCCTGAGCAGACACTTTTCCCTCTGGATTGTCAGAACACTCTGACTCAGGCTGTGCAGGCTGCAAAATTATACCCCATGGAGGGAGGGGAAGAATAAAGCTCCTTGATCCTCCCTTTCTGTGGTGTGGGCAAAAAGGCCTCAGCACAGTGATGAGGAGGATCAGACAAGGATCCAAACCCCGTCCTGTTTCCCCTGCCGTGGCCCAGTGGAAGTTTCCAACTGGAGGGCTCTGCAGCCCCTCTGTGGGAGCGTCCTGGTTTCATCAGGGAGCACTTGCAAGGCCTGGAATGCCCTCTGGGTTTACTGTTAAACTTAAAAGGGAGGTCCTTACCTCACTGACACCCCTTCATGGCACTGGGCAAACACAAGGCTTTAGTGGAAACAGCAAACAGAAAAACCACCCACAGATTGAGAGTTAGGAGTGTTGACTGCTGGGGTACCTCCAGTTTCAGGAGTGTTTCCTGTGGATATTCTGCATTATTCTGGTTAAATCCTGCCAGATTTAACCACCCAGCAGCTGCTGCAGTGCCCGAGTGTGTGAAGCAGCCTGAGAGCAGCTCCTCTGCCTGTGGCAGGGACCAGCTTTCCCCCAAACATTCATGGCAGGGCTTGGATTAGGTCTCTGGTTCAGATTGGCTGTGACCGCGATGATTGATGCAGATGGCTTTGAAAAGCTCCAGCTGAAGGATGTTGTGGGCTTGTTTCAGTGAAGTTGTCTTCAAAAATAAGTAAAAACCCAGTCGTGCAGTATGAGAAGATCCTGAGGATTTCTGAGTTATCCTGCTGAGCTTTGGAAAGCTTTGGAAATAGGTTTTTAAAGCACATCTGTCAATGCAGGCTTTTGCTGACCTGCTGATGGAGGTCTCCACCACCTCTGAGCTGTCAGGGAGGTCAGAATTCCTGCTGGTCTCCTCTCAAGGCGTGGTGGGATGGTTTGGGTTGGGAGGGAGCTCTGGAGATCACCCAGTCTAACCCTCTGCCCAGGCAGGGTCACCTGGAGCAGGAGACTCAGGGATGTGTCTCCAGAGAGGGACACTCTCCCTTAGCTCCTGCCCCTGCTACTTTGGGCCAAACCCTAAAGATCAGGAGGGTTTTTTTCCAGCCTTCACACCTGAGTTGCATTTTGAGAAGTGTGGCCGCCCCCAGTTCCCCTCCAGAGCCTGCCCTGTGAGGGACTGAGATCTCTGGATATTGGGGGTTTTGTTCCTTTCTCCTCTATTTAGGCAACGGAAAACTGGTGCCAGTAGGAGCCTTCCATCCTCTGCAGCCCTGGAGTGAAGGATTTCATCACTCCAAACCCCTTGGATGCAGTTTGGGGCATCCCTGGTTGCTGTGGGAATGGGGATCCTTTGGCTGTTGCTTCCTGGCCTCTGACTGCCCCCAGCCCAGCTGGCTTTGGCCTGGGTGTCCTTCTGCCCTCAGGGCTTAGACTGGGCTGCCTCCTTCCTGCTCCCTGGGGGATTATGTGTCACAGCTCAGGAGCTGCTTAAGGCTGTGCCATTTTTAGTGCTGGGCAGTGGAACTCCCAGGAAAAGGGAGGGGAGGGATGAAGATTCCAGCTCAGCCTTGCAAAAATTCGGGGTGGTTTTTTTTTTAAGGAAACTGAACAGCAGGAGCTGTTTGTCTGCCTTGTCCTTGGAATGTTAATGGCAAAAAACACAAACCCCTCCAGCCAAACGCACCAGACAGGACTCCTGGGGGTCAGGGAGCCCTGACAGAGCTGTGCCCTCCATTTTTTGGGTGGGTTTGGAAACATGAGATGTCCCAACAGCTGGTTTTGTTTTTCCTCCCTCTTGCAGACCATGGACAGAGAGTTCAGGAAGTGGATGAAGTGGTATGGGAAAAAACACGCAGAATACACAGTGAGTAAAATCCTGCTGATGTCCAGCTTGGAAAGTCCTCTCCAGCCTTTCCCCAGCCACCAGCAGGGTGACCACAGCTGCACCCTGGCTCTTCCCTTCATCCTGGTTTTTCCAAGCCATCTCTCTCTCTGTCTTGCTTGATGTGTTATGTGGTGTTGTTGGAACCACTTCCAGGTCTTTCCACTCTTGGGAGGATTTTTATCCTTCTGAAATGCCATTTTAACTGGGGCTGCCACGTGTCTTCTGTTGGTCTTAAACCTCCTTTTCCTTGTTTCTCCCCCTCCCTCCATGGACTGGGAGTTTTGCTGGAGAGACTGTTGGAAATGGCAGCTCCTCCTTGGGTTTCTGGGATGTCCTGGCAGCAACAAAAGCTGGAGCTTTGGTTCCCAGGCAGGGGAAGGTGTGGAAACCTGGGACAGGGGTTTGGGCTGGCAGGGACTGAAGTTCTGGCTGGAGGTTGGAGCAGGAAGCTCCAGGAGCAGCGGGAAGTTGTGGGCTCAGGAAAGGTGTTGGGGTGGTTAATTCTGGTTTGGAAAGGATTGGAATTGGGTGCCCTGAGGCTGTAGCTGGATGAGGAGCAGTCAGTGGGTCATCACAGGGCATCTCCCTCCCTGTGATAGGGACAGGCGTTGGGATTCTGGGATTCTTTCCCTCCCTCCCCACGTTACTTCATCTTTGTAGATGTTTTGCCCTCTGGAATGACAGTGTGAGATCCATCCTCACTGTCCTGTGCCATCCTGTGCCCTTTTCCCTTTCTTATCCTTAATTTTCGTTAAGAAAACCTCTTCCCTGGCTAATCACTGTCCATGAAATACCTGGGAAGTGATGGGAAGTACCTGGGAAGTGATGGGAAGTACCTGGGAAGTGATGGGAAATACGTGTTCAACAGGAGCCCCCAGAGTGCTTTGGAAATGCTGTGAACCACATGGCCTGAGCTTTCCAGCAGGGTGGGATCAAATGCCAGGTTGATTTCCCAATTTTCCCAGCTCTTTCTCCCCTCACTTTTTTTGGCTGCTGGGATCCTTCAGAGGGCTCATCTTGTAGGAAAAGCTGGTCCAGCTCTGCCTTTGGAAAACAGGCTGGAAAGGTGCCGGTCCCACCTGCCTCCTGAGCACTTTCTCCCTGGAATTCCTGTGCTGGATGGAATGATTCCCTCCCCAGGGCTGCTGGGGGGACTGGTTTGCAGCAGGCTGGGTGTCACTGGTGACTCCTTCCTGCTGTGGGAGCACTGGGAATGCTTCCCTGCTCCTCCAGTGGCCAGATGGCATTTTTCCATTTTTCATGACGTGAAAGGAGCTGTTCCTGAGAATGCTGGGGAATCCAAAGAACAGGGGAGGAGGAGGGATAGAGAATATTGGAAGCATATTGCTTGCCCTGGGCTGCATTTCCAGATTGAACCTTTCCTGTGGCAGAGTCTGGGGCTATGTTGGAACAAAGCTATTTATTTTTGCCAGGTTCTGTGGCTTCTCTGACTCTGCTTTTCTGCAGGGTTTGGAGTAAAAATCTCCCCTGAATGTGCAGTCTGGGTTTGTTTTTTTGGGAAGAGTTAAAACACTTGCAGCACTTTGTCTTAAGGAAAATTGGTTTCTTGTCACTTGGGGTGATGCTTGAGCACAGATTTTGATTTTTTTTTTACATGCAGACACACAAGGCAGATTTTATTTAGTTTTTATTCATCAGACATCCCAGTTTATTTCCTTTAGAAGCTCCTCAGCAGCATCTGCTGTAGGTGACTCATTAAACAGAGCAAACTTGTCTCATAATGCAGCTGGAAAACACAGACTTGAAATTATCTTCCTGGAAAACAACTTCGTCCCTGCAAAACGCTCCCCAAACTCCAAGCCTTGGAGGCAAAATAAGCCCAAATTTGAAACAGTCTTGTCATCAGCTGGTGAGTCCCACTCCAGGCAGATGAAAACTCAATATTTTGGGGAGAATCAAGTGGTGGAGGAGGGGATGGAGCTTGGCAGGAGTTCAGTGGGAAGAGTCTGGGATCCCACCTGCAGCTTTGGCTGAATGCTGAGGGTGGTGGTAAAATAGAAACTGGAGGCAGCAAAAACACCCAGGGGTTGGACCTGCAGGGTTTTAGATTGTTTTAACAGCCAGTAGAGTTATAATTCTCCAATGCAAAGGGAGTTCTTTGTTTTCCCCTGAAAAGCTGCTGTGTCACTTCAGCAGGGCTGGGTTTGTGCAGCTCAGCAATTCCTTCTTGGGCAGTGATTTTTTTTTCCTGCAGTTGTCCCCCATCTCCAGCCTCACCACGTGGCAGGGGCTTCCTGAGGAATATTTTATGGCCTTTTTGCCCCTTGCAATAATCCAAGGGGCTGCTAAAACCTCGTTGTATTTTTGTAACCTGCCCCAAATCCAAGAGGATTTTTTTTTTGATTGCTATTAAAGGAAAATTGGTAAGACTGTAAACAAATAAAAAACACCCCCCCCCAAAAGCTCTCCAAACCGATAAACTTGTGTTTGAAAAGGCTTCAAGAAAGGGCAATGAGCTCTTGCTCCTTAAATTGCTCTGCAAGCCTTCAAATTCACTTCCTGGCTTGTTCTTGTTACTGCTGGAAGTTCTGAGCTTGGACAGAGCAAAGTCCAGTGACAACACTTAAAATAAATCCTGATTGTCCACCTGTATTTCCATCCTGTTTTGTCAACAATCACAGACCAAACCCTCTCTCTGGGGCAATGTTTCCACGTAAAATTGGCAGCCTCACGTGCAGGGAGGTGTTTTGGGGAAGCAGGACGTGGCTGTGTGGTCACTTCAGGGGATAATTCACACTCAGTTCCTCCAGGAGCTGGTACCAAAGTGTCCTGAGGTGTGTTGGGTGCTGCAGAGCTCCAGCTGGGCCATCCCTGAAGCTGGACAGGGGAGGGAGGTTGCTTATCATACCCTGCTTGGAATTCTGATCTCCAGCTGCTGGAGGTCTCATAATCCTGTAAAATGAGTATTTACAGGCCTGTGGTTCTGGATGTTTAATTCCTGGCTGTGGATGTCCCGTTTCTGCTCAGTTAGGGGGAAATCCCCTCCTTTGCTGGTCTGCTGCAGCCAGAGAGAATCCTCCTTCCTTAGAGCTTTACATCATCATCATCATCTCCTTCAGCTTTCTGGACTGGAATGTCCCACTTCTGACACATCTCACTTTGTTCCTGCTCCTTTTATCTTCTCATTCTCCTCCCATGGAGCTGAGGAGTTTCCAAAATTAGCTCCTTTCCCCCTTTTCTTTTCAAGGAAGCTCGTCTGAAGGAAGCAGGAGACTTTGGGAAGGTCGTTAGGCCTGGCTAATTAGAGAGCCCTTCTTGGGGAATTCTGCACATGTGCAGCCCCCAAATTAAAACCTGCCATCACAATTAAGAGGCAGATGGGTTTTCCTGGTTCCTGTCTTTAAATATCCTCCTGTGGCCTCAAAATCCGAGCCATCTCAGGTATTTGGGGCAGGAGGCTGAGGCTGCTGTGTGGCAGAAACTGCTTCTTCTCTGCCTGGGGTCCCCTTGGAGGGCATTTTTGGGGTGTCCTCAGTGCCCAGAACCTGTTGTGCCCTTGTGGGGGAAAATTTTTCTCCCTCAGAGCACTTTGGGCTCTGCTGAGGGCACGGATTGGGTTTGTGTTCGCTGACTCAGGGTTGTTATAACAGAATTCCTGCCCTGTTTTAGCAGCAGGTGACAATAATCTTCGAACCAAGGGCGGGAAACACAGCTCAGCTTTGCCAAAGCTGAGGGATTTTGGGTGGGTGGGCACCTCTGGCACCTTGGGGGAAACCCAGGAGCTGCTGAGGGCTGGAGGTGCTCTGTGGTCCAGCCCTGTGGGTTACAGGGGGATCGTCCCAGCTCACAGAACATGCTGAGCTGGAAGGACCCCCAGGGATCAGCAAGTGCCTAAATCAGTGCAAACCTGGCTTTGTGAACTTCCAGGCTCACCTCAGGCTGGGTTTGGGGTGTCTGTCTGTCTGTTTGCCCTGGAAATCTGTACAAAAAGCAGTGATTTGTGTAGCACTGGCAGTGCCTCTTGCTGCCCAGGGAGGAGACTGGACCTTAAACCTTCATTTTCACCAGGACCTGCAGCTCGGGGAGGGCTTGGCTGTTCCTCCCAGGTGTTTCTGAAGGCCCTGTTTCAGCAGGAAACTCGCTGGGCTTGGAGTTTGAAAAGCCCTCCAAGCGTCCCCCGTGGCTTTGAAACGGTGCCACGTTTTGGGAGGCTTGGCTCCAGGCCTCCAGTTATTTTGGAAGAGAACAGGAGCCTAAAAATAACCCTGTGTACTTTTCCAGGCAGAAAGGGCTGGGTTTGGGGAGCCAAGTGTTTGCACGGAGGCGGCTGGAATGAGCCATCCCTGCCTGTGAATTTATGGCTCTGTGGAGCTGCTCAGACACAGAGAGACTCCGCAGTCCAGCCCTGGGTGAGATCCCAGCCCTCCTCCAGGCCTGACCTTCCCAAATTCCTGCCCTGCATGCACCCACTGCTCTCTACCTCTGGCTGCTTCTGACCTGCTGCTTCTCATCCAGTTCCAGATGCTGTTGGGTGTTTTTCTGGGTGGGGAAAAAAAACCCAAACCAACCCCCTGAATAAAAACCTGGTTTGCCTTCTAAATTTAGCAGCAGTGCAGCTCTGGGGGTGATTTTGCTGAGCTAATTATCCTGTTAGAGAAAGCATCTCCTGCATTGTCTAATCAGATGAAAATATCTGCGTTACAGATGGTCCCTTCCATTCATTATTCACTAAGGAGATTAAATTTCCAAGGGAGAGGGAGGAGCAGGAGTGGGGTGGGGACACTGGAAGAGGTGGGGAGGTTGAGGTGGACGTGTCACCTTCTGCCTGGATGACCATCCTGGGCCACGTTCTGCTGCAGCCCTGGGGTTGATCCCGCTGCGTTTTCCTCGCCCGGTTCTCGTTTCGCTCTCAAAATCCCTGCGAACCTCTGAGCCCTCTGGGATTTTGGGGGAGGTTTGTTGGATTCCCTGGGTCGGTTGAGGGGGAAGGAGCTGCTTTCCTTCCTTTCTGGTAGTCCTTTATTGGTCACTGTCCCAGTGGTCGGGTATCTCTGGCCTGGGTGTGAGGGGAGCAGGAATCGCTGCTTTGCTTCCAGAGGGGGAAAATAAGAAAATAAGAAAAACAACCCATTTTCTCCCAGCCCCAATTGACCATCTGGTTATTTCTGTACTCCAATGTTTTTTCTGCTGAGATTTTTCCCTAAGCAAGAGCTGGGGGAGCAGTGCCACACAAAAATAGATGTGTCTGAGCAGGGCTGTGGCTCATTTGAATTGTTAAACGGCTCTGGCTTGCAAATTTTCATCCTCCACTGGTGATATCAAGTTAAACAGGGAGATTTGGGTTATAAATGCTCCTCTAACCACACAGGCAGGGCAAACACACAGGGAAACTGGATCCAAGGAAAGCCCAACAGCCACTTAGGTTGGATTTCAAGACCTTTATTTGAAGCTTAGCCGTTCAGAAGCGGTTCGTGTTACGCCGGTTCTTTGTTCCCTTTCAAACTTGTGGCTTCAGGATTGGCCTTCCTGGCTTTTCAGATGTTTTTCTTTCCCCTGTTAGCGTTTGAAAACCCTGTGGAGACCTGAGAAACTGGTGGTGTGGAGGATGCCAGGGAGAAGCTGACTTGCAGGAAAGAGTTGTAAAATAAATACAGTTGCCTGTCATGTGGGTTTTCTTCGACTGTGCCTTGGTTACTCAACCATGGAACTGTTTACTACAAGACTTGGAGACAAAATTATCTCTCAAAAATTTATCTAGAGAAGGGCTCCATTCACATATAGAACTGCAGGAAAAATGCTTCCATATATGAGTTGAAGAAAACCCCTCATCTCAGAACTGGTGTTGCCCTGAGTTTCTGGTTTAGATTTCCAGCAGGATGTTGTGGGGTCAGATCTCAGAGTTCATCCTTTGTTTTTAGTGGAGCTAGGATGTCAAAGGTGCGTCCCCTCCCAGCAGGCCTTAATTCTGCTTTTACTCTCCTTTCAGCCCAGCTGTTTGGTGGAGCAGGTTCTTCTGACTCGCTTGTGTCGCTCTAACCTGCCCTTTTCGGTGTGTTTAGTCTCCAACAGTTGAAGCTCTTGACAAAGTTCCTGATCCCTTCCCTGAAAACCCTCAATATTCACTTGTTCTCAGCCCTCTTGTGGACATTTGGACTTCTTTTTTCTTGTGTTTTTTTTATCCCTCCTTTCCTCCTGGGAGCAGCCCCACCGCTCTTGGCACCCGTGGCTTTGTCCTTCGTGGTGGCACAGCCGGGTCTGTGGCTCTGAGGGGGCCACCAGGCTCTGGTGCTTCCCTGGGAGGGTCCCCAGCTCAGCCAGGGGGGTGTGAGGGTTGTTTCAGTGTCTGCACTGCAGTGCTGGCACTTCTGAGTTGTCACCCCACAGAAATCTGTGCAGGAAAAGGATCCTGGGCAGGCACTGTCTGACGCTTTGGTGTTCTGAGGTTCTGGGATAAACCTCAGCCCTTCAAGGGGTGTCATTGTCATTAATTACAGATCTTATTGTTCCCTCTCCTCCTCTTATCTTCCTCCCCCAACCTGTGGCACAGCAGAGGGTGACCCTTGGGTTCCAAAAAAAACACCCCTGGGAAAACATTGACCTGGGGAGAGCTTTAGCCTGGGACTTGCTGTGGTGCCGTCAGAGAGGTCCCTGGAGTCAGGGCTGTGTTTCTTTTCAAATCAGACCTTTCTGTTCCTTCATTTCCACCTCAAAAGTGGCAGGAGCAGCCAGAGTTTATACTTAGCACCATGGGAAATCAGGTGCTTGGGCTCAACAGGAGCCTGGATTTGGGTTCCCAGGCTGTGCTCGGCTCGCCCCGTGCTGACCAAGCCATTTGGGGATCAGCTGTGGAATCTCCATGGATCATGGGCACTGAGGATACCCAGAGACCCTTCCTGGGGTATCCCTGGGTGGGAGCAGGGAGGGAGGCACCTCTGGGATCTGAGGAATGACCAGAGCCAGCCCTGCCTGGTTCATCCCCTCTGGACTCCCCAAAAACTTGCTTTGTTGTGGGATCAGGGAGCTGACACAGCACCTTTGTCCCTCTCCAGAGGAAAAGGGAACAGCATTAACTCCTCTCTGTGTGTGTTTGTGTTTTTGTGTTCTTTGTTTTTAAGCTGGAAAGAGGTGACTTCCTCTCAGAAGAATGGAGGGAGAGAATTGCAAACACAAGGTACAGTAGAGTCACTGAGTGCTGCTTTATGAACTGGATACTTGGGAGTTTGTATAATGGAAATTGGGAGCCTGGCCAGCTTTTTATATAGAATTTCCATAGCAAATACCACAAGTTGATCTGCCAGCTCCTATACTGGCCTCTTTAGATCCTGTTTTCTGACTGGAAGAATGGCTTTAAATGCATGTCCTGTGGCGTTACATCCAAGGGTGGATCCAAGATAAATCCTGGTTGTGCAGAGGAGCAGAAACCTCCATTTGTTTTGCGTGTCCCTGTAGTTCCTGTCAGGGATTCTGGCAATACACTAATTATCTTGGCTATGGGGGCTCACTTTCCCTTTAATAAGAAGCAAAAGACCCAAGTGAGCCTGTTCCAACTTAAATTGAAAATTCATTTCAGCTAATTGTCTTGAAGACTTATTTATGTGGAAGAGCTGTGCTGAGGGTCAGGCTCCTTCTTTTTGAGGGAGCAGAAAGAGGGAGTAAATTTGTTAAAAGCCATAAAAGTCGTCTGTATTTTTAAAGCTTTGCATTCTTTCAGCCTTATGGGCAGAGAGGGAAAAAAAAAACCCCACCCTCTTTATTTTTATGTGACCTTCTGGGCCACCCCGTTATGTGGGGGAATGGAGGGCAGTTGTCAGACAGGGCTCTGAAAGCCTTCAGTTGTGGCAATTCCTGGACTGCTCCCAAGGGAATGGTTTAGGAGCAGCCCTGGAGGAGGCTTCTGATTTCTGCTTCATTGTGGACCTCAGTTCCTTCTGGAAAAGCCTTTTCATTTGGGGACAGGCTTGTCCCAGCCTTGCAGCTCCCTGGGGTTTGGCTTTGCTGCTTCTTATTCCAAGGGCAGCCTCCTGTGCTGCCTGGGCCACTTCCCTTCAACTCAGTGAATTTTTTAGGGCAGTTTTTGGCTGCAGGAGCTCTGAGTGCACGGGGAGGTGCCGGCAGGGGTTTGTTTTGGGTGATCTGGCACTAACTGTGTGTCTCAGTGCTCTCCCCACCCCTCACCCCGGTGCAGAATCCTGGAATGGGTTGGGTTGGAAGGACAGGGACACCTTCCCAGGGTGCTCCAGCCTGGCCTTGGGCACTTGCAGGGCTGGGGCAGCCCCAGGGAACGATGGTGGGAGCAGGACATGTCTCTCCACAGCCCAGAGCCGCGTGGAACGAGCCCTGCAGGATGAGTATTCCCGTGGCTGGGCAATTCCTGCTGGGATCAGACTGCTCTGGGCCCCCGTGCCCTGCACGTGCACGCCGAGCCCTGGGCCAGAAGGAGCACTTTAAACACACCCATCTGCGAGCTCTGGCTTCTCCCCATCCTTTCCTGGATGTTTTCTACTCCCATTAATGTGTTTGGCTCTTTTGCAAGGCCTCTTTTTTGGCACATGGGGAGGAGGAGGAGGAGGAAGAAACCCCTGCTAGCTTTCCTTGCCAGGCAGGGTTTCCCAAATTTCCAAGTGCAAGAAGAGCTTTTTTGTTATTATTATTTTTTTCCCCTTGGTGTATAAACATTTCCTTTTCATTGGTGGTTTTTCACAGCTTTGGCTGCTGCTCTTAAACTCGGTGTCCTTGTTGAACACATTTTGTGTGGGGAGGCTCTGGCAAGGGGGGTGTTTCCAGCAGGCCTCTCACAAAGGAACCAGCTCTTCACGTGGAAACAGTGTGCCAGAATGGCTCTTCGTGGAACCCTGGAATCTCCTGAGCTGGGAGAGACCCCCAAGGATCATCCAGTCCAGCTCCTGGCCCTGCACAAACACCCCAACAATCCCCTCCCCGTCCCTCAGTGTTGTCCAAACGCTCCTGGAGCTCTGGCAGCCTTGGGGGTATTTCTTTTTCAATCTGTGACATGTTCTGTTTCTCTCTCAAACACATTTATCCACGTTTATTAACCCTTTGTGGGGTTTTCAGTGTTTCCACATTACTTTCTTCCAAGAGCAAAACCCCTTGACTGGATTTTCTAACCCAGAAAGAAAAGAACCGACTCCTCCCTCGGGGGTGGGGGTGAAGTGCTGGGTTTAGGACAGGAGAAACATGCTCAGATGTCACTGTTTTATGGCATTACAGGGAATTTACAGCTGGAAGAACAACAGGTTGTGGACTCCCCATCCCTGGAAGTGTCCAAGGCCGGGTTGGAGCAACCTGGACTAGTGGAAGGTGTCCCTGCCTATGGCAGGGAGTAGAACTCATGAGCTTCTTAAGGTCCTTCCCAACCCCAACCATTCCACGATTCTAAACCATATTTTGCTGTTTTACTGCAATATTTTCAGTGCAGGGGAAGAGGTAACAGCATGAAGTGGGGCCTGTTGTGCTGAGCGTTGCTCTCCGTGTGTGTTGGTGTTGGATCTCACCCTGGCAGAGGGTGAAAACCTTTATCCCATTGTTTTTATGTCAGAACTCCCAGGAGCTGCCAGAGCAGGACACCTTTGAGGGTTTTTAAATGTAACCGCACAGGCTGAAGGTAAAGCTGAGGGCCTGTTTGGGTCCCTGAGCAAGAGGAAGGTGTTTGTTGGGTGGCAGCAGCTCTGTAGTTGTCCCTGTCGCTGTGACGTGGCTGGGGGTGGTTGTGGTGGTGTGTTCTTGGCTCCCTGTTCGCTGACCTGACCTTTCCCTTGCAGTGTTATTTTTGTGAATAACTTTGCCTTTGGCCCCGAGGTGGATCACCAGCTGAAGGAGCGATTTGCGAACATGAAGGAAGGTAAATCCCCCATGGAAGTGTTTTCCTCTCGGATTCCTGGTCCCTGTGGGAGCTGGGCTGGGAGAGGGGCTGTCAGAGCCAGGTTGGGGGGTTGTTCTGTGCCCTGGGGCCAAGTGTCTGCACCACAGGGGTTACTTCTTGGGCTTTCTCCTTCCCACCCCAACACCTCCTCACACCTCCCTGGCTCCTTGGATAAAGGAGCAGAGTTGGGCTGGGAGGAGCTGCTGGTCCTTCCTTACCTCCCATGGGAACCTACAAAACATGCAACAGCCAAGGCCAGAATTCCTGGATCCCTGGAAGTGTCCAAGACCAGGTTGGACTGGGCTTGGAGCAACCTGAGCTGGTGGAAGGTGTCCCTGCCCAGGGCAGGGGGTGGGATTGGGTGGGCTTTGAGGTCCCTCCCAACCCAACCCATTGCATGATTCCAGGCTGCAGGGGCCCTGGATAGCCAGTCTCTGTAATTCCATGGGGAATTCCTTTACTGGGTTCTCCTATTTGAAGCTGTCACATTTAGTCCTTGGTGTTAACTAATAAATAATAAAATAGGATTTACAGACTGATAAAATGTGGGTGCTGCCCAGGGAAGGGAACGGAGCTGGGGAAGGGGCTGGAGCAGCAGGAGCAGCTGAGGGAGCTGGGGGGGCTCAGCCTGGA
>JAWMRA010000079.1:3372649-3386340 GCA_035584735.1 Pseudotriccus pelzelni | reverse complement strand
CCCTCCAACTGAGCCCCCTCCTGGACTTGGTCCTGCTGGATTTGTCCCTTTCTGTCCTCAGATCACCCCCCCCTTTCAGGGAACAGCTCTGTTTTGTATGAATCTGAATCCTGTAGGTTCATTAAAAGCTTTTCCATTTTCCTTCCTCTCTGTTTTCCTGTGGTTTGGATACAAATGCTGCTGCTGCCATGGCTTCACGTTCTTTAACCCTTAGAGACAGAAAACATTCCCAGTCTGCTGATATTTTGGGAATTCTTCAAAGAGGAGGCAAAAGAGGGGATTTCAGAGCACCCCCTTTCCTGACTGGACATCTCCATCAACCTCAGCAGTGTTGGCCTGAGGTGTCACCCTGATGAGTGTCCCATTAATTACTCCCGTTAATCAGTTTTTATTCAACCAAAGCCCTTCATGGAGTTCATTCCCTGAGAGGGGCCATGGAAAGGCTCCTGTTACTGATATTAAATCTTAGGGACACCTTCCACTAGCCCAGGTTGCTCCTTTGATCCAACCTGGCCTTGGACACTTGCAGGGATCCAGGGGCAGCCACAGCTGCTCTGGGCACCCTGTGCCAGGGCCTGCCCACCCTCCTAGCCAAGAATTCCTTCCCAATATCCCATCTCACCCTGCCCTCTGGCAGTGGGAAGTCATTCCCCCTTGTCCTGTCCCTTAATCCCTTGTCCCCAGTCCCTCTCCAGGTCTCCTGGAGCCCCTTTAGGCTCTGGAATTCCAGCTGTTCCAGTGAGGATTGGCATCTCGTGCAGGGAAAATAATGATGTGTGTGAGACCCTCTGAGGGAAATATGAAGAGCTGCAAGTCCCCAGGCTGCTGCTGCCCCTCGTAATTCTCCTTCCCAGGACGAAGCTCCTTCCAGGGTGGCCTCTCTGAGCTGCAGGGTGTGAGTACCAGCCGAGGGGGAGGTTTTCCAGCCAGGACAGGGAATGCTTTCCATACATTTACTTAGTTTCTGTCCATTATCTGTGTCCCCCTCCCAGTCTGGCTCATCCCTCTCTCCCGGTGCTGATGGGATGGGACGTGCCAGTCCCTGTGAGGATCCAAGCCCAGACATCCACCCTCCTTTAGAAAACATCCCAAGTCAAGGCCGTGCGTCCCCACGAGCGGGAGAAACGGCTTTTCTTTTTTTTTTTCTTTTTTTTTTTGCACGTTTCCAAAACGAGCTGCAAACCCAAAAATAGAACAAAGCCAGCTCCTTTGCAGCCTCCCCTCGGGCAGGACAGGCCCCGGGGCTGCCCACGGGAGGTGTGTTGGGCCTCGGCCACTCAAGGCCACCGGTGGTTAAAAGGGAGAGTCCTCCCTCCCTGGGAGCGTTTGGGATGCAGAGCTGGGAACAGCTGAGGTGGGACCATGAGAGCTGCTCTCGGGGTGTTCCTGCTGCTGCTCCCTCCCCTCGCAGCGCTGCCCAGGCAGGGCGACAGGAATTCCCTGAGCCCGGAGGAGCTGCGAGCAGAGGGGAGAAATAGGGAAAATGCGAGCGTGCAGGAACCAGCCAGACCCAGCTGGGCGGGGAGATCCAGGAGGGCCGCTCGCCTCTTCCCCGAGCCAGGAGCCAAATGCCTGCAGGGAATGGCAGAGGAGGGGTGGCCCCGCTCCCGAGCGCACCCCTGGCCGCTGGGGGGGCTGGAAGGGCCGGTGTGCCGGGTGAGGATGGAGCAGGACGGGGTCGCCCCGGGCCACCTGGACGTGGTGGGGGTCCTCACCCACTACGAGAGCGGCTTCATCAAACTGCTGCGGCGGCGCCGCGCCTGGGACGGGAATGTCCTGCGGAGCTTCGGGCTGTGCCCGGCCCCGGAGGAGGGAGCGGCTCCCCATCCCCTGCGGCGCATCCACGGGCACGTGGTGGAGCCGGGCCCGGAGCGGTTCCTCGTCCTGCACCTGGAGGAAGGTTGGTGGGACATCCCCGCGCCGGGGAGGATGCAGGGCTTGGGATGGGGGGTGATGCTGCTTTTGCTGGCCCCGAGTCAGATTTAAACATAAAATTAAGTCTGAGAGGTTGGATTCCCTTTAAAATGAATGTAAGTGCTAAATCTTCTTAAAAACCGCTGTAAAATTGGCACTTTACAGTGTCTTTCTGGGTACGTTTTAAGGAGGTTTAGCAGGGATGATGGATTGAGCAACAGGGCACCTGTCCCTGCCTGTGACACCCGGGTGTCACATTCTTGGTGGTCTCTGCTCTGCTCTCGAGATGATAAGCGTTTCTCGCTTTCTGCCTCAGTCATGTGGGTTTGGACACTGTCCGAACCCCGAGAAGAGAGGGGAGGGGGGTCGGACCCGGCTGGTCCCGCTGTGCCCTGAGCCCCCTCCCACACCGGGGGCTGTGGAGCCACTCCTTCAGCCTCAGGCTTAAGGGAAAACCAGGAACACCTTCCCCTGTCCCACCCCAGGGGCGAGCCCGGCGCTGCGGGGGGAGCACAACCCGCTGTTTTATCCGTAGCAAGAGAGTCAGGGGTGTTTCCCTCTTCCTGACATCCCTTCCTGCCGTCCCGCGGTTTGGAATTGCAGCTGAACGCGCCAGTGCCGGGCAGTGGGGAAGTGGCGCTTCCCTGGGCAGTGGCCACAGTGTCCCCGAGCCGCTGTGTTCATCCCCATGGGGGTCTGAGGGGGCCTCCTGCCACCTCCCTGGGGCCGGGGACAGGGATTTGCCGTGTTTTTCCACCCCGTCCCTGCTGTCGCAGCTCCTCTGGTCCTCACCCCCCGAGGTCCCCGCGGTGCCGGAGGGGATTCAGGGATTCACCCCGTGTCTCCCCCGTTCCAGTGCAGTGGGAAGCGCAGGCGAAGCTGCGGTTCCAGCTGGTTTTCCAGGCGGACGTGGGCCGGGCGCTGGGGGAGCTGCAGGCGGCCGCGATGCTCTTCTACCTGGGCCGGCCCGAGGGCTCCGGGCCCCCGCAGGAGCTGCTGGTCACGGGCCCGGGGCTGGCGAGGGACCAGGTGGGTCGAGGGCTTGGGTGGGATTTGGGGTGGGAGTGTCCCGGCTCTGCTACCCAGCACCGTTGTCATCCCCTCCCAGTCCATTCCCCATCACTTCCCAGTCCCTTTGCCACCCTCTGCAACTCCTTTGCTCCTCACAGTCCCTTTTCGACCCCTCCCAGTCCTGTTGCCATCCTCTCCCAGTCCATTCACCATCCTTTCCCACCCGGTCCAGTCCCTTTGGCATAATCTCACGGTCCCTTTGCCAACCCTTCCCATCCCTTTGCCACCCCACCCCGGCAGTCCCGCCCCATCTCTCCCTCCCTCCGGCCGGGCCGTGCCTGCAGATGGAGCTCTTATCCCGTTCCCAGCTCCCGCAGGGCAGGAGGGGCTGCCCGGGGTGCCCAGCCCGGTCTGGGGGTCCCGGTCCCCCGCCTGCCCCGGGGCTCTCTGCCCACCCGGGGGTCCCGTGGGCTCTCGGAGCACCTCTGGGCTTGGGGACAAAGCCACCGTCCCACGTCGCAGCTCCCGGGGCCACCGCGGGCTGGGTGACCCTGAGCCCGCAGGGACCGCATGTGGGTGTGTGCCCGGGATGTCTCACCCACGTCCCGGCTCTAACGTGTCTCCCACCCCCGCGCAGAGGGTCTGCCTGTCCAGGGACACCCAGTACCTGGTCCTGGGAGCCGCCGCCGGCTCCGTCACCCGCGGCCCGGAGCAGCTCCGCTTCTCGGCATCGCTGACGGTCCGCGGCGCCGAGGGAGGTAGGGACGGGGAGGGGGACCCGCCCGAGCGTCCCCACTCGGGCGTTTGGAGTCCTCTCCGCCCCCGAGGGGGTGGGGACCTGCCGCAGACCCCAGATCACCGTCCTCACCGCTCCTCGCCCCCCCAGGTGCCCCCCTGCCCCCCTCGGAGGTGCAGCAGCTCCTGTTCGGCTCCGACGACAAGTGTTTCACCCGCATGACCCCCGTGCTGCTGCTGCTGGCCAAGGCACGGCGGGGGGAGGAGGAGGAGGAGGCTTTGGCCTCTTCCTCCTACCTCTCTGCTGACGGGGTGCTGGACACGGCTCCGTACCCACAGCTCAGGTCGGTGGCCTCAGGAATGGGAAAACACAGGGACTGGGATGCGGGACCGCGGCAGGAGGATGTGGAGCACGACCTGGTGAGACCTCCAGAGGATCCCGTGACCCTTCCTTGTGTTCTCCTTGCAGCCCACCCCAGGCCGGGACCGAGGATCTGCCGACCCCCACGGCCCCGAGCCAGGCCAACGCTTCATCCCCGGCTCCCGGGAGCAGCAGCCAGTTCCTGGGAATGCTGACCCGCTTCATCCGGCAGGTCCTGAGCTCCTCCAGCGAGCCGCCCCCCCAGCCCAGCGCCCACCACTGGCTGGACTTCCAGGCGATGGAGACCCTCCCTCACCAGCTGCTCAACCTGTCGGGGGAGGCGGCGCTGGAGCGGCTGGTGCAGTCGGAGGAGCCCTCGGTGCTGCTGTTCCCGCAGGACAGCGGGGCCGTGCTGGAGCAGCTCCTGGGGCACTGGCAGCCCGAGGGCACCGTGCTGGAGCTGCTCACGGGCAAACTGCGGGGCGTCATCCAGGAGCTGGGGGACATCCCGGCTTTCCAGGCCAACACGGCGCTTTTCCAGCACCTCCTGAGCTTCTGCTACTTCCCGCGGGGCGGGGAGGAGGGCGAGGCCCCGGAGCGGGTGCCGGGCTCCAGGAAGCTGCACACGCTGCTGCTGCTCAAGGCGCTGCAGTCGGTGCGGGCGCGGTGGCAGGAGCGCAGGAAGGTGCAGCGGCAGCACCGCAGCGCTCGGCCCCCGGCCCACTGCCGCCTGCAGGAGCTCACCATCGACCTGCACGACCGCAAGTTCATCGTCATGCCCACCGTGTACGCGGCCAACAACTGCGAGGGGCCCTGCCGGCTGCCCCTGTCCACCCGCGTGCCCAGCTACTACTCGCACACGGTGCTGCTGCTGGGGATGCAGGAGCGGGGGTCGCCGCTGCAGCGCCCGCCCTGCTGCGTCCCGGTGCGCTACTCCGACCAGCTCATCATCAGCCTCTCGCCGGAGGGGCTGGAGGTCCGCAAGTTCCCCAACATGGTGGCAGAGGAGTGTGGATGTCGGTGAGGCTCTTCCCGGCCCGCCCCCCACCCTCGCAGCCGGAGCTGGTGCTTCCCGTGCAGGTGGGAGCTCCTGGCTGTCCTTTCCCCACGGTTTGGCTCGTTAGTGTCTCTCTGGTTTCTCTGATGCCTCCGTTGCTCTTCACGGTCGCTTTTCCACCCCTCCCAGTCCTGCTGCCATCCCCTCCCAGCTCCTCTGCCATCCTCTCCCAGTCCCCTCTGCCATCCTCTCCCAGTCCCCTCACCATCTCCTCCCAGTCCCTCCCTGATCCCTTCCCAGCCCCTTTGCCACCCCCTGCAGCTCCTTTGCTCCTCGCAGTCCCTCTGCAGCTGGAGCTGCCTGTCCCTGGGGGCTGCTGCACAGCCCGGTGTGTCCCCACTCCTGATTTTGGGGATGCCTGTAGGGCGGAGCTGCCGTGGGCTCTGACGCCGTGGGGGCTTTAGGCTGTGGGGCCGTGGGGGGAAGGCAAAGCCTGGCAGGTCCAGCCAGGTCTGCGCTTATTTATCCCTCCCTTTCTGCCCCCGTAGTGGCTGGGAAGGGCAGGTGTTGCTTCCTCCAAGCCTTGCAGCATCCTCTGGCCATTTCCCAGCCCATCATTAGGCCCCCCTGGCCACACGACCCCCTCCCCGCCCCGTGACAGCAGAGCAAGAGGCCAAATGCCCTGGGAGGGACCAGCCCTGCGTGGCTGGGGCCATGGGGACCCACTGACTGTGGCCTGGGGCTCCTGGCCAGGTCACATCCGTGGCACCCTGCCCTGACTCCGCTCCCAGAGGGAGGGAGGGAGGGAGCGATCCCGTTACACCTCCTGGGCTCTCTCACCATTAATGGGAGCGGGAGCAAACGGCTGCCAGAGCACCTGCTCCGTGTCCCCGCCGGCATCAGCGCCTGGATCATCTTTCCAGCTGAGCCCAGCCCTCAGACAGGGAGCCAAACCCTTGGGAAGCAGCTCCTGAGCCTGTCCTGGCTGCACCTCCCAGTGCTGGGAACAGCCCTTGGGCTTTGCAGTGTCCCCGTGGGGCTGAGTTGGCACCCACTGGGCCTGTCCTGCGGCCCCACAGGGACCCAGGTTAGCCCTGAGCCCCTCAGGGCTGGGGGGCACAGAAAACACACACACACAGCCAGGGGCAAGGGCTTTTCTTGGTTTTTTCTTCCTCTCCCCTTTTTTTTTAAACATCCAGTTGAACACCTTATTAAAAATGAAAATAGTTTATTTTGACTTCTGTTGACTCAGCAAATACCGAAACCCGCCGTGGGCTGGGGCTGTGAACGTCTCCTGCAGTGGCTCCAGTGCTGGGTGAGGTTGCCCTTTTGTTTCCCTCCTGAAAGGTGAAGGCAAAGCCTGAAGGGATCCCCAGTGAGGGGCTCCAACCTGGTTCTGTTTCCTGCAAGTTTTGTGCCACCCTGAGCGATGGCACCGAGAGAGGTTGGGGGTGTCTGTCCCCGATGTCCCTCTGGTTCTGTAACCCAGGATATTCTTCTCTCTTGATTTGCTTTGAATAAAACCAGTAACTGAAGAGCTGCACAGTCTGGAGACCAACTCTGTTCCCTGGGGTCGGTGGGACCCCACTGTGCTGCCCCGGGTGGAAATGACCCCGTGGGTGGAAAGGACCTGCAGGGGGATTTCGGGTGGGGATGGGGCAGTGACACAAAGCCCGAAGAGAAGCTCCTTTCCCCGGTCCTTTCAGGTCACCTTTGGCCACTTGATCCAGGGGGGCCCAAAGTCCCCGGGGAGGCTCATGCCAGGCTCCTGGGCTGCTGTGCTGCTGCCCAGGGATCCTGGGGTGCTGCCCGTGACCCAGGGATGCCTCTGGAGAACAGGCAGGAGCTGGGGGCAGTGGCAGGCTTGGATCCCCCTGGATCCCCCTGGATCCGGTGTCACGGAGCCCCTCAGCCTCCCCGGCCTCAGTCGCGCCTCTTGCCCTCCCTGGCCCTGCCGTCCTTGCCCGGAGCTGATTCCCAGGGTTTCCTGCCCTTCTGCTGCTTCCAGTCCCTCTTGGGGCTCTCCCGGCCGGGACGGCCCTTCCCGCCCTCCCTCCTGGGCTCGTCCCGCTCCTGCCGGCTCTCCTTCCTCTCCTTCCTCTCCTTCTTCTCCTTCCTCTCCCGGTCCCGTTTCTTCTGGGGCTGCTGCTCGGGCTCCCTGAGGGTCCTGGGGGCTCTGCCAGGTTTGTCCCCTGGTGTCCTGTCCTTGGCTCGTGCCTCCCTCCGGCTACTCCGCTCCGCATGGGCGGCACGGCCTTCCCGGGCCTTCTTCTCCTCCTTCTTCTCCTTTTTCTTCTTTTCCTCCTTCTCCTCCTCTTCTTCCTGCTCCTCCTCCTCTTCCTCCTTTTCTTCCTCCTCTTCCTCCTCCTCCTCCTTCTCCTCCTCTTTCTCTGCCTTTTCTTCCTTGTCTTCCTCCTCCTTTTCCTCCTCCTCTTCCTCCTTCTCCACCTCCTTCTCCACCTTCTTCTCCTGCTTCTCCTGGCTCTTCTTCACCTCTGTTGCAGCCGGTGGCACCTCGGGAACATCTGTGGGTTCTTCATCCTTGTCCTCATCCTCACCCTTGTCCTCATCTTCATCCTTGTCCTCATCCTTGGCCTCATCCTCTGGAGTTGTGCGGCCAAACCACTTCTTGAAGATCCAGGGTTCTGCCTGTGTGGGGACAGAGGGGACCGGGACATGCTGATGCAGCCCCAGGGATGGGACCCTCCTCCATCCCTCCCCCACGAATAAGATGCTCCCCCCTGCAGGAGGTGCCCCCTGGCCCCCGTACCAGGTTGCTGTCGGCTTCTCTGTCATCGTCATCCTCCTCCTCCTCCTCATCTCCACCACCGCCCTCCACTGCGCTGCTCTCCGGTGGGACGGGCTGGGCCGTGCCCACCTCTGGGACCTCCTCCTTGGGGCTGAGCACCTCTGGGAGGGGAGAGAGACAGGCCAGGGATGTTTGGGTGGGATGTCCCAGGCATGGGCCACCCCACCCAGGGATGTGGCCCCACCTCAGGCTGGATCTGCGGGGCTGGGACAACACGGAGCTCTGAACCCACCGGGAAGGGGAGGAGGAGGCGGTGGAGGCTCCTGCCGGCCTCGGGTGATCCCCTCCTTGGAACATGGTGCTGGAAGAGAGGAAGGCAGAGGGGCAGGGGGTGGCAGCAGGGTTTGGCCACCCTGGCCCCCTCCTTGCAGCCCCCAGCTCACCTTGGAGCACCTGGAAGGTGACACTGAGCAGGGCCACCACGGAGGCCACCAGGATGCACTTGTTGAGGGTGAGCCCTTCCCAGAGCAGCGGCTCCTCCGAGGGGTCCAGGCTGGGGGGCTCTGTCTTGCTCTGCACCGGGAGGCTCCTCGGCACTGGGGACCCCCCAGGGGAAAACAGAGTTAATGGGAGAGCTGGGAAGGGCCAAAGGGATCTGGGATGGGGGGTGGGAAGGGATCTCAACATCCTCCTGCACGGCCCACCCCGGGCAGGGACAGGGACAGGGGCAGGGACATAGGCAGGGGCAAGGCAAGGGGCAGGAGGTCCCTGCCCTGCCCCTGCCAGGGGTTTGCACTGCAGGAGTGGGGAGCTGAGTGTCCCAGGGGGCTGAGCCCGAGGGGTTTGGGCCACGGTAGCATCAGAATATCCTGGGGATCAAGCTGAGAAAACCTCTGCCCGTGTTCCCCCTCCAGCAGAAAATCTGGGCAGGATGGGGAGGAGGAGGAGGAAGAAGAGGAAGAGATTTGCGAGGTGGCTGAGAAGCCCCATGTCCCTGAGCTGCCAGGGGACCGTGGAGAGCAGAGCTCCTCCCGTGGCCAGACGGACTGGGAACACGAGATTGCCCCACCTGAGGCCAGGGTGGCCATCCCGGTGCAGGGAGTTTCCAGGGAATCTTCCCCACACACCTACCTGGAGGTGCTGCCTTGGCTCCCACCTTTTCCACCCTCTTCCTCTCCGCCGCTTTCCTGTCCCCTCCGAGCGGCGCCGGCTCTGGCATGCTCAGCTCGGCTAAGCTCAGCTCGGCTCAGTTCAGCTCAGCTCGTCTCGGGCTGCTCCGGGTCCTGCTCACACACCAACCGGGGACTCCCCTCCTCTAGTCCCTGCGGGGAGGGGGTGAGGTGGTCGGGTGGGCTGGGGGGGCACGGTGCGGGTCTGGGGCCCCCACCCAGCCCACGGGAGAGAGACCCCGACTCCGCGTCCCTTCCCGGCCCCTTTGCCACCCCCTGAAACTCCTTTGCTCCTCCCAGTCCCTTTTCCACCCTTCCCAGTCCCTTTTCCACCCCTCCCAGTGCTGTTGCCATCCCCTCCCAGTCCCTTTGCCCGCTCACACTTGCAGTGCCCACACTGTCCTTGTCTCCGGGGCTGAGCTGCTCCTGCCACCAGCCCCGAGTGGCCCCGACCCGGCTCGTCACTGCTGTGTTCCCTCAGCAGCCTTAAAACCAAATTGGGGGTTATTTTTTATCTGCTAAGCCGGACTCAGCCCCGACACGCGGGTGGGCCGGTGGCCGTGGGACCCCCAGGCTGTGCTGGAGGAATCCCAGCCCTGGGGGTTGCAGCATCCACTGAGGGCAGCGTGCGGGATCCGGGATGCGGGATCCGGGGTGGACCGCCGGCAGGCTCGCTGTGCCGGCAGGGTCGGGAGCCGCGCTGGGGTCTGTGCTCGGTGCTGGGCGGGGTTTGGTGGCCGGGGTTGGGTGCCGGTCGGTGCCAGCGGCACCCAGAGCTGCCCATGGGCGCAGATCAGTGACAGCGACAGCTGAAGGTCCTCAGGCCCCCCCCGGGACGGACGTGCTGCACACCCCGCAGAACCTTCCCGGCTGGAACGCCGTGGGACAGCCCCCGCTCGTCCCTCTGCCCTGCCCTGGCACGGGGGTCCCCCCTGGCACCCTCAGCCCGCGTTCTGGGCACTCACATGGGCTCCTACTCTCCTGTCGCTGCCGCTGCTCACCCCAGCGTCGGCATCTGGCAAAGACAAGCACAAAGGGGGGCACTGGGTGACAAATTCGGGGAGGTGGGAACTGCCGGGGCTGGGCACCTCGATGCCACCCCTTGGCCTGCAGAGAGGGGACATCGCGGCCACGTTTCCCCTGTTAGTGCTGCAAAAAAAATTCCGGGCCGTCGACGCAGCGGCTGGGGAGGTCGGGGTGTAACGGGAGCACCGGGCAGGTCCGGCACTCTGAGCCCCAAAATCCTGGATATCCCTGTGGAGCTGCGTCTGAGGGGCAGCGACCCCCCTGCCAAGGCACACAGGGGGTACAAGGTAACACAGGGTAACCCAAGGAGTGCCCAGGCACCCTGCAAACGTGTCTGGAGGCTTGACAGGAGGAGAAGTTCTGGGTACCGTGGAGCAACCAGAGCTCAGAGAAGAGCTCAAGACACCCCAGAGGGTCACAAAGCTCTGGGATGACTTTCAGTGCTTTTCCCAGCTGTGGAGTGGGAGAGAAACTTGGAATGTCCCCAGAGCTCTGAAACAAAGCAGGGTTGGGGGCTGTGTTGGGCTCCTCGGGGTTCTCTGCCCTGCCTGTACTCCAGGGGTGAGGAGGCACCAACAAATCCCATCACCCCTCAGCCCTTCTGCATCTCCAAGTCCAGCCCTCACTCTGCTGGGATCTGGGGGCCACATCCTGCCAAGCCCTCACAAGAAGGAGGATTTTTTTCGCCCCCTTTGAGCTGCTTTCAGTTTGTTTTCCCCTTGTGGAACGCTGAGAAGAAACACCAGTTCCCAGGAGGAAATCTAAGACTCGATACCGGGAGCAAAACAGATAAATGAGAGGAAAAGTTTTGGCCAAGGACCAAAGGTCAGAAAGGTCTTTGCTTTCCAGAGGGAATAAAGATAAATCAAATCAATCAATCAGTCAACCAGTCTTTGATTTTGTTTGAGTGATGGTGTTTCTGTGCTGGGAAGGGATGGAGCTTCCCCAGGGCTCTCCTGGTTCCCAGACCCAGGGGAAGCACAAAGACACAGAATCTTTCCTTTTCTCCCATGTTTTTTGAGCTTCACATCCATTCACAGAGGTTTGGAACCGGGTTTGGAGCCCAGACGAGTGTGAGAGAGACGGAGGAGGGCACGACCTCGACTCCTCTGTTCCTTGGGCATGGCTGGTGCTCCCACGGAGCTGCTGCCACGTGGATGCCCCTCAATTCCCCAGGTGATTTCACACCACCACAAAGAGCCTTCTGTGCCAGGCTGAGCCCTCTCCCGCAGAGCCTCACACGCTCAGGCAGCGGTGCTGGCACAGCCACGGCCACGGTCGGCAGCTCCTGGTGAGGACAAGGCCCCCCTTCTCTCGCCCCTCCTTGGCCACCTCTGAGCATTCTCTGCCCACCCAACAGCTCGCTGGTGGCCCCAGGGCATCCCAAATCTTCCTCCAGCACCACACAAGGACCTGCTGCCACATCACATGGGGGGGACTGTCACTAAACCCGAGCGGGCAGCAGCACCGGTGCCACCCCACCACGTCCCTGCTGGGCTGCCCAGCCCTCAGCCGAGCCCAGTGCCCCGTCACAGGGTGCCAGGCTCTTCCCACATCTCCACCCCTTGGGATTTCCCCGGATGGAGGAGCCCAGACAGCCTCCAGAGCAGTGTCAGGGATGGGCACCAATTCCAGGGACATTTTGGCCGTGCCAGGGCTGGTCACCCACAGCCCCCAGGTCCAGCTCCAGCCCTTGGCTCACCCTGACCCTGCACAGGGAACCTCCTCCGCACCTGCCTGACCGTCCATCCCGCTCACTCCTCACATCAGACCCTCCCTCAAACGCCCCAAATCGCAGCCACTTAACAAATAACCGGCTCTGCTCCGCTGCCACCGGCGCTTCTCCTGCGCGGAGCTCCCGGGGGTGCCTTTTACCGCTGACTCACATCAAAGAAACTTCCAAAAATAGCCGCCCCGCCTGCCCCTCTCTCCCCGTCCGCACTCACACGCTCACCCGACAGCGCCGGGATGGGCCCCGGGGGTCCCAAATCCCCCCGGCCCGCGGCGGGCGGTGCCCGCGGGTGCCCCTTGTGCAGCCGGGAGGGTCGAACCCCCCCAAAGCCGTACCTGGGATGGCCCAACGCTGCCTCCTCCTCGCCGGCAGCCCCGGGCTGGCCCCGGCTCGGCGTAATGAACAGCAACAGCTGCCCGAGGGGCCGGAGCAAAATAGCACCCAATCGCTGCTGCCCCGGGAACGCAGCTCGGCCCCGGGCACGGGCGCTCCCCCTGGCAGCGGGGTGTGCGGGGTGAGGCTCTGAAGGGCGCCGGGAATGGGGTTTGTCCCTCTGGGAGCGCCCCAGGGGACTCTGAGCCAGCTGTGGGATGCTCAGAGAGCTGCCAGGCGCGGAGGAGACGGAGAAATCCCCTGCGACCCGCAGGGCTCTGAGAACGCCGAGGAAAACCTTCGACCCCTCCCACGTCCCTGTTCCTGCAGCCACGTCCCCAGGAGCCCTGACACAGGCACAGGGAGGTGGGGAGGGGGATGTCCCATCCCACCTATTCCCAGGAGCCAAAACATCTCATCTGGGAAGCTGCAAAGGACCCTCTGGGACTCTGAGCCAGTTGTGGGATGGAGGGATGGAGGGATGGATGGATGGATGGATGGATGGATGGATGGATGCAGGGATGGATGGATGGATGCAGAGATGGATGGATGGATGCAGGGATGGATGGATGCAGAGATGGATGGATGGATGCAGGGATGGATGGATGGATGTAGGGATGGATGGATGCAGGGATGGATGGAGGGATGGATGCAGGGATGGATGGATGGAGGGATGCAGAGGCAGGTCAGAGACCTGCCAGACACAGGGAAGATGGAGAGAGGAGGAGGAGAAATCCCCTGGGACCAGCAGCCCTCGGACAACCCTGGGGAAAACCACCCAGCACCCTCCTCCCCCCCCCACCCCCAGGGCAGCTTTCCCAGTCGAATTCCCACTCCAGTAAGGTGGTCAAAGCCTGTTTGCTCTGCAGGGACACAAGGAAAGCCAAAAATCATCAACAGGCCAAATGAAAAGCCCTTTTTCTCCCCATGGTGCTCCCGGGTCCTTTCCAACCTCCCCTGGGTGAGCTGGTCCTGCCAGGGAAGGTCCCAGGGGGTGACCAAGCCCTGTCTGCACACGGGGGAGCTCAGGCAAAACATCCTCCCACTTCATCCCCCTGTGGAGCCACAGGGTACAGAGCTCTCCTCACCCTTTCCAGGACCTTTCAACACCCTTTTCCCACAGCAGGGAGGGACCAGGGGCGGTTCTGCCTCCACATGTTTAGCTCGGAGCAATTCCCTGCCGAGCTGCAAAGCCTCCACCTCCATCCCACAGTTCATCCCAGGCAGATGGAGGAAAGGGATTCCCAGAGGCAAATTCTTTCCTAATCCCTTTAAAGCCCCCCCCCCCTTCCCAAATCCCAGCTTTTCCCTTGCCCTGAGACTGATAGAAGTGTCTCTGGGAGGGAGGAAACATGATCTGGCTGTGAGAGCTGCTGGTGGAAGGGCTGGGGAGGGCAGGGGAGCAGCTTCCAGGCTAAATATTGACTCCAGGCTTTGGCTTGATGACACAGTCTCTTTTCCATGGCTTTCCAGGTTTCCACTGGCCTTGGAATTACACAGAGCACCGGCCACCCCCATGGCTCTGCCCTGCCCTCAGTGTGGATCACGGGCCTGGAGAGCGTCTGGTGCCAGTTCTGCTGCAGGAACTCAGACCTGGGCCCTCCCTGTAGCTCCAGGGATTCGGG
>JAWMRA010000079.1:3361099-3372549 GCA_035584735.1 Pseudotriccus pelzelni | reverse complement strand
TCCTGGGTTTGAGAGGCTGTGGAACTGGGGAGGGAGAAGCTCTGGGGGCAGGTGCCACCCCAGGCCAGTCCCTGGTTAATGAACCCCAGCCTGGAGCATCCACAGGGCAAGAGGAAACCTCAACTGTGCCAGGAGAGGCTCAGGTGGGACATCAGGAGGGATTTCTTCCTGGAAAGGGTGGTCAGGCATGGGAAGGGGCTGCCCAGGGAGGTGTCCAAGGGAGGACTGGCCGTGGCACTCAGTGCTCTGGGCTAGGGGACAAGGTGGGGTTTTGCTCGAGGGTTGGACTTGATGACCTTGGAGGCCTTTCCTCAACCCAAATGGCTCTGTGATCTTGGAAGGATCCTCTTCCTCCCACCCTTTTAGCCACGGTGGGGATGCAAGTCAGGAAAACTGAGGGTCAGGGGGACATCCTGCCCGTGGACCAGGCTGGGAGAATCCCTCACCACAGGGTCTTCAGGAGCCTGGAGCTGCAGTCCAAGCACAGCTGAGCACATTCCTCCAGCTGAGGACTGCAGAGGTGATCCCACCCACCACAGGAACACCCTCCCATGTCACCTCTGGCGGCTGGTCCAGGCAGGCCGGGCTGTGCTGCAGCATCCCCTCGTTTCCACGGCAACCCTCGTTATTTATCCTCCCACCAGGAGGATAAATCACCCCCTTTCTCCCTCGTTTCAGTAATTCGAAGTTAAGAGGCAATCAGAGAGGCACGAAATTAGTCACGGATTATTTTCGGCACAGGTTGATTCCGGGGATGAGTTTTCCTGTTCTCCGTGAGATTCCCCCTCTCCCCAGAGCTCCCAGCCCAGGGCCGTGTGGGGATGAGGGAGGGGCAGAAGCTCCAGCTGGACGTGCATGTGGGTCTCCTGCTCACTCTTCCCTTTGGATTTCACCCCTGGCTCCAGCAGAACTCGCCTGACCCTCTTCCCAAGGCTTGGGAATCCAAAACACCTTCCGGCCCTTGGAAGGAGCGTTTCCCCTTCAGCCCCTCCCGAGGACAGGGCTGGGCTCTTGGCCTGGTTTGACGGATGGGAATTTGCGTGTTGCTGGTTAAAGCAGATGCCCTGGGCATGGCACAGCCCTGCAGGACAGCCCCAGGTCCAGCAGGAGCCATGTCAGCCCAGGCTGGCACCATCCCACTGAGCCAGGGGGGCCCAAATCCCTGCTGGAGGAGCACATGGGGCTTCCTGTCTCAGAGCCCTCCCCTCGGATGTGCTTGGGATGTGATGGGAGAGGATCCCACAAACACCATTCCTCAGGGGAAATCAGGTGGAAAAAGATCCCGGCTCCTTGCACGACCCAAAACCCAAAGGCACAGGTGTCCCCATGGCAACCTGGCCACATCCCAGCACTGACCAGGATGTTCTGCTGACCCAAAAATCCCTCCTTCAGCCGGATCCAGCCCTCCATCAGCTCTTCCCCCCCTGGAGGGACGGGAATTGTGCAATGGCCGTGCTGACACCCAGCTGCTGCCTCCTTCCCCCAAGGTACCACCACATCCAGCAGGGAGATTATTCCTGTGGGACTGCAGGAACCACAGGCCTTTCCGAGCACTGGAAGAAACACTTGGGAAGTTACAGGAAGAGAAGAGACATCTTCCCTGTGCCAGCTGAGCTTCTCCTGTCAAATCCCCATCTGTCAGCAGGGCAGATTGTAGATAGATATGAGCTGAGCTGCAGATAACTGAGAGCCTGCAGCATTTGGGAAGCTGGATCTTCCTGCGGCTTCCCATCACCAGGTGCTGCAGTGGGAACAGGGTGGGAGCCCAGGGAGGGAGATGGAGCCAATACCCACAGCTGGTACCTGGACAGGCCCTGCCCTGCCCTCAGTGTGGATCACAGGCCTGGAGAGCGTCTGGTGCCAGTTCTGCTGCAGGAACTCAGACCTGGGCCCTCCCTGTAGCTCCAGGGATTCGGGTCACCTGCAAAAACACAGCCAAGGGGCTCTTCTGACTCCTGGTTCTGACTCCTGGGTTTGAGAGGCTGTGGAACTGGGGAGGGAGAAGCTCTGGGGGCAGGTGCCACCCCAGGCCAGTCCCTGGTTTAATGAACCCCAGCCTGGAGCATCCACAGGGCAAGAGGAAACCTCAACTGCGCCAGGAGAGGCTCAGGTGGGACATCAGGAGGGATTTCTTCCTGGAAAGGGTGGTCCGGCATGGGAAGGGGCTGCCCAGGGAGGTGTCGGAGCCGCAATCCCTGAGGTGTCCAAGGACGTGGCACTCGGTGCTCCGGGCTGGGGGACAAGGTGGGGTTTTGCTCAAGGGGTGGACTCGATGACCTTGGAGGCCTTTCCTCAACCCAGAGGGATCGGGCTCTTGGTCGGGAACAGTCAATCCACGGGATGAGGAGGCCAAAGGAGATTTAGGGGACAGTGAAGCTTTGGGTGGAACATCCTGGAATATATAATACCCCGATAATCCCAAATCTTTCCTGACTTCCCTGAGGGGTGGCACTGGTTGGTACATCCAGGTTCTGGCACTGCGGGGGCTGAGGATGCCAACTCGTTCCTCCCTTTCCAGGTCACTCCCAAGGAAGGAGCTGCTTCTCTCTGCTCCCACAGGGAGCAGGTCCTGCTGGATTTGGGAGCTCTCCCGGGGCTCCCTGACACCATCAGTGACATTAAAACCCCCTCTGGGCCCCCAGTTCCAAAGCAGTGAGTCCCTGTCTAGAGAAACATCCCTGCCAGGCACCTTCTGGGTCCTCACGGAGGGGTTTTGTCGTCCTTCCGAGCTCTGGAAACTTTGAGGACGATTTTCCTTCTCCAAAACTGTAGCCGGTGTCCAAACCACTCCTGATTAAAAGCAGAACAGAAAAGGCTGGGACCTGGGGACAAGGTTTTTGAGTGAAGTTCCTTCTGCTCCAGCTTTCCCTCTCCCTACTTTCATCCAGCAATGCCAAACGAAATATATTATGTAATAGGAACCATTTCGGCCTCAAAATAGCCTAAAATAGCAGCAAAATAGCAGCAAACTCCCTTTCCAAAGCCACATTTTTAATTGTTAGTTTTCTGGCTCACCATACCTAACCCACCCTGCAGACCAGGGGTTGTCCAGTGCCACCAATTCCAAGGAAAGAAGACATCAAAGCTCATGGTCTTTAATGTTTTCTAGGTCTTTCCCAAAATGTCCCAGCTGGACGCGTATTCCTGAGCCATGTCTCGCTCAAATAGTAAATTGTATTTAAAATACAACAAGATTTATGTAAATACAACAAGATTTGTGTTTTCAACTTCCCTCTGGCAGTGGGAAGCCATTCCCTGTGTCCTGTCCCTCCATCCCTTGTCCCCAGTCCCTCTCCAGCTCTTCTGGAGCCCCTTTAGGCCCTGCAAGGGGCTCTCAGGTCTCCCTGGATCCTTCTCTTCTCCTGGTGAACCCCCCCAGCTCTCCCAGCCTGTCCCCAGAGCAGAGGGGCTCCAGCCCTGGAGCATCCCCGGGGCCTCCTCTGGACTCGCTCCAACAGCTTCACATCCTTCTGATGTCATGGGGCTCTCAGAGCTGGGTGCAGCATTGCAGGTGGATCTCACCTGAGCAGAGCAGAGGGTCAGGATTCCCTCCCTCCCCTGCTGCCCACCCTGCTGGTGCTGCAGCCCAGGCTCGTGCCAAGGAACACATCACAGGGTCAATCTGCTCCGCTTTAGCCATGCAGTGCTCACAGGTCTGCCCCAGGTAGCAGAGCAGGGCTGAATCCCCGTGCATCCCGACCTCCAGGAGCTCTTCTCCCACCCCTGGGACTGCATGGCCTGGGCACTAACCGCGGTTGCCTTGCAGGAGGTGTACGTGGGCAAGGAGACCATGTGCACGGTGGACGGGCTTCACTACAACAGCACCTACAGCGCCCGGGTCAAGGCCTTCAACAAGTCAGGAGTCAGCCCCTACAGCAAGACCCTGGTGCTCCAGACATCCGAGGGTAAGGAATTGCAGCAGCTCCAGCCCGGAGCGCTCGGACACCGCTCACAGCACACCCCAGCTTAGCCCTGCTGGTGCTCCAGTACCTGAGCGTTCCCTGCAGGAAAGCCAGCGCTGGCCACAGGGGAAAGGTGGTGCCAGGAGGCCTTAAACGGGGCCCAGATTTCTGTCTCACACCTTTCCTTTGCAGAGGGTGTTCTCTGGGGGGGTGCGGTGAGAGGTATTTTACATTTGGGGTTACGTGGCGCAAAAGGGAAGCTCCGATGTTTTCATTAATCCCGTTTAAAACAGAACACTGTCAGCGTTGCTCCCGAGGGCTGTGCGTGGCTGGAACCACAGGATTCAGCCCCTGGAAGTGCAGAACAGGGAGCAGAGGGACCACAGAGCCACGTGGGTGTCCTTCCAGACCCGGGGATGCACAGCCAGCCCCGCCAGCATTGTCTGCACCCCTCCCCACCAGCAGCAGGAGCTCAGATGGAATATTAAACACGCCCTTGCAGGCTGCAGAGGAGTCTCCCCGCCTGGCTTTAAGCACATTTGTCACACCAGGCCCTTAATCCAGCGTGGACAATTGGCTTATTTCTGCCATGCAGGTGGAGAGTGGCAGGGCTGGATCCGAGGTGGGAGTTCGGAAGCAGCTGTGGAGGAAGGGATCAGCCCCCACCAGCACGTCTGCTGCCCCGCAGCCTCACTGCCAGGCACAAAACCCCTCCCTGGGAGCTTTCCACGCTTGGTGGGATCCCTTTTCCTGACTCCCAGACTAAAATCTCTCTATTCTAAGCCATGTGAGGGTTTTTTCCTGGCAGCATCCAGCTGGCTGGCAGCTGGGATCAGGAGGGAGCACACACAGCTCGTGGGGTGAAAGGAGGGCGAGAGCTTTCCTGCCACAGAACATCTCTGATGGCTTTGAGCAAGGAGAAAAATGGGTTTTATGCTGAAAAAATAGAAGGCAAAAGCAGAGCAAGGCTACACTGAGTGTTTCTCTTGCTGCCTGCACTTATCTGCAGGAGATAACCATTCCAGTTTGGAAAAGGGAATGTGCTAGTTTTGGATGTGTGGGCAGGTCAGCAAGGAATGGGACTCACTCACGTGTGACAGAGGTAGAGTGGAGAGCAAAGCTGGGACAAACCTCCTCAGAGGAGAGGCAGGAAACTCAAATCACGGACACAGAGGCCTTGGCACTTCTGCCAGAGACACGTCAGCGTGAGGGTTTGCAAAGCTGAGCGCCAGGAAGCGGCCAGGAAGCCTCAGCATTCCTGGGGATGGGACAGCCCAGACCCAGCCCCGTGCTGGGGTGGCCAGGACCTCCACCAAAGCCTGAAAGTCAACAGTTCTCACCCACTTCTCTCCCCAGCTTCACCAGCCTTGGCAGGAGGCAGCAGAGCTTTGGCTCCTGGTCGCATTCGTGGCTCATAAAGACCCACTGGAGACACGATTCCCTGACCAAAACCGGCTGGGCTTTAAGTCATCCCCAGCCAGGAGTCTGCAGGGTCCCCACTGTGATCTTCCCAGCTCTGATTTCCTCTCGTAGGTGTTCTCACTGTCGAGCCAAGCCCGAGCTCAGCTCCAAAACATGAAGGAATCTGTTCCCGGTCCCAGCAGGGCCGTGCTTGGGGCTGGTGCTTGTTCCGTGGAGCAGGGAGAAGTTCCACCCCTCAGAGCATCCGGGGGGGAAAGTTTGCTGCATTCGGCCTTTTCACTTGGATGAGCTTTTGCATCTGTTATTCCAGCGCGAGAGAAAGAGGGAGGAAAAGTCAAATGGGCCTGGAGCATTCTGTGCTCTTAGAGGCCGTCTGAGCTTTTAGGATTCAAAGAGAAATAAATTACATCTTGTGTGCAGCTTCCGGATATCCGAGGGACTCGTTCAATAGAGCTCGCACGTCGCAGCTCTCTCTTAAGGTTGGGCTTTTATTCCTGGCTTTTACAGCAGCATCCAGGCCTTTTAAGAGCTGTTTTGTCTGAAGCAGGCTTAGCTTTTTCCCCTTCAGCTGAGCTTCCTGCAAAGGGCTGGTGTGGGCAGAGGGAACAAAAGGAGAGGCGGGCTCGTTGCAAAGGGAACATCTCTTGGAACGTGGCTGTCCTGCTCTAAGTGGTTATGAGGAATTCTTTATTTTAAAAGCTGGTTTCTAGTCCTGGTCCCTGAGATCCTTGTCTGCAGCCCGTGGAAGGGAACTGCTGTCTGCTCCTCCTTCAGTGAGCAGTGAAACGCGTGGTGGAGTGGGGAGTGTGAAACATCTTGCAGGGCCTCAGAATCTGAAGGAAATAAGGTTGAGAAGAGGATAAAACAGCCAGAGAGCCAAGGGAAGCCAGGCAGCACTTATGGCAATATCCCACCCCTTGAGAAGGTGGCACATGCACAGGTTACAGCAAGAACATCTTCCCAGCCCCTGGTGTGGGGCATTTTCTGCTCATCCCAAAGGAAACTATTGCAGTTCACTCTTCAAAGCTGGTTCTTGGTGCCACCAGCAGGACAAGGTGGTTCCTGGCTGGGAGAAGAGCCCTTCCCACATGCTGGGCCTTCCCGGGGATGAAGATCCCCATCATCAGCACGGCCAAATGGGAGCAAGGGCTGAAGGCAAAGTCCTCCTCTCCTCAGCTGATGTCAGGCTGTTTCACATCAGCCCTAGGAGTGTCTCCTGCCCTGTCACACCTTAGCCTAAGCTGGGAAATCAGCCTGGAAGGGATTTTGCAAGGTCAGCCTGCCCCAGGGCACAGACATCTTCCCAACAGCTTGGTCAGTGGCAGCACTGCTCGGCTCTCCTCACCCCTGGGAGACCTCAGGTCTCCCCCAGCCTCCTCCTCCCTGGGCTGGGCAGCTCCTGCACTCCTGGTCTTCCATCATCCAGCAGATTTTCCGGGTTCTAGTCGGTCTTCTGCTGACTTTAGGGACCTTCCTAAGGGATCGGAGTCTGTAGGTGGGCTGGCTGCTGGGCTGCTTTTCTCTGCACAGGTTTCTGAGATGCTTCTGAGTCCCTCCAGTGTTTTGCTTTTCCATGTGCTGAAAGGCAGGGTTGAAGGACCAGCTCATCCCAGGTGGAGATGGAGGAGAGGGGACTGTCCCTGCCTGCTTCCCAGGCCCAGAGCATCCACCTCCCTCCCCCAGCATAGTCAAGCCCCTCTTCTTTTCTCCCTTTTCAAGCCCAGCTCCTCCTTTGGAGCCCAGCTTCAAATTCCTGACCGTCCATGGAATGACCCTCAGCAGCATCCGGGGGCTTTTTAACCGGCAGCTCTTGGAAAGGAGTGGGAACCCCCGGGGGAAACAGCCTGCAAGGAGCTATAGGGTGCTAACTAGGGGGAGCCATGAGCATGGCTACTCGTGGTAGTAGCTCCTCTCACTCTTGGTAGGCCTTAGAGCCCATCCCTCCCTAACCTTGAGCTCTGTTTTTTGACCTGTTGTGCAATAATTTATGTAACCCGTGTCTGACCCCGCTGACACCCTTTGCCTCCACAGCCTCGGCCGCAGCAGCAGAAGTCACAACCCACTGGGCAAAGAAATGTCTGCTTTTTTACCTGTTTTAACGTGATTTCCAGCTCAATCCTCATTCACAGCTGAGATGGGAAGGCTGGGGATTCAGTGTGCCGGGAATTTGAATGTGTGGATGGTGGATTCCATATTTTCGTGTTGATGTATCCCTGGGCAAGGCTAGGGAAGAAGTTCCAGGAGGTGACCGTGTGTGAAAACAGACGACCCGAGGGGCTCCCCCTCTACTCTGACATTGTGCTGTGAATCCCATGAGTTAAATTCTTACTGTAAGGCTCAGATGTGTTTTGACAGGTACAAAGGGATACCAAGAACACAACATCCCGAACAACCTTTGAGTAAGGTGGGTGCTTGGTGGTTCTGTAGGGCGACAGAGCTTAGCACAGCCCTGCAAAATGCCTTTTCAGTGTTACCAACCAGTTTTTCCACCGTTACTGTGCACAGGAAGGTGTGAAATGTACGAAAGCACGATGGGGAGTGGCGCGTGGTAACCTGTGAATTTTTTTAGGTGTGAAGAGGTGCAGGACACACCCCCCCCACACCCCTTTAAGGCAAAACCTGTTGAATTTGTCGTGCTGACACGGGAGTTTCGAAGACGGGCACGTTTTCCTTGCCGGTGCTGCCCGGGCAAGGCTGGGTTGCACAGCACCAGGCATTCCTGCCCCACGCACCGGCGCAGGATCCGGGCAGTGCCGGAGCGTCCGCGCTCTGCTCCGGGATCCGGGCGCGGGCGATGGAGCGACGCCGTCCAGAGCAGAGAGCCCATTTCTGATCTCTAGTTTGCGTTGATCTTACGTTTAGACACCCAGTCAGAAGAGCAGACCCTCCCTTTTCCAGTGCCTTTGGAAAGATCGCAGCTTCGTAGAATGAGTCCTTTCTCCTCCACCCTTAATCTGCAACCCAGCTTCTCGGGGAGATCCTACTTTGAGCTAAGATCTTCGGCCCACCAGCTGAGCTTGCACTCTTCCTTACAGTCCCTGAATTCAGCCGGTGAGCTGAGCACCTCTGGCGTTTCCTCTTGGTCTGTGCTTCTGGGCATCTCCAAACTATCTGTTCGTTCTGTTCCGTTGTGTTTGTTTTTCCCATGACATGCGGATGGATGGCAGGGGGAATTCTTTCTGTTTGTCACTGGCCTGCTCCTGCCGCCGAGGGGGTTCTGGTGGCCTAGTTCTTGTGGTGTTTTCGTCTGTATGTGGGCACTTTGGGGTGGTGGAACAGCACAGTAACTCCTCGTGTGGGTGCTGTTCTTGGCAGGGCGTTGCTGAACCCTTCAGCGAAGCAGATCACGGAATTCCAGACTGGTTTGGGTTGGAAGGGACCTTAAGGACCATCCAGTTCCAACCTTCTGCTACGGGCAGGGAGACCTTCCACTAGGAGATCCCTCAGCTCTAGTTTGTGTTGACCTTGTTTCAAGGGACAGTCAGAAGGAAAGACCTTCCCTGGGAGAAACCTGTGGGAACACCTCAATGGTTTGTTTTCCCTGTAGAGCCAGGAGGCACAGCCTCTGCTGTGAGATTTGGTCTGTGAAATCATTGTGGCTGATTAAACCTAAACCTCTCTTAAGCAAGAAGCAAGTCTGGATGCAGGCAAGGTCTAGCTTGCTGCCCAGAGAGGTCGTGGACTCCGCATGCCTGCAAGTGTTCAAGCTTGGACGGGGCTTGGAGCAACCTGGGATAGAGGAAGCTGTCCCTGTCCATGGCAGGGGGTTGGAACAAGATGATTTTAAGTCCTCTCCAACCCAAACCAGTCTGGGACTCTCTGATTCCAGCTCAGGCCAGCTCAGAGCCCAGCGTAGGACCCGTGGGATCTCGTCCGCTCAGCTTTGAGCACTGGGCTCGGCTTTTCCAAAGCCAGACATGGTGGTACCAAAGCCTCGTTTTCTGCAGAGCAGAGGACACCACTCCTGTGATGCCTCGCTCATCTGGCAGCCCCCACAGGAGCGCTTGGCTTCCCCCCCCGCTTCCCGAAATCCTGGGCTGTGGTGGGACAACAGCCAGGCAGAACGAGGGATGGCTTTGGGCAGCCAGCGAGGAGCCGCAGGCGCAGGGATCTCTCGGAGCTGTTTTCTAACCAGTCTTTGCACATCTTCCTTTGCTAAAGATCCTGGGCCCTGATTCTCCCGCCGCTCTGGATTTGCACCTCTCCAACAGCGCAATTCCCGCCTTCCTCCGGTGTGAGCCGGGGAAGAATGGGGGCCCGCGATCGTTTGGTTTCCATCCCATGACACGGAATGAGGAATGCTGCAGCATGACCCTTGCCAGAATAACCGGGGACAACCCCCCCACCACCACCACCTTGCAAACTTCCTTTTCTTTGTGCTTTTTGTGTTTTCTTTCTCATCCTGCTGCTGTGAGCTGATGGCTTCCACGCTGCTCTGTTAGGAATGCTCCTGCCTTTGTGTCCGGTGTTCCGAGACCGCCGCGAGCGGTCACCTGCGTGGGGCGGTGTGGACCGTCCGCAGCCGCGCTCCGGGGCGGGGAGGGGACAGGGAAAAAAGGGGGCCCCGAACGCCAAAATGGGCCTCCCTCGCAAGAGCCTGGACCGGAGCGGCGGGCAGAGACCTTGCAAAGCACTTTTTTTTGCGCGGGGGCAGGGGGCACGATTCATTAAAGCAGCCTCGGGAGGCGCCACGGGAGCACGGCACGGAGCACAACCACAGCCCAGGGGCTCTCCCACCAAGGGGCACGTCAGGAGGGGGAACGCCAGCCCCAGGGTGTCCTTAAAATCCAGAACCTTTTGCGAGTGCTCCTCCATGCAGTGCCAACATGGGGCTTCGTGTTGTCCTCTCCACCTGGGGAGGACAAGCTTCTAGATCAGGACAAAGCCCCTGGATCACGACAAGCCCCTGAATCAGTCTCTCACTGCATCCCCGCTCCCCAGAGGTATTTGCAGCCATCAGTCAGCCGCAGGAGGATAAAGGGCACCCCAACACAATCCTGCCCATGCAGTTGATGAAACCATAGCCCGGTGTCCTTTGCCCTTCTGGCCCCAGGGACCCCCTTTCCTTCTCCACCCTTTCCCAGACCACACATCCATCAGGGAGGCATCCTGGAAGAGCTCAATGCTCCCTGTCCCCTGGACACACCAGTGGCTGCTCTTTTGCTCAGTCCCTCTCCTCCAAGGAGTGGGGTTTTTTTTCAGTTAACCTTGAGAATATTTACCCAGCAGCCAAGACAGCCCACCAAGGCTAAAACTTCCTGCTTCTTTTTCTGGAGAAAAGCTGAACAATTCGGCATCTTGAGCAACCCGGATACGGCCCAGCCATAAACTCACATGTTGTGTTTGTGACCCCGCTCGTGCTCTCTGGCTTTTAATGAATCAGGCCTCCCGTGGCTGCTGGATGCTTAGTTAATGATTAAATGCTCCCAAGTGTTTGTCAGGCGGTTGTTGTTCCTCAGCTGTGATGTGTGAAATGTAGTATCTCTTTATAGGATGCACTTTTGACACACAAGGATCGCCTTACTCCCAATTAGGCAAGTATCTTTATTACAGATTATTCGCTGGCACCCCACTGCGTGTTGCTTCATCTTTTTTATTGCTTTTTAATCTTTTAACTTTTCTTTGGCGACTGAGCAGCATTTCTCGCTCACGCCCTGCTTTGCAGAGCACTCTCGGATGTCAGAGAATCATGGAATTGTTAAGGTCGGAGGAGCCCTCTTAAGGTCGTCGTTCCCCCAGCGCTGCCAAGGCCACCACTGACCCATGTCCCCAATTGCCACATCCACGAGGGTTTTGAATCCCTCCAGGGGTGGGGACGCTGCCACTGCCCTGGGCAGGAGGCAGTTTTGAAGGAAGAGTGGAGATTAGTGTAAGGCGTAAAGACATTTAAAGCTTTTTCCCCCCTATGGTTTTAAGGAGAAGCCTGAGGTCAGTGCTCTGGAGGTGGCTCTGTAATTAAGAACTGAACCTACTGGTCTCCTTCCACTCTTTTAAACTGCCAGAGGGCAGGGTTAGATGGGATATTGGGAAGAAATTGCTGGCTGGGAGAGTGGTGAGGCCCTGGCACAGGTTGTCCAGAGAAGCTGTGGCTGCCCCTGGATCCCTGGAAGTGTCCAAGGCCAGGTT
>JAWMRA010000079.1:3343426-3355230 GCA_035584735.1 Pseudotriccus pelzelni | reverse complement strand
TTCTCTGGGCAACCTGTGCCAGGGCCTGCCCACCCTCACAGCCAGGAATTCCTTCCCAGTATCCCACCTCACCCTGCTCTCTGGCAGTGGGAAGCCATTCCCTTTGTCCTGTCCCTTGTAAATTGCCTCTTCACCCAATTCATCACTGGCAAGGCATTCCCTGGCTCTGGGGATCACCCACAGCCCCCTCAGGAGGGAGGGGGGTGGGATCTGACACCTGCCCACAGGGAGCATGGAGGGCTCCCACCAGTCCCATGGGAACCACATCGAAAGGATCCTCAGCTCTGGGTGTGAAGGAAGATGAAAAGAGACCAGTTTTCATCCCCCCCAAAAAATAATTTCCTTAGCTCCTTCTCAAAGCTCAGCACACAGGAGCTACACAGACTCCTGGGAGATCTCTAAGCAACATTTTTGTGGTGCAGGGGAAAGTTTTGCCAAACTCCTTCCCGCCTCCATCCTCCCGAGCCCGGTGGGTGCAGCCAAAGTCTTTGCCAGACCGCAGAAGGCAAATTCCAACAGCACATCGGAGCAGGGACCCAAATGAACCCCAGCATCCAGTGTGAGGCTCCAACAGCCCTTTTGTGAAGCTCAGTGTTTGGATTGGATATTGGGAAGGAATTCCTGCCTGGCAGGGAGGTGAGACCCTGGCACAGGTTGCCCAGAGCAGCTGTGGCTGCCCCTGCATCCCTGGAAGTGTCCAAGGCCAGGTTGGACGGGGCTTGGAGCAACCTGGGCTGGTGGAAGCTGTCCCTGTCCGTGGCAGGGGTGGGATGGGATGAGCTTTGAGGTCCCTTCCACCCCAAACCATCCTCGTTGATCCCAGGTGGATCTGCCCAACTTTTCCCTCCTTGTTCTCCGTGGATGTTTGTGATTTATTTTTTTTTTAGCTCCTTTTCCAACATCCAGCAAAGGAATTTATAAATACCCGTGTTTCACCTAAGAGGTGCTGGCACTTGGGTGGTCACAGAGAGAGGCTTTCCATATATAACTTGTGTGGGAATGGTTTTGGATGGCTGAGAGCCTTCCCTGACAAGAGGCAGGAGAAGGAGGAAGGCGGCTCTTCCAGAAGTTTGCTCTGCCTACCAAAAAAATGGCAGGATTGCTGCCCATGAAATATAATAATAATACCAACAATAATAACCTGGGAGAGCTGCAACAACAAGTTATTTTCCAGGGAAAATGAAGGACAGCTTGTTTTTCCCCCCAGTCCCACGGCTTCCTCTGAAGAAATGCGTCAGGGCTGCTGTACCCGGAGGTCGGGGGAAGGAAAGCCATGGAAAAAAGGGCTCATTGGAAAGGCTGCAAAAGGAGTATTTTGGATGGGAGGAAAGAGTTGGAATGTGTCCTGTGTGGACAGACTGGAGAGAAGCTCTTCTTGCCCAGGGTGAGTGAGGGATGAACAGAAGGAATTTAAGGGGGGAAAAAAAAAACCACCCCAAAGATTTTGTAGTGGTAAAGGCAGGGAAGTGCTGGGAGGATTGTGTAGGGAAATGTTGGGCTCTCAGCACTGAAGGGTTTTCTGAACAGGTTAAACATTTTCAGGGAGGATTCCTGAAAAGCTGATCCTTTTTTTTTGGGCAGGATCATGGGTTACCTGCCCTTCTGCAGTGGCAGGAAATACCTCTTGTGACACAGGGATGAAAACGTGGTCTTCTCTGACCCCTTCTGCTCAAGGCTGGACACAGAATTGCTGCCAGCATGGATCCAACGGGATCTGGAGACAGCAGGAAAGCAGCTGGAACACCCCAGTCCCACTTTGTGGGATCACAGTCTGGACTGCAACGTTAAAGGCTCCATCAAGCCTGACGTACTCTTAAATATTAATTCTTTTTTTTTTTTTTTTTGGATGAGAGGTTCAGGAAAGGCTTGTTAAAATTCCAAGGGTTTTATAAATCCCAGGGGGCACCAAGACACAAATAAACCAGAGTTTTGGTGTTGGTGTGGAGTAACAATGAGACTGCAGAGCCCCCAGGGGGGTGGGTCATACCCATCACCATCACCCCTGAGAAGGATAAAACACAATAAACACAGGTTTTTACACATCTTTTACACACCTTTTACACATCTTGCAGCCATCTCTGGAATTCCTGGGGGAAAAGCATCCAGTCACCACCAGCAGGCAGGTAAAAATCTTAAAACCCACAACACAAAGACCTGACAATGTCAAGCAGCAGCACACCAGGAAACCAGGGAGCAAGAGAAAAGCGAATTAAACATGGTTATCACTGCCAAGGAATAATCTCCCAGAAATATCTTTAAAGGCAACAGAGAGACCAAAAAAAAATAAAATTCATAAAAATCAGTGGGAGTCGAGGTGGGATAAGGGCAGAGAATTCAGGCTTAATGACAAAAAATGCCCAGAATCTGCCCCAAAATTTCCCAACACTACTCCAAAATGCCCCAAAATCTACCTAAATTGACCAAAAATGCCCCACAATGTCACAGAACTGCCCCAAACTGCAGCAGAACGCCCCAAAACTGCCCCAAGACCTCCCCATGTGAGCCCTAGACACACCTCAGGGATACCCGAACACACCCCAGGGACCCCCAGACACATCCCAGAGACCCCCAAACACCCTCAGGGACCCACGCAGACACCTCAGGGACCCCCAAACACACCCCAGGGACCCCCAAACACATCCCAGAGACCCCCAAACACCCTCAGGGACTCCCACAGACACCTCAGGGACCCCCAAACACACCCCAAGGACCCCCTGCCAGGGCTCAGGGACCCTTAAACACACCCCAAGGACCCTCCCCGGACATCCCAGGACCCCCAGCCTCCAAAGGGGCTGTGAGGGCTGAGGGGCTGCATTGGAATCTCGAGCACATAAAGCACAGCTCCTGTTTTCCCTGCGTGGGGAATGCCCACAGTCCCAGGGGTAGGACAGAGATTTCAGGTCCAAGAGAAGATTCTGGGTATTTCAAAGGCTGCTGAGGAGACTTTAAAAGGTCCATTTTGCACGGGATTTGAGGGCAGAGGAGGCTCCTGAAGGGAGCAGAGGAGCGACATCAGCTCCCACCTCCCTCCGTACTTCCCTTTCTCGCAGCCCCAGCTCCCCAATCCACAGCGAGCGCAGGAGTTCCGCCCTCCAAAGGGGCTGGAAGGACTGAGGAAGCTCAAACAGATGAAGCACAGCTCCTGTTTTCCCTGTCTAAGGGATACCTACGGCCCGGGGGATGGTGTGGGATCCACGGCCGCCACACACTTGGATCTCCACAGGGATCAGGTTTAACGTGCCCATCCAGCCCATTAAGCCTGAGACTTGGCTCAGCTCGGAGCTCCAGGGCTGTGCACGTTGTCCTGACAGCTGTTAAGGCCTGACCTGCCCACTCCCACTGCTTCCTATCCCATCCTGTTCCCTGAAGGACAGCTGATAACATTTCCCTCCCTTAAGGAGCCCAACGAACCCCAAGGTGGGCTGAGACTTCCCAGCTGCAACATCCACGATCCTCGGCTCCCGAGGCACTCAGGGATCCGGGATGTGCCTGTGTGTGAAGGCAAACGACTGTGGAACCGTCACAGGGAATAAGGAATGGGGAGCTGGGAAATTATTGTGCTGCGGGCCGAAAGGCCAGGGAAGCAGCAGGAAGTCAGAACACCCTTGCAACGGGAAAGGACTTACCCAGCAGGGAAACCCCGAGCCAAGAATGGGCAAACACTTACGTGGGGATCAGACAGACGTGCAGAAGAAAAAAGCAACAGCTTCAGTAGCTAAAATACCCCAGAAAAACAGATTTCAGCACGAATTCTTAACTCCTGTCCTGTTTATTTTGAGCCGGCACAGCCGCTCCCTGTCTTTTCCTCCATCTCCGAGGCAGGAGGTTTTCAGCTCATCACCTGAACTACTTGGTAAAAGTCACTGGGAGCAGGAAATCAGACTAACTAGGTCGTGGCTCCAATCCTGAACAGCGATTTCAGGGATTCTTGCCTTCCCTGAGCCACCTCTTTTATCGTTCAGCACGTCAGGAAATCGGTTGGTCTTGTTAAGAGCTCTGAGCGCACGCTCAGCTCTGCACCAAGAGGGCTTTTTCCCTCCCCACAGACCAGGCTGCCCCTGCTCCTGTGGGTTGGTTGTGGGCTTACAGACACAGACTGTGGGAAGGAACAGCTCCCTGAAACCTGGTTTCTCTGGAACCCCCGGGACAGGCACGGTGTTGCTCTCGGGAGCGTGGCTGTAAAACACCGAGTGCTGCGGTCACACCTTTGCACGAGCAAGGAACCCTTCAAATCTCAGAGTTAATAACAAGCAGGGGGCAGGATAAATTAATCTGTAAGCTAGACCAGCTTCCTAAATAAAAACCTGTAGGAAAAACTGGAAAATCCTAGTAATGAAACAGAGCTGCCTTCAGTTTAAGCCTCCCCTCCTCAGCGTGTTTGGCAGGTCGGTGCCTCCTTTGGGGGGCAGTTTGCTGTCAGGCCCTTGGGGACACCATGCAAAGCACCTGTTCTTTGGATTTTGGGTTCTCACAGAGCAGGTTTGTCCCTCTGGGGGGGTGCCAAGGCCTGCACAGGGGTCTTTCTGGGCAGGTTGTTGCAGGGACAGCTCTGCCTGTGTGTGGGTAAAGGCTCCCCGGAGCTGTCGAGCTGCCACCTTTCCCTCAGCCTGAAATTCAAGAGTATATATATTTTTTTCTTTTTTTTTTCCTTTTTTTTTTTTTTTTTAAATGTAAACAAGCCAAGCTGCTAATCTGGCCTGGTGGCTGGTTCCAGCCCCGCTCTCAGTGCAGGGATTGCTGACGATCCCAGTGCACAGAGCCCTGAGTAAATATTGGTTCAGACACGGGTGGCTCGTGGGCAGAAAGCACGAGGCTCCTGCAGCTCAAACAAACAGCCTGGCAAAAGCAGCTCTGCCAGGGCTGGACCTCCCTGTGTCCCTGCTGCAGCACCCCCCACGAGTGACCGAATCCACAGGGATTTACACCCAAAACAAAGCAGCACAAAGAGGGAAGCAATCCCTCTCTGCCAGTTGTGCTGGCAGAGGTTTGTTCTCAGGAGTAAACTGGTTCCTGGGCCACAATTAAGGGGAAGCGTGGGATACAACTTATTCCAGGCAAAATAACCTTCCCTGCCCTCCAGGCTCGTTCATTTTATTGGTGGGAAAATATTCTTTTATCTCAGGAATGATCTAATGGGGGGGGGGAGGTGGGGAAGTCTCCTTGGAATATCTGCATTTGAACGAGCCGCTGGGTGAAGTGTCTGAGCAGGCAAAGCTCCCTCTGAACTCAGACTTAGACACGGCTCTTAACGCTCATCCTGCCGGCATCTGTTTGTTTTGATAACATTTCTAAACGGAATGAGGGGTTGCAAAAGCCAAGCCGGGCCGTGCCGGGCACTTCCTCATCCCTGGACTTGGCTGCTCCAAGCACAGCAGGAGCTGAAGGGAAACGAGCCACTCCTTCCCCCCCAACCCCTCACCTGCCTGGGAAAGTGGCCTGTCCTGCAGGGAAACATCACACGGTGATGGATTTCTGGGGGAGAGCAAAAAATAAACCTGTAAAGTCTCCACACAAAGGCTCCAGCAAGGAGGAGAGGGGAAGGAGTCAGCAGAGAAGGAAAATATTCATGGGAAAATCCCACAGAGCTGGTGCACCCAGAGATGCTGATCACGGGGTGACGGCAGAGGGGGGCATTTGCTGAGTGCCCTGCAAGGTGCTGGGCACCCCAACACCCTCTCCGTGGCCAAGGGAAGGACAGGGCTCCTTCCCCTTTCCAAATTATCCCCCCTTTCCAAGAACCAGAGCTCCAGCACCCCCAGGTAACTGGAGGGGGAAAGGCCACGAGGAGGAGCTGGCCCGGGCCAAAGGAAACAGAAACTGTTCACGGGGGAGGGTGTTGAGATGTTCTTTCACTTTATTGTTTTTGTAACCACCTCGCAATTCCTCGTGGCCCTTTTGTTCGTGGCTGGCAGCAACACCCAGAGGAAAATCGATGCAGAAATCAGGCTTGTGGAACGTTAATCTTAAATAACAACTCAGTGCCCGAGCACAACTCTTTCCCAAGAAATCCTAAGGTGCTGTTCCCGGAGCGTTCCTCGTGTCTCCTGCTCTTGGCCAACCCCTTCTCCAGCTGATTTTATTTCCTGTTCCCACCTCAACCTTCTCCCCCTCAGCCCCACGTTATTTTCAGGTGGAAGCTGAGCAGCAGCTCCTGGTTGGTTTGACCCTGCAAGCTCAAAGAAAACAACTCAGCCCTTCCCAGGTGACGTTGGATTCCACCCCTAAATCAGATTTGAAAGCATTTTAAACATCTGTTCCCTCATCTGCATTCAATTTCTCTTCATCCCAGCTGGTTTTAAGTGGAAAAACAGAGATCCCAAGTTTCTTTGGTTGGCCTGAACTAGCGACTGCTTTCTTCTAGTTCAGTAGCTCCCAAAGATCTCGGGGAAGAAATTCTTGCCTGTGCCGGTAAACACCTAAAATTCCTGCTCCATTTGGCCGTGGCAGAGTCTCCTTCCAGCTCAAGTGGGTCTGCAGAAAACCTGACCTTCAAACAAAATTGTTCTCACAAAGAAAATGAGAGTTTTCCAGCTAGAAAAGGTGTTCTAATTACTTGTCCCACAAAGATCAGAATAGATTCTGACACACTAAATAGTGATTTAGTGGGGGAGTGTTTAAAATTAGATAACTGGTAGTTAACTGTTACCTGTGAAGAGATGAACTAGAAGTGCTAAGGAAGGAGCTGGGCTGATTTAAGAGCCTTTTTTTTTTTTTTATCAGACTTATAAAATGTAGGTCTTAAAACTTTAGAGATAACCCTGTCCAGTGTTTTGATAAAGCCTCACAAGCTTTTGCCGTCCTTCATCTCCTCACAGGGCTGACCAAGACGAACATTTCAATTATTCCATGACTCAAACCAGCTAAATTGCAGGGTGAAGTCATCACACACGGTGATTTCTGTGAAAACATGTCCCGATGGACATCTCTGCCTCAGCTCCTGTCCTGTTTTGGTGCTTGGCTGCATCTCTAGATACCTCTGCAAACTGTAAGCACAAGCAGTGTCTTCCTGCAGTGGAAATAGAAAGAACCACTTGATTTTAAAGCCTGGCTCGAGGAATTAATTAATTAATATCCTTTATTACCATTTTTGGGGAGTTACTAAATGTGGACTGCAGATGCTTTAGGAGAGAGCTCATGTTTTTTCCTTGTTGCCCTTCCCGGTCAGCAAATGTGAGTGAGATTAATCGCCACGATGCTGCTAAATGCCACAATCATCTCTTTCCCCCTTCAGGAAGAGCAGTGACAGGACGATGCAGCTGAGCAGAAAGTACACAGGGTTTTCTGCTATGTGTCAATAAATTTCTTTTCCCCTTCCCCTTCCTTGGAGCTTTTTTTTTTTGCTCCTCTAGAACAGGGATGCAGGAGCTGCTCCAACAGCCTCCTCTGCAGCAGCAAAAGACACAGGAACCAATATTTGCAGCTGGGTTATTTAATTCTGCTTCAGTCACCTGGACAACAGGAGGGTTTATCTTTCCTCCTTGAAATAAAAGATGTAACTATGGTGTCAGGATCTCAGGACCAACAGGTCTTAGGAGTGTTTCAGCTCCTGAACATCTTTCTGAGCACTAATCTGGTGTCACCTGAGCTTGCAAACCTGGAAAGACAATGAAGAGGAAAGACAGTTACTTATCTCATGCCCATTTCTTGCTTTAATGTGCTTACACCAACCAGCCACAAGTTTTCAATTTGACTTTTAAGCTCTTCCTGTGCTGCCACGAACTCTCCTTCCAACCTGTTTCAGGAACTAAAACCCATAAAAGCTGGACAAAGAATCATCAGGTGGTGATTTTGACTGATGTTTGAGACCTCTTTAGTGAACAGAGGCTGAAAATCAGGAGGAAACAAGCTACAGGAGGAAACTCTAGGAAAAGAAACTCCTCAGCCTGAAACAATTGCAGAGCTTAGACCCACAACACGGAGTGCAGTTGTGCTGCTGCTTCTGTACTCTCTGCATTAAGTGCTCTGGTTACTGAGGAACTCAGACAGCCCAAGACGCTTTCCCGGGTGGTTTCCCGCAGCCCAATTGCCGTGACCTGCTTGTGTAAGAGCCCGGAGCAACTGGGACCTGCTGGGAGCTCCCCGAGGAGCAACCTGAGAACTGACACAATATCCCTGCAGCACCTCCCGCTCCGGGGCTGTGCCGGCCCTCTGGAAGGGATTTGTTGGAGGAGGGAAGGCTCTGGCACACTTCGATGGTGTATTTGGGGACACCCCTGCTGGGTTTGGGGTGAACTTGAGCCTTTGAGGACTTTGACGGACAAGAGTCTCTGTTTGCAGTCGTTTGGAAGATTGAAATATAATAAAGAAATGAAAGAAGAGATAAAGCTGCTGGGGAGTGTCCAAAGGAGGGACAGGGAGATGGGGAACAGTGTGAGGAGCAGCTGAGGGCACTTGGCTGGTTCAGCTGGAGCAGAGGAGACTGAGGGGAGACTCCTCGGGGGCTGCAGCTCCTCCCGAGGGCAGGCGGAGGGGCAGGCGCTGAGCTCTGCTCTGGGACCAGGGACAGGAGCCAGGGAACGGCTGGAGCTGTGCCAGGGGGGTTGGGATGGATCTCAGGGAAAGGTTCTTCCCCCAGAGGGTGGTGGGCACTGCCCAGGCTCCCCAGGGCAGTGGGCACGGCCCCAAGGCTGCCAGAGCTCCAGGAGCGTTTGGACAACGCTCTGAGGGACAGGGGAGGATTGTTGGGGTGTCCTGGGCAGGACTGGATGATCCTTGAATCCCTTCCAGCTCAGGGTATCCCAGGATTCTATAATGAATCTTCCCAACGTGTTGAAAGCTGCTGTGCCACAGCAGATGTGGAATGCAGGAATGGCAGCTCAGACATCACCTGTCAGGGCTCACTGCTCCCTGAATTAGATAATTCCAGGGACTGTGATGCCCAGCTGGGGATGCAGCTGGGGCAGCTGTGACCCCACACAGCTGGAAAGGGCAATCCTGGCAAACCAGAGGTGAAATGCCAGCTGGAGATGGCAACATCTCAAAGTGCCTCAGCTGCATTCCTGGAACTGTGAGTCAGAGGCTGCCCTGGGAGGGTTTTATGAATCACTGTCGCTGCTGAAGGGAAGTGAGGCCAGGCCACCTCAGCAAAACTGCAGCTGGAACTAATCCCCCAGGATATTTAACACAAACCCAGCTCAGGTCGGCTGGGCTTTTGCAGAGCTGCTCTGCCTTTCCCTGGGCACTGGGCTGCGAAACGGAGCAACCGGCCCGAGGAGGTGACAGGTACTGAAAGGGCAGAGCAGGAAAACAGCTGCGAGGACGACGAGTCCTCCAACCCAGAGCCATTAGGAGGAATTACAGCAGGATTAACACATGAATAATAAATGCCATTATTGGGAAGAATGAAGTCTGTCACCCAGCGCTAATGCAGCCCTTCCACCCACTAACACACCCACCCTCCCCACCAGGAAAAACCCTCGGAACACAAGGCACGAAACACGGATTGCTGCATCTGCTCCCGTGTGCTCCATTTGGGCGGGATATTCCGGGATTGCAGCTATGCCACGGTTTCAAGCTGGTCCCTGGGTAATGGGTTAAACAGGAGACACTTTCCCCTCCATAAATCAACACCCAAAATCTCGAGGGGTGAAAGCTCTGAGGTCTCAGCTCTGGGAGCTAAGGGATGGTTCCTGCAGCAGGCAAAGGGCTTTCCTCTTGCACCTCTTACTTTCCATGATTCCCAGATTATTCCCTGGCTGCTCTCCAGGCCAGGCTTCTCCTCTAAGCTGCAGAACATTGTTTTCCTTTTCAACACCCTTTGTTCCATCCTGGGCAATCAGAGGGCACAGAAGGTGGGTGTGGATTTATAGACAATTATCCTTCTGCAAAGGGGAACCAATCAATGGGGTCATCCATGTGCTCAGAGCTCCTGGATGGGAATATTTTAAAGCAAATAAAAATAAGTAAGATAGTAAAAAAAACCCCAAACAAACAACTAAAAAATGCAGCTATGGCACCTGAAGGCAACAAAATAAATGTGCAATTTTTTAAATAGAAAACCATGTTTGTAATGATTATCACAATGTCTCTCCAGTAGTCTTATTTGGCTCTATAAACACCTTTCCCCACTTAATTTGCAAGGCAACCCTGCCTGAAAACTCGATTCAGCATCACTTAAACTGCTATTTGGAGCTCCATACAGGATAAATCCACTTTTTAGGAGGTGCCCCCTGATGTGCTCCTGACTTGGTTTTCAGGCTGCAGCGTTAAAAGTGGCTCATTCAAAGACCTCATTCCCAAAGTCATGGGAATTATGACCTATTTGCAGCTTTAAGATGCGTTTTGAAGGCTGACCCTCACCCCAATGGGATGAAAGTGCGTTCCCATCAATCCCAGCCAGACGAGGTGACCCGTTTCCAAGTTCCCGTCTTTTCCTCCAGGCTGTTCTTGCTGTGGGGCTGCAGAAAGACCCAACCACAACCCCAAACCCCTGGATTTCCAACCCTCCTGGCAGGAGATGGAAAGCAGAGGGCAGGGGATGTTTGTTTTGGGTACAAGCCCAGTTTCTGCTGTGTAAATAACTAGGATTTACCCACCTCCTCACCAAGGCACAGCAAAATGCCTTCTTAGCTTAAAAGATCATCACTTACCAATAAGATCATCACTTACCAACCATTCCCCATCCCTGTTCCCCTATAAATCCATAAACCAGCCATTCCCCATCCCTGTTCCACCATAAATCAACGACTTCCAATCCATATTCTCCTTTAAATCCATAAATCAACTATTTTCCATCACTATTCCCCTCTTAATCCATAAACTATTTCCCATCCCTATTTCACCATAAGTCAATGTTCCCCGTTCCACTATAAATCCATAAACCAACCATTCCCCATCCCTGTTCCTCTGTAATTCCATAAACCAACTATTCCTCTACAAATCCATAAACCAACCATTTCCCATTCCTATTCCACCATAAATCAACAATTTCCAATCCCTATTCTCCTATAAATCCATAAACCAACTATTTTCCATCCTTATTCCCCTCTTAATCCATAAACTATTCCCCACCTCTATTTCACTATAAATCAACATTCCCCATCCCTGTTCCCTTATAAATCCATAAACCAACCATTCCCCATCCCCGTTCCCCTGTTAATTCCATAAACCAACTATTCCTCTACAAATCCAGAAACCAACCATTTCCCCATTCCTGTTCCGTCATAAATCCACAAATTAACGATTTCCCATCTCTGTTTTCTTATAAATCCATAAACCAACCATTTCCATCTCTATGCCCCTACTAATCCATAAACTATTCCCCATGCCCATTCCACTATAAATCCACTATTCCCTATCCCTATTCCACTATAAATCCACTATTCCACATCCCTATTCTCCTGTAACTGCATTAACCAGCCATTCCCCTCCAAACCCATGAACCCACCATTCCCCATCCCCACTCCCCTATAAACCCATAAACCAGCCGGTCCAAAGGGATCCAGGAGGGGCCGGAGCGCGACCACAACCCAAACCCACCCCAGAGCCAGATCAGAACCCCAGCCCGTCCTTATTATGGCCTTTGGCACCGCTCGAGGCGTCCCATCACCGGTTTTTATCTGAACTTTCCCTCAGCCTCGGGCCGGGAGGGCGGCGCTGCCCCCGGGCTGCCCTCAGAGGGTCCCGCTGCCGCCCCTCCAACCCCCGGGGCCGCACCGTGCGAAGCCCCCCCTCACACACGTCCCTCCGCATCCCTCGCCGTCCCTCCGTGCCTTTCCGAGTCGTTCCAAGTCTCTCCACCGCTGTCCTCCCTCCCACCCCGGCCCCTCCACCCCCGTTACCTCAGCCGGGCGGGGCGCGGCCGC
>JAWMRA010000079.1:3310007-3328172 GCA_035584735.1 Pseudotriccus pelzelni | reverse complement strand
GGTGGGACAATCCCCTCCCTGATGCCCCCCAGGACAGGGTGGCCCTTTGGGCTGCCAGGACACTCTGCTGACTCAGAGCCAACTTGCCACTGCCCAGGACCCCCAGGGCCCTTTTCTGGCACTGCTTTCCAGCCTCTCACTCCCAGTCTGTCCCTCCATCCAGGGTTGCCCCATCCCAGAGGCAGAATCCGGCACTTCCCCCTGTTCTTCCCATGGTTGGTGATTCCCAGCCCTCGGATCTGCCGAGGTCTCTCTGTGGGGCCTCCCTGCCCTCGAGGGACTCCAGAGCTCCTCCCAGTTCTGGGTCACCACAATCAGTGTGTCTCTTCCAGTGCTGTGTCCGAGTCGTTTATGACCGTGTCGATGTTCAGGTGCATCCTTAGAAACGCTCCATCAATAACTAATAACAGATTAATAGCAGTTGGGTAACACACGTGCATTGATCATTTATTAGTTATTAATATGGACTCTGAGAGGTGGTTCAGCACTGTTTATTAAGGGGTTTGTGGGGCTGATGAAGGGCTGCAAATCCCAGCAGAGCCCTGGGAGGGGTGTGTGGGGGGAAAGGTCTGCTGGAATCCTGGGACTTCCCAGGCTGGAGCAGGACTGGAGAGCACAAAGGCACGAATCCTGCTCGTGCTACAGGTGGTCCTGCCATTTCCAGGGCTTTGCCCTCTGATTTTTTCTTTTCTTAATCGAGGCCCACAAGGGAGAAAAGGGGGGGAAAAAAACCCCAAACGAGCCACAAAAGTACCTTTTTTTTTTTTTTCAGTTTTTTTGTTTTGTTTTGTTTTTGCTCACAAATACATTTCACATGCTCGTTACATATAAAAGTGGGCCAGGTCTGCACCGCCCAAACCTGCCTTTGTGAGGGTCTGTGCCCCACTCCCTCCCCCCCTCCCCATCAGGTAAAAAATCCCATCCCAGACATCAAAGAGGGGGTGGTGGGACCCCGGTGGGACCCCGAGGGGACACGGCATGCACGGCTCGGGGGGCCAGGGGCACCGGGCATGCGGGGGCTGCCAGGGCAGGGAGGGAGGGAGGTGGGGAGAGACGGGCACCATCCCCACCACCTCGGGGCTGCATCCTGGCACTGCCACACAGGTGGGAGCAGCATGGGGAGCCCCTCAGGGAGGAGGGGCTGGGGGGGCACCCAAGGTGTTGGGGACGTTCTGAGCAGCCGCTTGTGCCCCACCAAGCAAAGCCCCTCGGGTGCTCCTGTCTCTGGTGCATCGCCCTGGGATGCCCACGAGGGGATGGGCAGGTGCCTCTTCCAGCTCCCAGCCTGACCATTCCCAGATGGAGAAGGAATATCCAGGTGGGGGACGTGCCTGCAGGAATGGGGACAGAGGTGGAACCTGCAGCAACAACCCCCCGGGGTGCACATGGGGGGAGGAAGAGGAGGAGGAGGAGGAGGAAGCAATGGGCTCCCTGGATCGTCCAGGTCACATCCAGGCTCTTCCCTTCCAGCTGGGCCAGCTCCACTCCTTCCCCCACCTGAAAACTGATGCCCAGAGGCAAAACCAGGGCAAAGCCTGGGTAGGGTGGGATGGGAAGGCAGGAACCACCCCTGGGGCAGACCCAGGGACATCGACCTGCTGGTTTCAGCACCGGGGGGTGCAGATGGACATGATGGAGGTGCCAGCCAGGATGTTCTCCCTGAACTGCTTGTTTCCAGCCTTTCTCTCTTTTTCTTTCCCAGGCTGAAGGGCCTCCCTGCACAGGCCAAACCAGGCCCTGCTTTCCCATGGACTTCAACTTTACAACCCAAAGAAAATAGATCCAAAAGTGCCTTTTGCAGGAATCTCAACCCTCCCACCATTTCACCCCATCACTCCCACAGGGGCTTGGGTGGATCCAAACACGTCACCCTGGGGCTCCTCCTCCTGATTTTAATGATCTTGGCCTCATTTTGCCTTTTTTGTCCCTTTTTTCCTGCTGACACCTCCTGAGAGCCCGGCCCTGGGTGGGTTATTATTGCTTGTGCAGGAGTATCCCCAGACTCCCGCTTTGGCAGGCGCTGCACCTTAAACCTGCTGATGGGAAACTCTCAAGGCACAGCTGTGCCCTGGTGGGTCTGTCCTTGCCAAGGGGCTGGAGGAGACCCCTTCCAGCTTGGCAAAACCTTCCCCCGGAGCCCCCAGTCCCGGAAGACTTTTCTCTTGAAAATTCAATTTAAAAAAAAGTAAATCATTGGACCAAAAAAACCCACCAACATCAAGAAAAAGAACCATAAACAACCACCAGGAAAGTTTTCTGAAGAGTCTCTTAAAAAAAAGAGAGAGGGGGAGGGGGGGAAAAAACAGGACGCGTTTTTTTTTCCCCAGGCCCAAACGCTGCTGATCTTTTGGCTCAAGAAATGCATAGTTGGTAGTGAAAATTCCGGCTACATTGGGAGCCCCTGGAGCTGGGATGGCTCCCGAGCCGGGGGCTCTCCGAGGGCCCTGCAGGGCTGGGGCACTGGGCTCATCCATCCCTCCCCGACCCTGAGGTCCACCCAGTTCCGACCCTGCTGGCCCGTGGCACCTCTGGTGTTGTGTCTCCAGCCACGTGCCACCGCCAGCCCCGGGATGTCGCCGGTGCTCCCACACCCCTCCCGGCCCCGTCCCGCCGCGGCCGCGCCCGGGGCCGGGCACCAGGCAACGCTTCTCCTCCGGGAGAGCCTCAGATCATCTTCATGTTGAACTTCCTGGCCCCTCCCTGGCCCGTGGTGGTGGTGGGACCGTCCACCTTGCGGAAGGAATACTCCACGGAGAAGTTGTTCTTGTGCTGCCCCCGGCCGCGGCTCCACACGAAGAGCAGGAGGAAGCAGAAGAGCACCACGCCCAGGAAGGTGATGCAGCCCATGGCCGTGGAGACCAGGATGGTCTTGAGGTCCAAGGTAAACTTCAAGAAGACCTGGGTGTCGTTGTGGAGGGTGTCGTTGAAGTCGCTGAGGTACAGGGTGCGGTTGGCGCGGTGGGCGCCGTCGGCCGGGCGCCCCTTCACCGTCAGCGTGGCGAAGTAGGTGTCGTTGCCGCCGGCGTTGCTGGCGATGCAGATGTAGGTGCCGCTGTCCTGCACCTGCGCGAAGCGGATCTCCAGGGTGCCCCCGGGCAGCACCGTGGCCCTGCCCGTGCTGCGGGTGGTGATCATGCGGTGCTGGGGGGACACCCAGGCGATGGAGGGGTCGGGCTCGCCGTCCGCCCGGCACAGGAAGGACACGGACTGCCCCTCCCGCGCCGTCACGTGCTGCAGCTTCCGATCCCGGATCTTGGGCTTCTGGCAGGTGAAGTACTCGAAGAGCACCGAGTCCGGGAAGTCCCGCAGGGCGTTGCCCTGGATCTCAGGCGGTGAGGAGCACATGGGCTGCTGCCCGTCGAAGTTGAGCGTCTTGCGCCGCTGCAGGATCCAGAGGAGGCGGCAGTCGCAGGCCAAGGGGTTCCTGTCCACCCGCAGCGTCTCCAGCGTGTTGACCGAGTGGAAGGTGCTTTCCTCCAGTGTGGACAGGAAGTTGCTGGACAGGTTGAGCAGCCGGATCTGCCTCAGGCCGGAGAAAGCCTGCGGCTCCACGGACACCAGGAGGGCACCCACGATGTGGAGCTCCTGGAGCCGGATGAGGTCCTTAAAGGAGCCCTTCAGCACAGTGCTAATGGGGTTGTAGGACAGGTTGAGGTACCGCAGGTACACCAGGTTCCTCAAGGCAGCGGCGGGCACGGCCGTGATGTTGGTGTAGGTGATGGAGAGCGAGGTGAGGTTCAGGCCCTGGAAGCTGGTGGGGGAGACCTCTTCCAGCAGCGGCCAGTTGTCGATCTCCAGCTGCAGGAGGTTGTAGAGCTTCTTGAAGTTCTGGTCCTCCAGTGCAGAGATGCTGAGGTGGCGGAGCCGCAGCACCTCCAGGTTCTGGAGGTAGGAGAGCGACTCGGCCGAGATGGAGGTCAGGTTGCACTTCTCGATGGTCAGCTGCTCCAGGCCCAGCAGCCCCGAGAAGGCGCGCTGGGAGATGTACACCAGGTCGTTGTCACCCACCTCCAGGCTCTTCAGGTTCCGCAGGTCCTGGAACATGTAGTCCAGCAGGATGACGAGCTTGTTCTCGCTGATGTCCAGGAGGGTGAGGTTGGTCAGCTTGGTGAAGACCCCGGGGGGGATGAGCTTGAGCTGGTTCCCCCGCAGCCGCAGGGTCTGCAGGTTGAACAGGTTGCTGAAGGCTCCGGGCTCCACATTGGAGATGATGTTCTCGCTGAAATCCAGCTCTTCCAGCAGCGGGTACGGCGAGAGGTCCCCGGGGTTGAGGCAGCGGATGCGGTTCTTGTTGAGCTCCAGGATCCTGGTCTCGGTGGGGATGCCCTCGGGGATGGAGGTGAGGCGCTTGCGGTGGCACACCACGGATTTGAGGTGCGGGGCGCACTCACAGCGGGCGGGGCAGGCTCCCACCCACGGGGGGCTCAGCAGGACCACGTGCAGGGCCAGGACCGGGAGCCAACATGTCATTGTGTGGAGCATCTCTAGGGGCTCACTACCATCCGCCCATGAGCCTGCCAGGGGAGAGACGTGGAGTCAGAGCCGACTAACAAAGCCCTGCCCATCCCAGACCCCCAGGTGGTCCTCAAACCACGGCCCACGGGCCGATACGGTCCCAATTCCCCCAGGAAACCCTCCAGATCCTTTTCTCAGCACCTGATGCATGAGCTGGTGATCATGCCCTGTGCAAACCCGGGGTAAACGAGCCTGACTGCGCACACACCATCAGGAGCACGGGGAAACTGAGGCAGGGGAGGGGGTTGTGAGAGCTGCAGACCCGCAGCTCAGCCTCTGCCCCCCATCACCCCACTCTGTTCCCCTGATGGGGCACGCACGGGCACAGGGGACTGTGGGCACCCCGGGATAACGGGGGGCACAGACCCCAGCCCCCCAGGGCAGTGCAGGTGCAAAGAGACGCCGGCAGAGGCCCTGCAAACTCGTGACACGGGTGGGGATGCCCCATCCCTTCGGCTCCCTGCGGGGCCGGGCCCCCCCCTCTCTCGTCCAGCGGCACAAACCCCAGCACCTCCCTCCCTGCCTCCCTCACCCGCCAAGCCAAGCACCGGCCACCTTTAAGACGGGTTTTTCGGAAGCCACAAATGCCAGCCCCGGGGGCTCGGCGCGGTCCCGCGGGGACGGGGCACGCCTGGTGTCGCACGTAGGGCCTGGCCCTTGTCCCCCGTACCCATTTCCCCCTCGCAGAGGGATTAAGGCGGCCGCGGGCACAATCTTTGCCGCCGGGGGATTAACGCCGCGGTGCCCCCGCTGCCCCCCTTCCCGGGGATTAGCACTTCGCCCGCCGCTTTCCCTTTTCTTTGCTTCCCCTCTCCCGCCCCCCCTGTCCCAAATCTGCCGGGCTGCCTGGGAAGGCATCTCCCAGCGCCTCTGCAAACACCTCAGCCGCCTCTCCTTAATGAAACACGGTCATTAACCTAATTAAGTGGCAGAGCTGCTCCGTCGAGACACCTCCAGCCACCCCTGCAGAGGTGCAGTGAGTGGGGCATTGATTCCTCCCCCAGCATGGGGGGATTGTCCCATCGCTCCCACAGCACTGGCACAGCCAGGCTGGATCCAGCCCTTCAGGGAAGCCCAAGCTGTGGCTCTGGGGAGCACTAAACCAAGCCCAAGCCTCCCTCACACGCTCCCTTCTGCCCGTCTGGGCACATCAAGGACCCCAAAAGTGTCCATCACTCGGCAGGAAGTGGGGAGAGGGGATGGGAGGATGGGACATTGGTGCCACTGCACCTCCTCCTTGCCCAAAAGCTTCCAAAAGCTTCCACTGTGCTGACAAAGGACACCAAAAGCCGGTGTCACCCTCCCTCCTGTCCCCAAGGGGGCTGGTGGCACTTGGGAACAGCCTTGGGTGGTTGAAGGGGATCGCTGATCCTCTCTGTGCTTGCAGAGGAAGGATGCAATCTCCAAGGATAGTTTCCTGCCCTGCTCCCATTAGCCAAGCAGAGCAATTTCTGGCAATAAACGCATTACCTGGTGTAATTTTGGAACAAGGGGGATTATCTTCTATGGACACGGGGTGCTGAGGGACAAGTGGTGGCCCTGGCAGTGCTGGGGTAACAGCTGGACTCGATGCTCTCAGAGGGATCTCCCAACCCCAACGATTCTATCCTATGATTCTATGACTCTTTTTTTTTGGTGCATGTCTTAATTCTGCCACAATTTCCCCTTTTCCTCCAACGAACTCAAACCAGCAGGGAAGTGTCACCGTTTCCCACAACCACAGGGAAGGGATTTAACAGCATTCCCTTGCTGGGGACAGTGGGGTGGGACTGGAGACCCCACTGCTGGCCCTGCCCCTCCTTGCCCTCTGCCCAGCACTGCTCAGTCACTCCTTTTAGCCAACCCCTCTCCCATCCAACTTGGGGTCCCCAAATGCCACCCCAAATGCTCAGGGATGTGGCTGGAGCTGCTTGGCAACCTCTGCCTTCCAGTGCCAGGAGCCATTCTGATGGCTGGTGTCCCCAGGAAGCTGAGCTGGCTCTGGGGGTCTGGGGGGAGGTGGGAGCAGCTCCTCTTGGTCCTCCCGGCTCTCAAGGCTCCGCTCCTGCTCCGTCATGGACGGGAAGGATGCGACCATGCACGGCCAGCAAACCCACAGGGGAAAAAACCTCCCCAAATTTATTGTGACGCTTCTTGGTTCTATTTAAAGAAATAAACATGTCCAAGCTGCCTCTGCCAGGCTGAGGGTCTCCCACATTGTACCCACCATCTCTCCCTGCCAGGACTGGGGGTTCCTGGCCCTTGCCCCCCTCCCTGCCCGAGGCAGCCGAGCCCAGCCCAGCGGTGCCCCGTGTTCATTATGAATGAGCCCTGTGTAACCCTACTCCTCTTTTGGTTACTACTGCGGCCACCTGAGCCTCTAAGCAAAGATATGGACCCGCTGGAGTTGTTTTCCCTGGCAGATGGGCAGCGGGAGCCACAGCCCCGGGCTTGCCTTCGCTGCTCTGCTGCCACCCTGGCAACCCCTGTCACGTGTGCTGATCCAGGCACCCCCAAACAGGGCCAGGGATCCTGGCTGCTGGAGTTATCTGCCCTCTGTCTTGGTGCTTTCACCTGTTCCTGCGGGGTTGGATGGGCAGTCACTGCCTGGTTATCCATAAATACAGTGGGAAGCTCCAACATTTTGCCAACAGCTGTAGAGGTGGGCGATGGCTCTCCGAGTTTTACCGGGGAGGAGGACGACTCCAGCCCCGGGAGGAGCAACAGGAACCACCTGCATTTCTTGTTGCTGGCTGCCCTGGCACCCGTGGGTGCTCTGGTGGAGCCTGGCACAGCCCCAACAGCCTCAGCAGACTCCATGGAGGAGCTGTCCCAGCCTCAGAGACCCCGAGTCCCCCGCAGGGGCACCCGGGCCCCTGGTCCAAGCCGTGTTGTTTATTAATAGCTCATTACTGCCATAGCCCCGGGGGAGCCAGGCCAATTAAGCCTCCAGTGCAAGGCCTAGATAGAGGCTCTTCTCCTCATTTAATTTGTTTTTAAAAATAACACAGGCCTGCTGCACGCAGGGCTGGGGCACAGAGCCAGCAAAGCCCGGGGCTGAGGGGCTGCCCTGGGAGGAGGCAGAGCAGAGACTTTGGCCACTTGTGAGCCCCTGGAAGAGCCCCCTCCTCCTTCCCTCCTCCTTCCCTCCTTCCCCACCACAATGTGTGGCCACGGAGCCCGTTTTGTCCCAGCAGCATGAAGGGACTGGTTCTCGGATGATCAGAGAAGCATGGAATGGTTTGGGATGATAACCCCCATTCTGTGGGAACTGATTCCCACCCCATCCCTTGGAAGTGTCCAAGGCCAGGCTGGACAGGGCTTGGAGCACCCTGGGCTAGTGGAAGGTGTCTCTGCCCATGGCAGGGGGTGGGATAAGATGGTCTTTAAGGTCCCCTCCAACCTCGTTCTGATTATTCTGGGATTCCATGACTCCTGCAGGCGGGATTTGGCTCCTCTCCCCATCTCTTCCCAGAGCAAAGGAGGCAGCACAGTCGCTCCCACCTCCTTCCCATGGCTCCTGCTTTGCTGGCACGTGCTCAGCACCATCAGCTGAGGTTGCTGATGAAGAGCAGTTGCTCCTCCACTTCCATCTCTCCCTTTTTTCTGAGAAAAAGGCCAGAAAATCAGCCCAGGTTGACGTTTCCAGGTTCCCCTGCTCGGACATCTCCTGAGTACAAACACCTCAGCCAAAGCAACATCTTGGTTTATCCTTCCGGCAGGATGCAAATGGTCCTGCTGGGACCTTCTCCTTCCAGAATCCCACCAGGATTCTGCTGCTCCAGGCCTGTGGTACCCCCTGCATGAGGTGGGGGGAGGCAGAGGCTCCCAGGGGAGGTTCTGTGCTCAGTTTATGGGATGCTGCTGCACCTCTCCAGGTATGGGGACCCCGGGCTGGATGGAGGTCGCCAAGCAGGGAGGGAGAAAATGAGGCAGCAATTCCCCAAGATGGGACTCAGAAGGCTGATAGGGGGGATAACACCAGCCCTAACACACAGGCGCCAGTGCCAACGACTCATGCCAGTGCCAGCATGTCCCAAATTTGGCAGGAGACAGGAAAGGACTCCTACAAACACCAGCAGCCGCCAAGTGCTGCTGGAAACACCCTGGGCACCGCCGGCAGCCAGCCCTGTCCCTGCTGCCACCCTCGCTCCCTGGCTGCCGGCCTCAGCCCACAGCCGGCTCCGAGCCAGGGAAGCCAGTGCCAACCCTGGCTTGGCTGTGCCAGCGCCCTCCCAGGCACTGCCACCCCCGGGAAGGGGGTCTGGGCTGGGCTGGGGGCGATGGAGTGTCCAGAAATCCCGCTGGAAGCAGCCGGAGCTCATCGATAGCCCACTGACAGTCCATAGACAGCCCACTGACAGCCCATAGACAGCCCACAGACAGCCACAGCCCCGCCCTGGGCCAGGACCAGGGGAGGAGTTCTGGAGTCGCCCTTAGCACGAGCTCGCTCTGCTCCCCAATCCCGGGGTGTGACCCAGACTGGATCTGGATTATCAGGAATAGGAATACGAGTAGGAGTAGGAATAGGAGGAGGAGGAGGAATAGGAGGAGGAATAGGAGTAAGAGTAGGACTAGGAATAGAAATGTGAATAGGAGCAGGAATAGGAGCAGGAATAGGAGCAGGAATAGGAGCAGGAATAGGGCTGCACCGAGTGGGCTCAACGGCTCGTCTGGGACTCCATCCTCCTGGAGGTGCTGGCAGGGGCTTGATGCCAAGCGCTGGCAGAGGTGGTGCCAGAGGCTCTGCACACTTGGCCTGGGGCTCAGGGCAGCCAGAGCTGCCCAGGACAGACCTCCTTGAGACTGGACGAGGAGTTCCCAGTGCTGTGCCAAAGCCTGTCCAGACATCTGCTGGCTCTGGGCTTTGCAGAGGTCCCCATCCAAGCCTAAGGTCCCCATCCCAGCCAAAAGGTGCCCATCCAAACCAACCTGGAGTCCCAGCTTTGCCTGTACTGAGGTTTCCTCCCCGCCCACGAGCAGGGATGGGGAAGCCGAGCCCCTGGGAACTGTCCCCAGGCCCATCCAGGCCTCTGCTCCTTCCTCCCCGCCAGGAAACCTCGAGCCCTCAATTACACCTTGCAACAGCCAGCAAAAACTGGGGCTGAAAAGGCAGCAAAACAGAGTCCCCAGGGAGTCTGCTTCGTGCTCAGCTCTTGGTGGTGACGCCACTGACGTTGCCCTGTGGCACCGCAGGCTGATGGGGATCCCTGGGGGCACTTTTGGGTCTCTTCTAGACCTGACAGGGCAGTTTTATGCCCAAAGGTGAAGTCAGGGATGCAAACCGTGCTTTTCCAGCCACTGGTGCAGCTCATGGCAGAGACACTGAAATGAGGACCAAAGGTGACCTGTGCCACCCCCAAACCCAAACCTGTGGCTCCTGCAGCTTTATTTCATTTAATTTTATTTCTTTTTACCTCAAGCCTGCAAAACCAGTGGGTTTGTGGCCACCCTGAGCTTGGAAAAACCCCACAAAAGACACGGTGGGGACGGAGCAGATGGAGGTGATGGGGAGGAGCTGCAGGTGCCCCCCAGGACCTTCCCTGGCTCCTGAAGTGACAGCAGCAGGTTCCTCCCTCCCTGTCGGGCAGCAGAAACATCCCAGCTTATTCTGGGGCGTGGAGGAGATTAAATCAGAGCCGAGACATAAACAAAAAGGCAGGGAACTCTGAGGGTCAAAGCAGGCCAGGGATGTGCCCACGCCAGGCTCTGGTGATCAGGCAATTAGCAAACCAAGCATGAGAATAATGCAGCTGAAACGGGGAGAGAAGGAGAGAGCTGGGGGTAAGAAGGAAGAAAATCAATCACCAGACCTAATGGAGAATTATCCAGTAGCGAGTTATTCCTAAATCCCATCAGAGGCTGGCTGGGAAACAAATTCTCCGGGCTCTGCCGCTCTCGGCATGGTTTTTTTCTGGGTCAGTCCCTGTGCCAGCAGAGCTGGGCTGGGCAGGCAGGAGGGCAGAGCTGGGGGAACAGAGGGACAGCTGAGGGGCTGGGTGGGCACTGGGGCAACCTCAGGGCTTGGGGGGGGCACCCAGCAGGGTCCATATGGTCCCCCATCCAGCAGGATCCCTGCGGTGGGTCCCCCCACCCACCCTGCAGGACCTGCAAGTGGCCTGAGGGCCCTCAGGGCATCTGGTGGCCAAGTGACTGTCCCCAACAGCCGTGTCAGGGCCCAGCAGTGGGGCTGGGACCACGGTCGCGCTCGTGCCCCTCTCGAGGCTGCTCGAACGGCAACGGATTTTCCTGACAACGTGCAAAAATGGGGAGAGAAAGCGCGAAAGGAGCCGCGTGTGCAGGAGACAGGCTTGGCTGGGTCACTGCAGAGCGTCCCCAGGCATGACTTGGGGGCTTGAGAACATGAAAAGCTTCTCCAGAAGGGAGTTATTTTGGTGAGTGGCAGCTGCTGCATCTCCTGCAGCTCCTCCCGCTCGGCAGCCCCAGGTCTCGGGGCCGGAGCAGCGGCTGCGCCAGCTCCCGGCTCGGCAGGATTCACCTTCCCAGCCCGCAAACCCCGCGGCTGGTGCCTTCATGGAGCCATCTTCCCACCCCAGGATCCCGCAGGACACTCCACTCTCCACTTCCCTCCCCCGTGGAAACTCCCAGCCCTCGCAAAATGCCGCGAAAACCCGGGAACGAGGATCCCCTGACGAGCTGAGACACCGCGGAGACGACTCCAAAGAACCCACTGCTTATTTTTAGAGACAACCTTATGATTCCCGAGCACGTGGCCCAGGCAATACTGTGCAGGCAGACACAGATTGGCCACAATCTGCTTTTCTTCTTGATAGACATCATGTCTGAATCTCTATCTCCACAAGAAGCTCCCAGGAGAGGAGACATTTAGACACGACCACAACGTACAACATTTCTGAAAGGTCACTGCGTGTACCAGGCACGAGGTGCAGAAGCCACTCATCAGCACCAGGGGCTTTGGGGAGGTGTTTAATATTCCAGGAGCATCTTTATTTCCCTACCAAGGTGAATGACTCCTCTAAAAGGAGGGAAGGAGAAGCAGAACAAGTGGGTGCTGGACTTATTTCCACCTGAACTGGATTGAACCACCAGTCAGACCTGGGAAACGGTGGCTGAGACTAAACCTGACCTGGATCTCAGCAGCTTCAGCACCTGCTGGACCACCCAGGAGCAAAGCTGAGCTCGACTCCCCCTCTTCAACTGCAGCCCCAAACACTTGGCTGCCACATCAGAAATGCTGCAGTGGAGCTTGTCCCCAGATGGACACCGGGGATTATTCTGGTGAGGATTCCCAGCCAAGTCCCTTCTGCACAGTGAGAACTTTCAATTGGCAGAAGCCCTTTAATATCACGGGCAGGATGAGGAGGGTCTGGAAGGCGAACGTGGGCTGACAGCTCCTACCCCCAGAACCACCCCAGTCTGCCACCAGCACCAGCTCCTGGCCACAGCCCCCAGGGTGTCCTTGTCCCTGAGGATCCACCCAACAACGAGCTGATGTCCCAGGTCCAGGAGGTCCTCACTGCAAAACCACCTTCCTCCTCTCCCACCAAAGGGCAGGATAGAGCCCAGGGGCTCTGGGCTTTGCAAGGGTCCCCATCCAAGCCTCAAGGTCCCTGTCCAAGCCTAGAGGTCCCTGTCCAAACCTATAGGTCCCCATCTGAGCCAACAGGTCTCCATCCAAGCCAAGCTTACCTGGAGCCCAAGGTTTGCCCAAATTCAGGTTTCTTCCCAGCCCATGAGTAGGGATGGGGACCCTGAGCCCCTGGGAACTCTCCTCCTGCCCTCTCAGTTTTAGAGCCCACCCCACAACACTGTTGAGAGACTTAACAGAACATGAGCCCCCCCCCAGCCCTGGCAGCACAGGCGGGACAGTCGGGCACAAGACACATCCCAGCTGCAAGCAGAGCATCCTGGAAAACAGGGCCACGCTCCTGCCCCCTCCCCGAGACACAAATAAAGACCATTAAATGAGAGAGGGGAATTTGCTCCTTCCCCTGCAGCTGCCTCCCCCTCCTGCTTCCCGTTTAACCAGCTCACCACTCACCAAAACGCAGCCTGGGAGCAGCACCCAGGAGCAAAACGTGGGTGGAGGAGAGCGCTGAATCCAGCGTGGATGGAGGGATGTGGAAAGGGATGGAGGGAACATGTCAGAGCCTCACCAACCAGGACATCCCCAGGCAGATCACAGGCTGTGCTGGGGACACCCCCCACTGTCCCTAAAATGCTTGGGGGTGGCACATCACCCAGAGGGGCTCTTGAGCAGCGGGGAGAAGGTGCCACCTCGTCTCCTGGAGGGGCCCTGTGCCTTTGCTGCTCCCAGCCAGGCAGCTCCAGAAGAACTGAAGTGCCGGAGCAGGATGATTAATAGCGGGAACAGCGAAGCATACGCTGTAATTAGCCACCTTTCAGGAGGCTGATGGATGACGCTGCTCGGGGGCGTGCGGAGCGCCCGGAATGGCGCACGTGCAGCCACCCCCAGCCCAGCCCCGGCCGGGCTGCCCAGAAGAGCCCTGCCACGGGGCTGCTGGATGGTGATTTCGTGGTGCCGCGAGTGCCAGCTGCCTGCCACGGGCTGTGCCCCAGCGAGCGACCTCGCCCGTCCGGGCCAGCCCCTGTTCGCTCGGGTCGCTCGTTCAGCTCCGCTTCTCTCGGCGGGGCCGGCACGTAAATCGTGCCCTGATCGCTGCCAGGGCTGGACCTTCGGCGGCAAAACCTGCTCCTAATCCCTGCCCTGAACCGCACCCACCGTGTGCCGGGCGCTGCTCCGAGACTCTCCGAGCACCGCGGATAGAACGGCAGCCCTTTCCAGGTTCGGCCCTCAGGAAGGACCCTGTTCCCGAGGAATCAGCCCCGCGGGGGTTCCATCACCCATGGCAGGAGGTGCAGGGGTGCCTGGCACGCCGGGGAACCCCGGCTTCGCTCCGCAGAGGGAGCCTGGAGTCCCCCGGGTGGCTCCACACCTCGCCAGGGCGATCCGTCATCCCAGAGCCTTTAATTCAACCGGACTTGTGGGCAGATGGACAGACTGACAGGCCAGACTGACAGGCAGCTGCCAGCTCCGAGGACAGCAGGGAGAGGCAGCTGTGGGTGGAAAACAACCCGGTCCTGGCAGGACTGCTCAGCTCTCCACGGGAAAACCAGCTCGGAGCTCTGCAGGCAAAGCTCTGGGGGGCGAGGGGGGGCAGAGGAGGAGCCCCAAACTCTGCTTGGAGTGGGAATTCCAGGCAAGAGGAGCGTGGAGTGACAGCCCTGCCTCCACCTCCCAACTCTGCTCGGCATCAGTGCTGGGCTGGCTGCCTTTTTTTTTGAGCCCTGCCTCCAGCTGCTGCATTGGAAATTTTATTGCCATCCCAATTATGATCATGGAAGCAGCAAAAGCAAAATGCCATTACAGGGTGAGAGAACGCCTGACATCCCAATCCATCCCTGTTCTGCCTGTGCAAACCCTCCCACTTCAACAGCCCCTGAGACGGGAGGGGGATGGGGGAGTCATCCCAGCCTTCCCTGAGCCCTGCAGAGCACAGAATCCCTCCTGGCCTCGCTGCTCAGGTTTTGGGGGGCCGGTGGAGCCCCAGGGGGGTCCAGCTGTGCCTCCCCCACAACTCCCCCAGGCCACAGACGGCAGCGAGTGGTGACATTTGGAGTGAGACACGCTGGCGTCAGTCCCCAGCTCCACAGCTCCGGGGGATCAGCTGGGGCTGTGGGACCAGGAGAGCAGCTCCTTTCCCATGTGGAGCCCCAGGAGGTTCCCAAAAAGTCAGAATTCTCCATGGTGGGAGGGGAGGGGAATGGCAGGGCTGTAGGGTTGCACGCCCCATCCAGCACCTTGACAGCAGAGCCAGGGCAAAGCCTCCAGAGCCCCCGGGCGGAGCTGGAGGACTCCCAAATCCCATGAAAACCCCCCCAAATCCCAAACCACTGCTCCTCAAACTGATGCTGCACATGAACCCTGACATGGCCAAGGCTGGGATCCTCCCTGTGGCCAAGACTGGGATCCCTGCTGTGTCCAAATCTGGGATCCCAACTCATGGCCAAGGCTGGGATTCTCCCCATATCCAAGTCTGGGATTTTCCCTGTGGCCAAGGCTGGGGACCCCACTGCAGCCTGCCACCAACCTCGGGGCAAGTACCAGAGCTCAGCACCCCCAAGCTTCACATCACAGCCCCACTTGAGTTATTTCTTGCTCATTTTGGGGTCGTGGCAACAGGCTGGACTTTCCCTGCGTGGGACAAACCTCTGGCTCGGCGAGTGGTCCCCCTGCCAAAAGGACAGCGGGGACAAAGAGGGGGTGATGCCACCAGGCAGGGATGGCCAGGAGCTAGAAAGGAGCTGGACTTCAAGTGTCCCAGCCCCGTGGGGTGTAAGGGCAGGGGTGATGCTGATGCCCCCAACCCCCCCAGGCCCGGGCAGTGCTCACCGTTCTGCAGGTCCGGGGCCGCGCCGACATCGGGGTCTGCTGAGACATCGGAGACCGGGGGGAGTTACACGGCAGAGGGTCCCACACAGCCAGCCTCGGCTCCTCTGGACACAACAGCACAAGGACACGACTGTGAAATCACCTTTCCACAGTGCCCAGCACAGAAACCCCAAATAAATCCCCTCAAAGCCCAAGGATGTGGCACACGGACACCTCCCAGAGAGGGGAAGCATCCTTAGTGCTGCTCCAGCCTGAGGGGTGACTGACCATTGCAGCTTGCCTGTTTTTTTTTTATATATATATATAAAAATAAATAAATATAAAAATTATACATCACTTTGTACCCTGAAGGATCTTCCTGGAACCAGGAGAGAGTCCCAGCCCAGCACAGCCACGGACAGCTCTGGGTGGAGCTGACGGAAGACACAGCAAATTCTCTTTGGAAATCACGTGCGGGGATTTCAGGAGGAGATGGCACCCACCAGCTCCTCAGGAGTCCTCTCATTTGGGGGGATTCAACCCAACCTTGGAAGCAGGAGTGCCACTGGCCACACCCCTCCCTCCCATGTCCGCCCCCCGGGCACGTTGTGGGGTGGACAGATACTCCCAACACTCCTGCAGCAGATGCCGAACACCAACCCACAGGCCAGGGGTTTAGCTGCAGTTCTACTAAAGCATTTTGAGCTCTGTGGATCAAGCTTAACTCGCCCGTAACAAAGAAAGAGGGAATTTAAAGAGCTGCTTCTGGAGGGAAATCCAGCTCCTCCTGGTTAACGACCCACAGGTATCCCAGACTCAGCCACACCCACACAGAGGTGCTGCTGCTCCGGCTCAGCATGCCCTGTCCCCTCAAAACCCCACTCCACGTCCTCACTTGTCTCTGCCCCTGCTCTGTCCCTGCCCCAGGGGCAGCAGCAGCAGCCAGGGAAGATAATTCCTGCTGAGAGAGGCTTGGGAGCCTGAGCCAAAGGAGCTTTCCACAGCAGGGATTTGCTGGGAATGGTGGAGGAATGAGGAGCCGGCTCTGCAGGGCAGCCAGACCTGGGGGCACCCCCGCTTAGGGACATCCCTGGAGCCAAGAGCTGGTCCCAGAAGGATGGGTGCTCCCTATCCTCACGTGCTCCTGAGAGCTCCAGCACCATCCAGGTGCTGCTCATGGCTGGGTGAAACCTCACCTTTGGGGTTCTCGGGGGACTGACAGGGCACAGCACTCTGGAAAAGCTCAGATTCCTCCAGGAAAGCATCGCTGCCCCAAAGCCAAAGTCAGAGGGATCCTTCCAAAACCCACCAGCTCAGTCTCAGCTGAGCAGACACCACGTGGAGGGTTTTGCTTTCCCAGCCACCCCAAGCCAGGGGTCCTGCACAGCCCCTGGGGGTGTGAGGCAGCAGGACTTCAACAATCCCAGCTCATTCCCTGCTCCAGAAAACTTTCCCCTTGTCCACACTGCCTGAGTGACCCAGACTCCTCCCTGGGGAGGGCAAACACCCATTCCCAGCTCCCAGAAGGCGCCAGTGTCACTGTGACACACCCAGCCCTGTCTGGCAGTCACTGGCAGGGATGCAAACACACACTCCAGGTGGGATGCACAGAACTCCAGCAGGGATTCACCCACCAAGGGAGCGGCATTAAACCCCCCCCATTAACGGCCAAAATCTCCTGCCGAGGACTGGAGTCTGGAGGTGGAACCAGGGGATGCACCAACCTCAACAGGGAGTTCTCCAGGGCTGGCAGAAGGATGGGAAAAGCCCAAGATCACAGGCAGGATCAGCTCTGCTCAGCACAGCGGGCTGATGCACACGAAGGAGCGACTCACACCCAATACCTGAAACAGTAAGAGCGACCCAAACCAAGCCCTGCTGTGGGGAAAGGACCCAGAAACACCTTGGCCTGCCCTCAGCACCTGTGGGGGCAGGTTTGTGGCACCACCAGCAACTGCAGCGTGGGATTAATATCCTGTGTGTACTGACATCCTGTGTGTACTGACAGCCCTCCCCAAGGATTTTGCCTCCAGAGGGATCCCAGGAGATCTGCTGGGGATATGTGGCACTGGCAGCTGCTGTGGGGCTGCTCCAGGGCCTGAGCAGTGTGATAACTGGGAAGGAAATGGGTTTATTTCCCACTGCAGTGCCACGTGTGGGTCCTCACCCGCTCTGGTGCTCCAAGAGGGATGGAGGAGGCACCACGGGTGACCACTCAGGGATTATTAAACACAGTCCCAACAGAGCAGCTCAGCTGCTGCTCCTGATGGCCAGGCTCCAGCTCTGGGGATGGGTAAGGCAAAATTCAAACCAAATTCCAGCAAGCTGGACCTACGCATGTGTTTGCTGCAAACCTGCTGAGAGCAAATTGCTGTAAAGGCCAAATGTGCCCAGCGCTCCCCGGCCTCCCTGCTCTCCCTGCAGGCAGCCAGCCATGCAGAGGCTTTGCTTCCAGACCTGCCTGAGCACTGGGAATGCTGGAATTTAAGCTCACTGTAGAGCCCACCTGGGCTTGGCTTGTTACGTGAGCCCCGGGAACAATCAGGGGCTCAGCTGATGGTCTCGGCATTTGTTTTTGGCAGCTCCTGTGTCACTTAGCAACCTCTGTTTCAGGTTACCTCCGGGCTTTCTGTCTGCAAATACACTTTTAATCCCCGTGAAAGGGGACCCACCAGCACGTGGGTGAAGTGGCTCAAACCTCCTCCAGTCCCACCCACCCACCCCCAACCCCAGCACAGCTCCCTGGCTCTGCCTGTTGTTTGTCCCACCACAGCATTGCCACTGTCTGGCCCCTGGGCCTTGTATCTGAAGAGCTATATATTCCTTAAACCTGTATTCCCTTCCCTGGGCTGCTCCGTGGAGGAGGCAGGGGATGAGTGTCTTCCCCCCCGGGACCACCACGCAGGACAGAGCAAGTTCTCTGCGTGGGAGGCTCTCGAAAAAGAAATTCAGCAGCAGCCAAAAAGCCAAAAGCCAAACAGACTCAGGTGTGCTGGAAATCAGCAGAGACACTTGTACCTCCAGAGGACCAGACCAGGATGCCCGAGGCAAGCTCCTCTAAGGCAGGAGAATCCCTTGGGATGAGCACACCCAACTCTTCCATCCAAGGCAGCACATCTGAGGCTCATCCCAGAGAGCTGCTGGAAGGGACCTGGGGGTCCTGGTTGGTGGCAGGTTGGATATGAGTCATTGGTGTGGGCCTGGGACCAGGGACAGAACCCCAGGGAACGGCTGGAGCTGTGCCAGGGGGGTTGGGATGGATCTCAGGGAAAGGTTCTTCCCCCAGAGGGTGGTGG
>JAWMRA010000079.1:3281677-3308562 GCA_035584735.1 Pseudotriccus pelzelni | reverse complement strand
TGGGCACGGCCCCAAGGCTGCCAGAGCTCCAGGAGCGTTTGGACAATGCTCTGAGGGACAGGGGGGGATTGTTGGGGCGTCTGTGCAGGGCCAGGAGTTGGACTGGATGGACCTTGTGGGTCCTTTCCAACTCGGGACATTCCAGGAGTACCTCAACACCCCTGATGGTACCCAGGATCCAGCCAGCATTGCAGTGCCCTGGCATCCAGGAGCAGGGAGCAGTAAAGCCAGAGACTTTTGCTCATTAGTGTAATTAATGTCAGACTTCCCAGCCAGCCAAGCTTCCATTTGACCTTTAGTTACTGGAATATGAGCAATAAAAGTGACACGTTATCACCGAGGAGGTGTCAGGGGCTGCTCATCTGAAATCCTCCCCCAGTGACAGGCCCCCAAAAGAGCAAAACGTGGAAAACCAACAGGGAAGGAGGAAAAATTCACCTCCACCTGCTCACAGAAGCACATCTTTGGGGGGGGGGGCACAGCCAGAAAGGACCCCAGGGAGAGAAATGGAGAGAGAAATAAGGCAGAGCTGTTAAAAGATGAAAAGATCTGTTTCTGAAGAGCCTTGGGAAGGTGGGAAGTCACCAGGATTGAGGCAGCTGCACCATAGACAGGATCCCAGAGCAGCATGGAGTGATCCCTGACGGAGATGGCTCTGCCTGGGATGATCCCAAACTCACAGGGCACCAACAGCTTGACCCAGAGAGAACCTCAGGGGACGGAAAAAAAACAACCCCTGGCAGCCTTGGTGGGAGGTGTGTGCTGATGGATGAGCCTGACCCATCAGATCACAACCCCTTTTGTCACTGCAACAGCAAACAACCCTGGCCTGGCTTTCCAGAGGTTGCCAGATGTTGGTGCAGGGCTGGGCACGGCAGGGGAAGAGGCAGAGAGGAGCCAAATCCCAGTGGGACCTGTCGGGAATTGCTTCGCCACGAGGCCGGTGCTTGATGCAACAAAAAAACCTCACCCTGAAGGTGAGAAGAGGAAAATTTCTCCCTGAACTGGTGATGGAAAAGGTCCACCCTCCACAGTAACTGCTGGGATATGACACCCAGGGCAGGGCTGGCAGGGCTGTCCAGCATCACCTGCCGGGAATCCTCGGGAGCAGAGCAAAGGTTCCAGCTCCACCTCAGCCCCTGGCACAAGGACTGAGGAAGGGATTATTCTTCCATCCCCTCCTCCCCCTCCATTAGTCACACTGAGTTAATATTCCTGCTTATTGAAAAAGGTCACAATTTCGATCTCGTTTATGTCACTCCACCTTCCCTCTGCCCCTGCTCGTTTTCCGTCCCTAATTAGTGTTTAATTATGTGATCCCTGCTCCATCCCAGCACCAGCCAGAGGTCCTGGCCATGCAGCCTCCCCTGGGTCTCCAGGCAGGAGATGCCCCACGGAAAGCTGACCCGAGAACAGCCTTTTCCCCCTGGCAGCACGAAGGGAACCAGATGGACTTTCCTTCCAATTTAAACGGACAAACCACAAAAATAGCTCATTCTGTCAATATTGAAGGGCTGGTGTCCAGCTGTCCCAAGCACTGGGAAGGTCACACTGGGTGACCCCCTGGAAAAAGAGGCCGAAAGCACCAACCAGCCTCATGGTTTGCTCCCCTGGCTGCTCCCCGGGTTGGAATGAGCAGCCAGGGCACAGCTCTGGGTGCTGAGCTCAACACCTCCTGCTGCCCCTGAGGGGAATCCAAACCCCCTCACTGACGGGAGGTGTTACACCAGGGAGATGTGGCTGAGGGAGTTTGGATGCTCAGCCACAGCCACCCGAGTTCCTCTGCAAACCTCTGCCGCTCCTGACCCACGAAGAGCACCACAAGGATCGCGCTCACGAGGCCTTCTGAAGGTGGAAAGGGCCTTCCCAAGCCTGCCTGAATCCTGCTCAGTCCATCCAAGGCCCATCCCCAGGGCAGCACACCCTGAGCACCCTGTGTGCCAGCCCAGGCTCCTGGTGCCACAGGGCCAGGCGAGCTGGTTCCACCCTGTGCAGCCCAGCAAGGCCCCCTCAGTTCTTTCAGCCTGCAAAGGAACTCTCTCATCCACCTGGACCGAAACAGCGGCCAAAACTGAGTGGGAAAAGCGAGTGAGGTTCTGGGGAGGCTTTTCTGGGGATGCCAAGGCTGGGAGATGAGCTGGAGCTCAGGTGCACCCCCTGCCCTTCTTCCCTCCTGTGCCCGCTGTGGGAAACAGCCACAACATCCCCACGCTCCCAGCTCTGAAGCCAAGGGGTTCCTCGGTCCCAGACAGGAACAGGACCATCCCCACCCCCCCAGGCTCATCCCAGGTCCCCCACGACCTTCCCTGAGCCTTCTGGGATCATCGGGGTCCCCGCGACCTGGCAGGTGCTCAAATGCACCCAGGGCAGTGAAAAAGGAGGGAGAGGGACAATATTTGGTTTCAATTTTTCCTCTATTCCCTGCCCATTAAATATTTTCTCTCCTCCTTTCCAAGAACCTCCTTTATTTCTCCCCATCTCCCTCTAGCAACAGTATCTCGGAGAAACAATGAATTTTTAATAGGAGGGGGCGGTGGGAAGAGGCAGACCCTGAGGCAAAGAGAGAAAGCATTGATCTGTTAAATAACCCACATCATCACCAAAGCACATTTTAGGGAGAGGGAACCACGTGAGGGACCACACAAGCCTCTGGCAGGGTCATGAACCCCCCTCTCTCCTAACCCAGGCTCAGGATGATGCCCCACAAGTTCCAGGCAGTGTGGATCCTGCTCGGAGGAGCTTTCCCAGCCACTCCACACACACACACACACACGGGTCTGGGCGGGCAAGAGGCCGTTGCACAGGGAGGGGAACCCTCCAGCTCTCCAGCTGTGGGTTGTCCCTCTGCAGCACCTTCCCTGGGAGGGTGGGCAGGCCCTGGCACAGGTTGGGCAGAGCAGCTGTGGCTGCTCCATCCCTGGGAGTGTCCAAGGCCAGGTTGGACGGGGCTTGGAGCAACCTGGGCTAGTGGAAGGTGTCCCTGCCCGTGGCAGGAGGTGGGACTGGATGGGCTTTAAGGTCCCTTCAAACCCAAACCACTGTGTGATTCTGTGATCCCAAAGCTGACCTGTACTCACCTGCTGGTCCCTGTATCCCACTCAAATCCTCCCCAGGCTCTGCAGGGCCAGGCAGCTGAGGATGCCCAGCTCCCCTCCAGCAGTGCCTGGCCCTGTCCCCCCATCACAGGCTGAGCCTAAATATAGTCCCTGGCTCTCTTTCCTTGTAGTGCTCTGAGTGAAAGTCCTTTCCCATGAACTCACTGTTGCTTAATAAAGCACAAAACCCTCAGAGACCTTGATGCTGGGCTGTGTCACTTTAATTGTCAGTGACACTTGTTCCTCTCCACCCCAGTCTGTGGCTGCTGCTATTTCGGTTGGCACATCAGGAGCTGAATGAGGTCCGAGCCAGTGAGAGCTGGGACAGCTCTAAAAACCAACCCCACATGATGGATAGGGCTGCAAACTGCAGCCAAGCTCGTGGTGGTGGCATGAAAAAGGCAGGGAAGCCAGGGAAGAGCTGGGCTGAGCCAGAAGGTGCAGGAAGGAGGAGGGCACATGCTGGGGTGGCTTTGCTGCCCCTGCTCCCAGCCTGGCACCCAGGATCCCGCCCATGGGGTGCCTGTGTGGATGCCAAGGCACTGTGACAGCCTGGGGATCACAGCCCAGACCCTTCGTGGCTGGCTTTGCTTTCTAACTCATCTCCAGGGAAGCTGCTCCTTGCAGTCTGCCCAAACTATCCACCCAAGTCGCAGCCATTTGACCACGCTGGGCTCAGTTTGCTCCTGCCCTGTTTTCTGTGAAGAAGAGGGAAGGGCAGCCCCTGCCTGGGGCCAGGGAGGGCTCTTTGCTCTGACAAGTGCCATTTCCCTGATTTGCCACCCACACCAGCCCTGGCCCCAAATCCTGCCCACCCTGCAGACCTGGAGCACCCCTGGGTTCCAGCTACAATCCCAAAGCACCAGGAGCTAAAGCAAAGGGATCCAGAGGAGAAAAACCAGCACAGGCCATTGCCAGTGGCTGAGCAAGGCTGTGCTCCAGCACATCCCTGGTCCCACATCCCCTGGTAGAAGGATCTGCTTCAAGGTAAACCCCACAAAAATTTCCCAAACTGCCTCCCAGAAAAGTCCATGGATAACGCCCAAAGCCCAATCCCTCTCCCTCCCATGGCCGGAGCCAGTGCAGCTCTCGCAGCATTTCCAGGCACTCTCATGGGTTTTATTCCTCCATCTCCTCTCAAATCTCTGCTCTGAACATTCCTGCCCTCCCCCTGTTCATTTTGGTGCTTTCCCAGGACTCCCAGAGCGGCCCTTTGGGACCTTTTGCCCCTCTCTGCTGCAGCTTCTGCCCACAGACCAGAGAGATGATCCACGAGGCTCCTTCCACCCTGCTGAGACAATTTCATCCTGGCTTTACAACCACAGACACTCACAGGCAGCAGGAGCTGGGCTGGCCGAGACAGTGTCTCAACCTACAAAGCCAGGCCCCCACACTAAGGCAGGTACAGGCAGGGAAACCGAGGCACGGGATGCACGTTGAGGGGTTTCGCAGCCTCGCGGTGAGTCCGTGTGTCTGGGGACAAGCTCAGGCGTGGCCTCACTTGGCTCCTGCTTCCCTTCAGCTCCGAACTGTGGGATCTGGGACTCGGGGAGATGTTGCTGGTGACAGGCATCCCACCTGGGCTGCCCACGGGCGCAGCGAGCCGGCGGCGCGGGAACTGCCGCCGCCCACGCCGAACGCTCCCGGCCACGTGCTCCACGTTCCCGGCGGTATTTCCAGGGCTACAGCAGCAGCTCGCTCCCATCCCGGGGCTGGGAACGCGGCAGCCACGCTGCTCACAGCTCATGGAGCGGCCCAACTCCTCCTGCCTTATGGCAGCTCCGTTTCCCCACCTGCTCCCGGTGGGAATTGGGAGCGAGCTGGAGACCAGAAGTTGGAGGTGGGGGGAAAGGAAAATAAAATTAAAAAAAAAAAATCACAAAAAACCCCAACGAATTTCAAGACTTGAAATGTTTTTAAAGAAGTTAAAGATTTTAAATTCATTTAAAGACTTGAAAGGCTGAGCACATTGGCAGGCAGCACCTTGTCCGTCTGGGCCGGCGGGGTTTGAGCGCCGTGTTTAATTGGGGGCTGTGCTGCTGCTGGAGGGAAGTGCCGTGATTAGGTTTGGGCCTCCGAGGGAGGGATGAGTTATCTGGTGCTGCAGGATTAGCACGGCTAATAAAAGCAGACATTCCTGAGCTCTAAACACTACAAAATAGGAAAAAAAGCCCCCGGCCCTGCTATCTTCAGCCAGGGATCATCCCCTGGGAAAGGCTGAGCCTGGCAGCTCAGGGAGAGATGGGGCAGGATCTGCCCTGGCTCTGCCACCACAGCCAGTCCCTGGCACGGCCACGTCCCATCCCAGGCACCGGCACCAAGGAGGGGGGTGAAACATGAAACAACCACCCTGTTCCTCAGGTCTTCCTGCTCTCTCTTTCCAACAGGGCAGGATAAAAGCAAAATCTACTGATTTTTAGGCCAAATCTTTCCTGAAGCTGCTTTTCCTCTTGCTTGCCTGCACTGGAGGGAACAGGTTTGCTCCTTCCTCTTGGGATGCTTCTCTGGCTGCTTTACAGGCTGGACATTGCTGTGTCTGAGAGCATCTTCCCCCAAGCTCAGCTCCCAAACCAAGGGCTTTGGGAAAAGGCCCTAGAGACATCCAAGTGGGATTTTTGCAACCTCTGAAATCCATGAGAAATCTTGAGGGGGACCCTCTCAAAGCTGCTCTGGCCACAACTCACCCGGCACTGCCAGTCCTCCAGCAGCAAGAGGCAGCAGCTCCGCTCCCTCCCCTCCACCTCAGCCACAGGACTGCCCATGCTTAATATATCAGCCCAAATTAAAGCAGATCAATCCCAGGCTGCCAAACTGGCTGCTCCCCAACTCATCTGGAATTATTTTCCCGTTTAAAGGACATGCCCCACGTTTCCTGACACGTTCCCTGCGGTGCCAGGACCTTCTGTCGTCTCCACCCTGCAGCCCAAGGGGTGAGGAAGCAGCAGCAAAGGGCAGGGGTTCGGGATGCAAAGCCCCAAAGTCCCCCCTTTTACCAAAAGGTTGTCACAGGGTTCACCATCTGCATTTTTAAGGTCAGCAACAGAATCTGTCCCCGTGTGTGGCTTTAAAGACACCCGCGATCGTGTCACATTGAGCTGCTGTTCTGGGAGCTGCTGGGCAACTCCGCTCCTGGAGGGCTTTTTGGTTTGAATTCCTGGTGTTTCGCTCAAGAGGGCGGTAGGAACTTTCCCTCTCTGCACGAGGCTTTTCCCATGGTGTCACCCCACGGGGCTGGACCGGGGTTTTGGGGTGCTCTGCTCCAGGTCTCTGACCCGCGGGGTCAGAGCAGCACCACGTTGGCAGTCGAGACCAGCCATGAAACTGAGCAGCAACTGGGAGCTCTGAGAGGCCCAGGCTGGTCTTCCTCAGGCCACCAGGCATCCCCAATCCCAGCCACTTCCCGAGGTCCACCTGCTCCGGCTCCAACGCTCTTCTGTCCGAGGGGTTTGTGCTCTGGGAGCTGCCAGGCTGCAGATCCCGGCACTGATCCGCTCTCCAGCTATTTTACATCCACTCTGCCCGCTCCTCTCGTCGTTCTCCCCTCCTGCTTGCTCTTTTCTCCTTCCCAAAACCCTCATCTCAGGGTAAGGCTGGGCACGAACCTGAGGAGCAGCTGCTCCCCTGCAGTCGCTGCCTGTGCGAACGCCACGGGAATTAGAGCACCTTTTGTCAGGTTTTAGCTCAAATCCGCTTTGCAAGTGGATTAAGGAACTGGCACAAAAGTACTCTGGATGTGGAGTGGGAAGAGGCAAGGCTGCTGTTCCAGCACGGCAATAGGAGCCAGGGATGCTGCGCTTGCTGCCTGCTCCATTTCCCCGAGAAACACAGCCCGGTAACAACCCGCGGTTAAACCAGCCCTGGGATTTCTGACAGGAGAATCCGCCTAGCCCTAAAATCCGGGATGCTGAGGGAAGGGGCAGGCAGGGCCCTGGGGTGGCGAGGAGGACCTGCAGCACCCGGGGTGGGGGGGGGGGGGGGTCGGAAAGAGGAGCCAGAGGAGATGGGGAAAACCCTTCCCGACGCCTGGCGATGCTCAGACCCGCTCGGCTTCGGCAGGGAAAGGTGGCTGCGAGCGGCGGCCCCGGCGCTGCCGGGCGGGAGGTGGCTGCGGGTCCCGGACCCCCGGGAGCTCGGGGAAGGTGCGGGCTGGACCCCCCCCGCGCCGCAGCGAGACCCCCGACACCCCCGGTACGACCCTGCGCGGGGGGCGCGGCCGGGGGCTGCGGAGGGGCCTGGCGGGTGGGCACAGCCGGGCGGGCACAGCCGGGCGGGCACAGCCGGGCATCCCCCGCGGGGCCGCTCCGGGGGCAGGCGGAGGAGGGCGAGGAGAAGGTGGGTGGGTGACCCCCTGTTACCCACGTGTGCGGCCCGGCCACGACCACCCTCCCCCTCCCCTCCCCTCCTCTCCCACCCCACCCCCGGGACCCCCGCACTCACCGCTCGGGTGCCGCTCCGGGGCTGCCCATGGCGCGGCGGCGGCGCGGGCAGAGCCGCAGCCCCGGGGGCGGCGGCGGCGGCTCCGGACGGACCCCGGCCCGGCCCCGGCACGTCCCCGGGGGCGGCGCGGCGGCGGCAGCAGCAGCGCCTCTCGAACCGCCGCGTCGGGCCGTGCGCTGGAGCCGCCGCCCCCCCCGCGCCCCCCGCCCGGGGGAGGGGACGGGGCCGGGGGAGATGCGGGAAACGGGCGCGGAGCCCGCGGAGAAACGCAGGGAAAGGATCCGGGCTCCGCTTCCCGCTTTGCGCTCGAAGGGGAAGGGTCCCCCACCCCCGGCCCCCGTGTCAGAGCGCTCGGGTACCCACCCCCTGCCATCCTGCGTGGGGCACCCGGCACCGTGCCAGCATCCCTGGGTGCCCCCGGGCCCCTATCTCTGGGCTCGCCCAGCCCCCTCCTCGGATACCCCCACGCCGCCCTGCCTGGGCTCCCACGCCGGACCGGCACCCACAGGTACCCTCTGCGACCCTGCCTGGGCCCCCCCAGCCCCACTCCAGCCCCCCTGGACACCCACTGTGCCCCAGCAGCCCGTTTGCATCGTCCCCCCCGCCCTGTGCCCCCCTGGGACAGGGTCCAGGTGCCACCTCACCCTGAGCTCCCCTGGCTGCTCTCCCTGGGGAGGTGGTTATGGACCAATACAGCCATTTCCTCCCCTCCTCCAAATGGCAAACTGGGGCATTTGGGGCACAGACAGCCCCAGGAACAACCACAGCCCCCAGCCCAGCCACGGCTCCTGCATCTGTGCCCCCGCAGTGGGCTCCAGTGCCAGGGAGATGCCAGGCTCAGGGGACAATAACCTGGAGCCCCCCACCAGCACCCACAGCACTCACCATGGCCCATTCCCCCCTGGAGCTCTCTTCCTGATTTGGTGAGAGGATGAGAGGGGCCAATTCCCTCCTTAGGGCTGATTTCTTTCCAGGATGGAGTTGTTGCTCCTCTCCGCTTGTCCCTGCTTGGTCCTCAGCCTTGCTGGTCCCTGGGGCTGCTGGAGTGGAGTGTCCTTGATGTGCTGGGTGACAGAACAACCTGAGCCATTCGGTGACATTTGCTGCATCTGACAGCGGGCTTCAAGTGGGTTTTGGCAGCAGCTCCTCCAGTTCATGGAAAACTGAGGGAAGGTTCAGGGGGAAGGAGCAGGGCACGACCCTGAACCCCACATTGGTCGGCTCTCCTATGAGACGTTGTCCTCTGCATCAGCTCCATTCATGCAGGATGTTGTCAGGAGAAATGTGAAGCTCTTCCAGCTTATGGGTTCCACTCCCAACTCCCCTCCTTTGCTGCAGCCCAGCTCTTCTGCTCCTGGAGGTTCCTGGTGCCTCCTGCTGCTCGTTTTGCTCCGGGATGTGGCTTTATAATTTCATTGCAGGCACAAGCACCTCAGGCTTTCCCCTTTGAGGTTCATCCCCATCCTCAGCCCTGGATCTGCAGTTAAAACCAGGAGATTTACAGGGCTGTGAAGGAATTTCGTTGCTGTTTTAAACAATATCAACTTATCTGCTTAACAAAAGAATGAGAAATCCGAGCGTGAAAACTGCAGTTGGTTTATTTGGAGACGTGTTTTTTTAAGAGGCCGATGTGGGGGGAGGGTGTGCGGGAGAAATCCACCTCTCATTTCAATTCCCCAGGATGAAAAGGTGATTCTGGCTAATTTGAAACACAGTCATTAAGCTGCTGTATCAAAAGCACAGAGTAAATTAAACAGGTCGTCCCCCCCACCTTGCTCCACGGGCCTGCCTTGTTATTAATCAGGGGACGGGGGGAATTGCCCGGATCCCGTCGCTGGGAGCCAAGGGCTGATCTGATCTGGCCTGATGGAAGATGCTTCCCTGCCCGGTGACCAGGCTTAGGGTGGATTTGGGGGGAGCAGAGCACTGAAAATGCACAGGGGGAGCTGGGGCAGCCCAGGCTGGACGGGGACCACCTTGTCCTTGTCCCCTCCTCGAATATCTCACCAGAAAACCAAGTTATTTCTGTCTCACTGTGACCCCTTTGTACCGTTGCTTTACTTTGTGGGGAAATCAAGGCACAGATGAGTGATTTGATCAGGGGAAAGGAAAAGGCAGGCTGTGATTAAAGCCTGTCATGGGGGTTTTGGCTCAGCCCTGCTCCAGGTGCTGCCCCACTGCTGCTTCCTCCCATCGGCTCTGATGCCCCTTTGGCATCACTTCGGGCTTTAACAAGAGAGCAGGACAGAGATGGGGAGGAAAGGCCTCAGGGCGGAGGCTACAAGCCCACACTGCACACTGGAGAAACCCAAAGGGCCGTGGCCCTTGGTCACCCTCTCCAGTTAATTCAGACTGGCTTCAATAGGAGCATTAATCCAAAGGGACCTCATGCCAGGAGATGGGGGCCAGGTTGGGCAGGGGGTCTCTGTTCTCTGTGCACTCTGGGCTGTGGCATTTGGGGTGCTGAGACAGGATCTGGTCCCCTCCTCAGGTGCCCTGGGCTCTACCCTCAGCTGTCCCCCCTGTCCCGAGAGCCTGACCCCGTGCAGAATTGTTCCTTCCCCCCAAAATGGGGATGAGGATCCAGAAACCCACATTGCTCCAAACTCTGCCTCTTGCTGAGGGACTGGGATGGAGGGGGGCCACCTGGATGACAGCTGGGAACAGAGTGGAACATAAATGTCGTGGAATCATGGAATCATGGAACCATCAAGCCTGGAAGAGACCTTCAAGATCACCCCCTGAGCCTGGGGGGACACGCAGAGGTGGCGGGACCCTGAGGTTCTTTGGGGCCGGTGTTTCAGGAGGGGCCCCTGCCTTTGGAGATGCTGTTCCATGTGAGCCAGCGCTGGGAGTGTCTTGACAAGTTTTACTGCTTTCTGGGGCATTTTCACACAGACTCAGCAAAATGATTGGGGGAAGAAAAAAAAAAAGAAGTGTGAGAGAAATAAAAAAGTCGCAGCTGCTCTGGCACAGGCTCAAAATCCCAAAGAGATTTTGGCTGAAACGTGCCAAGGGGAAAAAATTAATTCCAACAAAGCAGAGAGGTGAACTCCTTTTTGCCCCCAGTTTGTCCTCTGTGGTGGAGTGTGGGATCTTTCCCTGCTGATCCCAGGATCCAGGACCTCTCCCTGGCTGTGGGGTCCCGTGCCAGCCCCCCCTGCCACTGGCCACGCTGGTCCCCTGCCAGCCCAAATGCAGCATTCCAGCTCTGCCAGCTCCTGTGACAGCCAGTGATTTTTTTTCCCCACTAAGGATGCAGCAGTGGGAGCCATGTGATGACTCCAGACTCTTGGTGGCCATTAATTTTCCCTAATGGAAACCTCGATTAACTCCTAGAAGGAACCAGCTCTGGAATCCGTGTGGAGACCCGTCAGAAATCGGCCCCTGGGCGGCCCACCAGGAGCCCCTTTGGAGCTGGGATGATGCTGGAAGGGCTCAGGGATGTTGGGGAGTCAGCCCTTGCTTGGTGGGACACCCTTGGCAGGGCTGGAGGGCAGCCCAGACCCCCCCACCCCCAAATGTCCCCGAGCAGACCCGGCCAAGCCACGGGGACAGGGGACAGAGCCGTCCCCAGGGCTCATGGCTGGGGTGGGGCTGAGCTGGGGGCGTTTCTGCCCCCCAGAGCTGGGCTGGCCAGAGGCTTTGCAGAGCCCCAGACACGAGGGCAGGGTGACACCACCGGGCTGGAGGCAGCACAGAGTCCCCAGGGGCTCACTCTGTTCGGGGCCCCCATCACACCCCACAGTGCAGCCTCTCCCAACCTGTGCCACTCTGGCAGGACTCTGATGTGCAGATGGGGGGGGCACAGCCCCCACTTTGGGGTTTCGGAGGGGGCACAGGGCAGAGCTGCTGCCACGCCGGGCGCTGTGTCCGTGACCTGCTCCCCTTGGAGCTGGAATTCTTCCCCCTACAAAGCCCATTTCCTCCTTCCCGCTCTGCCCTGACCCTGATGTCTCCGTGTCTGCACTTCTGATGTGACGGCAGAGCAAGAACCCCCGAGGGGACACATCTCACCTTGTGTTTCCTGACAGAGCCCCGGCCGGACGAACCCGCTCTGCAAACGCCGCCTGAGCCCGTGACTAAGCCCAGTTGCTTTTAATAAATATTTGGTAATAACAATGGAAGTTTCTTCGGCCAAGTACCTGCTGTTTTGAGACGCTGCCAGCAGAAACACCATCAGGTGAAGGGTTTTGATCCAAGCAGGAAGGAGAGGGACCTTTCCCCTCTCCAACTGCCTGGGCTTCGAGTGACAGCACAGACCTCACCTGCCCTTGCTCCTGCTGCCTTTAGCAACCCCCTGACTGGGCTCTTTTTCCATGCCTGGGTCAAGGTGTCCCTTCTGGCAGTGAAGTCATCCCAAAGGTGACAAACTCCCACAGAAAGGAGGTCTTCCCCCCATTCCCTTTTTTAAGGCCCACGGCTCAGTTTTGCAGAGCCACCCACCCCCAGCCCCAGTTGGTTTGCTCAGGGGCTTCTCGGGCCTCAAACCCGGACCAGCTACTTCCCTGCCCAGAGAAGGAGAAAGCAAATTACCCCTGCTTTCCCAGCACGGGGTTTTTCCTCCTGCTTTCACCTGGCACAGTGCTCCTGGTGGGGCTCAGCCCACCCTGGATCCCCTTTGCAAGGCCCTCACTTCCTTGCTGGGGGACAAAAGGGGGCTTGCACAGCATCCAGGTTCCACATGGAGCTGATCCCTGGCTTGGATGGCAACACATCTGCTCCAGGAGCTGCTGCTGCTGCTTTTCCAGGGCTGCTCATCCCCAGGGCTCAGCTCTCAACCCCACAGCCCCCTGCAGCTGATGATTTATTCCCCATGGCCAGTGATTTATTCCCCACAGCTCCTCATTTATTCCCCACAGCTCCTCATTTATTCCCCTCAGCAGGTGGGGCCAGGGCTGCCCAGCTCGTTTTCTCATCCTGGCAGCCCAGTGGTTTCTGTTTGCCCTCCCTAATCCAGGAAGGTGCTCCAGGAGACACCAACAGAGGAACCTCTGCCAGCAGATGTGCCCCAGTTCCTCCTTCCCACTGTGAGCCTTGGCTCCACTCCGGGCTTTTCTGCTGCTCCCAGCCCTGCCCAGCCTGGATGGCAGAGCCACCCGTGTGTCCCCAAAGGGCCTGGGAGCAGCCTGGGGACAGTGCAGTGACACTGGGGGGGGTTGGGGGTGCCCCCGGGATAGGGAAAGCTCATTCTGTGATTCCTGCTTGTCCCAGAAGCAGTGAGGAGAAGGTAATTTCAGGCCCTAAATCCAGCTCTGAGTGCTGCTTCCCACGTCCCAGACTGCCTGAGCTCAGGGGTTTGGGGAGTGTGGGGTGTGCACTAGTGATGATCCCCTCAGATTTTACCCCTAAACCTTTCCCTACCTGTCCACTTCTGATCACCTCATTTTTATCAAAACCTGATCATCCTCTGCCCTTTTAGACCACCTCAAGTTTACTCTCAAAACCTCCCCTACCTGTGCAGCACCGATTACCTCATTTTTACCTCATAATATGTATTTTCTGCCCTGTGGACCACCTCAAGTCTACTCCTGGTGTTTCCCCTCCCCGACTGCCTCAGTTTAGCTCCAAATCTTCCTTCTGTTCACTGCAGATGCCCTCAGGCAGGCAGTGAGCCGGGCAGGGCTGCTGCAAACGCCTTCCCCAACCTCCCTGGCTCTGCCAAAACCCCCCCCCGAACCGCACGTTTTTATAGTTTCAGGGGTTGGAAACGGAACGGAATTCAGCGCTGCAGCCACTCGGCACCAACAGGGCGCTGAGTGTCCCTTCCCAAAGCACCGCCCGTGGGTCTGTAATGCCACCTCGGGCCGTCCCCCTGGAGGGGACAGATGCCATCCCGGCTCGGGGATTTTCGTGACGTTTCTTGCCCTGGCTCAGGACCCCCCTGGCTGAGCCACCTGGGACTGCCCAGGAGGAGCCGGACGGGCCGCCGGGAATCTGGGAACGCCAGTGCCACCGCCGCCAGCAGGACTGGTGGGCTGGGGTCGTGCTGGGCACCCTCAGGGGCAGCGCGGCCATCCCGGTGAGGACGGGCAGGAGAAGGGGTGATGAGAAGCGCTGGCACAACGTTTTCCTGCCAGCTGCTGCCTGTCTCACCTCCTCTCGGGTGTCTCGGTGTGACAGCTCCTCCCAGCAGGGGCTGCTGGACGGGGCCAAGGTCGCTCCGCCATCCCCGAAGGCAGGAGCTGTGCCCGGGGGGATCCCAGAGCTGCCACCACCGGAGGGCCGGGGGCGGCCGCTCCGCTGCCTCCCCGGGAGGAAATTGCCCCCGATGGAATTCAGCCCACGCTCCCTTCGCCTTCCCCTCCCTCGGCTGCATCGTGCGAAACGCGCTCCCCGCCCCCGGCCCCCTCGCCCTCCTCCCGCCTGCCTTTATCTGAGAGAGGCATCGAATCCCTCCCAGCAGCTCGTTTTCAAACGGCATTAGAGCTGCTTTGCAGGCGATTTGGATTCCAGGCGCTGCAAACGCACCATTTGTACCCGCTTTCACCATTGTTGCCACTTACCATCAGCCGCTTTTTACCTTTGGTAACCCGTTTCACACCATTTGTACCCGCTGGATGCAAACTGTCCCTGGTGCCCCCGTGTCTGTCTCCACACCTAATGCAGACAGAGCAGGTTCTGCTCCTCCTCATTCAGCAGCTCAAGCCTTGGCTGTGTCTGATCTCGGCCCTGGGAGCTGCTGGGTCCTGGTCAGGGTCGTGTCCCCTTGTCCCCCGTCAGTCTGAACTGAACCAGAGACTGACAGAGCGGGCTGAGCTGGAAGGGACCCACAAGGATCATCCAGTCCAGCTCTTACCCCTGCACGGGACCATCCCCAAGAGTCACACCCTGAGCCTCAGAGCACTGTCCAAACGCTCCTGGAGCTCTGGCAGCCTTGGGGCCGTGCCCACTGCCCTGGGGAGCCTGGGCAGTGCCCACCACCCTCTGGGGGAAGAACCTTTCCCTGAGATCCATCCCAACCCTCCTGGCACAGCGCCAGCCGTTCCCTGGGTCACCACAGAGATCAGTGCCTGCCCCTCTTCTTCCCGTGGCAGAGAGGAGTGCATAGCAATAAAACCCTAAAATTCATGCCTCTCCCCGCTGTGGGATGGCCCTCACCAGGTTCTCACACAGGTAGGGGCAGGAGGGAGCTCATGGCCCAGGCTGGGGACCCTGGTTGGGTGTGAATTGTGTGACACGTCCCCAGTCGCCACCAGCCCTGTCCCACGTTTGCAAGGAGCGAACTCAAAGCACCAACGGGTGAAAGAGACCTCCCCCATTCCACCTGGGGCTCAGTGACCTCTTCCCTTCCAGCAGGAGCTGCCCAGCCCCCCTCCTGTGTCCCGGTATAACTGGGAGGTGACAGTGGTGACACCACACTTCCCTGTCCCTTTGCTTACTGCAGCCTCTCAGGGTTTTCTCCCGCTTCTCTCCCGCTTCTCTCCCCTCTGCTGTGCCCTGTCTCTGCTCACTGGGGCTTCCCAGAGGGATTTGCCCTTCCCAGCCGCTTTCCTGGTTTCGGGTCATGCTGAGGCGAGGTGCCAATCCCCAAATTTCCCCACTTTCCCTGTCCTCACGTGTACCACATCACAATATGAACTCAAAGAGTGAGGGAAGCAACTCCCCCAGTCCCCAGCTCTTCCTGCTCTGCCAAGTCCAGCCAGGGTATCCCGGTTTTTTTGGGGGGCTGCCTACTCTCCCTCCACATCCTCAGGGTGGGATGGGAGCTGTTGTGTTCAAGACAAGATAAATTATGCAGGTTTGCAGTGATGGCAGAGCTGATTCATGAGCCAGGTGGGTCTGCAAGGTCTAATTTGGGAGGGCTGATAGCTGATGAATCCGTTAGTAACCTTGGGAAAGTAACTTTTCCTTGAGGAGCACATCATTGCCTACCAGCCTAATGGCATTTCCCTGCCCTCCCAGGGCTCAGGCCCTGCAGGGCAGAGAAGCTCTCATGGCTGGGAAACAGGTTCTAAAAAGGAAATGTTTTCATAGAAAACACCTAAAAACTTGCCAGGAGGGTCATCAGGGATGATCTCAGAGGTCTTTCCAACCTTAATGGTTCTACGGTCTCTATCCATGTGTTGGTCTCCAGGGCCTTGGCCAACAGCAGTTTGAAGGTAGTTTTCCCCCTAAGAAATCCAGCTGTTTCCTGCTGTGCAGAGCCTCTTCTGACCCTCACATGAAGCTCCACATGGACATGGTTTGCCTGCCAGAACAACCCTCATCCCTTTCTGCCTGACGTGGGGACCACACGTGGGCATCAGCCTGCTCTGTCTGCCTCGATGCTGAACGGGGTCGAACGAGGCTCCAGGGCACGAAGGAACTTCTCCGGCTTCATCCTGTGGGAATTGGCACCGTGACTCAGGCTGCCTCGGAGCCGGGCAGGCAATTACAGCCCCTCCGGCAGCCTCGGGGAGGCTGGAGGAGACTGGAGGGGACGCGTTCTGCTTGGGCTGGGGATAACTCGGCTCTGGGCTCTGCGCTGCTGTGGCTGCTCTCACGCACCCACTGCGGCTCCCGGGGCCGTGGAGTGGGGGACGGGCACGGAACGGGGGCCTCGGGAGCGTTTTGGGGAGCGCTGGAGGTGACAACAGGCGCTGGCGCCCAGCCAAGCGTTATTAGTGTCTCGCTTTCACAGGCAAACAAACCCGCCCACGTCCTCCACGGAAGGAAAAGCTGTTTGGAAACGAGAGCTGTACCTGGCACAGGGATCCCAGGGACACCTCCCCGCCCGAGGGCACCTCGCCGCGCAGCTCCCCGTGCTGTGGCCTTGGCAGGAGAGAGGCAGCGGTGCCCGAGGGGTCCAGAGCTCGGCTGTGACCGTCCCCAGCCCGCACCTCCCGCTCCTCTTCCCTCCCGTCACACCAGCTCCTCCCTGCACTGAATATGCGACAGGGGCCGAAGATCGCTGCTCCCTGCCCGGCGCCGTGAATTATTCATCCAGCAGGAGGCACGTTGGACTGGTAAATCTCCCCGCCCTGAGCTGGAAGAGATCCCCAAGGAATGGGTTTTCCAGGCCCTGCTGGGGGACCTGGGCCAGGCATGGTCCAGCCTGCCTGGTGTCCCTTCCCCTGTTCCACCACCGAGTGACGTGGAATTCCAGGTTGCTCTTGCCCTGGGCCAGTTCTTCTGCTCTGCTCCAGGATAAAAACCCCTGGAGCAAACCTTGGGATGCTCCTGCTGCAGGCTGATGCTCCCAGGAGCGGGGGTGCTGCAGGGGAGGGGGTGCTCCCAGGGGTGTTCCCAGGGATGGGGTGCTCTCAGGGAGCATCTGAGCTCCCAGCCCAGCTCAGGGTGTGGGGCAGGTGCCAATGCCAGGGTTGCCAGGGCCGATTCAGCAGGCCATGGACTGATTCGCCTCCCTCGGGGCCACTCCGTCCTCTCCCTGCAGCACCAAACCCCCGGGGCAGCCCCTGCCAGCCTCACCTGTGCCTTCCACCCGAGCATCCCAGAGGAAAGCAGGGGGAGCTGAGCATTCCAGAGGAAGGGAGGAGAGCCCGAGGCAGCAACCCGGCACAGCTCTCCCCACCTCACCTCTCCGCCGGCAGCTCCGGCCACCCGGCTGACCCCAGCATGTCTCTCGTCCTCCTGTCGCTCCGTGTTTGTGTCGCTGCGGCTGCAGGGGCTGTTCCCTGCCCAGCCACCCTTCTCGGTGGGGAACAGCCAGGGCTGCAGGCAAAGGGAAGCTGCTGCCGACTTTTGCATTTTCCCGAGCCGTCGGCTCCGTCGGTGCCTTCCCTGCAGATCAAACTTGGATCCCGGGCAGGGCGGCCCCGTGACAGCTCACCAGGCTGCTGGGAGGCAGGAAAGGAGGCTGGGGGTGTTTCTCCAAGTCTGGGAAGCAGGAGGGAATTTTTTTATGCTGAGTGTGCTGAGGCCCTGGCACAGGTTGCCCAGAGCAGCTGCGGCTGCCCCATCCCTGGAAGTGTCCAAGGCCAGGTTGGACGGGGCTTGGAGCACCCTGGGATAGGGGAAAGTGTCCCTGTCCATGGCAGGGGGGTTGCAATAGATGACCTTTAAAGGTCCTTTCAAACCTAAACCACTCCTGATCCTTGTCTCAGACAGACCCTGGTGCAAAGATGCTGGAGCTGTTTATTGGGTGCCACCCCCCCAACCTGGGCATCGAAGGGACGTGCTTTTGGGGGAGCAGCATCTCAGACCACACCAGTCTGGGGGACACACCCACGTTTGGGTGACACTGAGCCAGGATGTCCCTGCTCCACCTCACGGGGCCTTGTCCCACCTTCAGGCTCCACCTCGGTGGCTCCATGTTCAACATCCCCTCACTTCAACATCCCCCTGTCCTTTTCCATAACACATCTCACCAAGACTTCATCCAGTAAAGCCTCTGCACCTCCTGGAAGCCTGCAAACATATCTCAGGGAGAAGAAGAGAGTGGGATGAAGCAGGAGCTGAGGTGCGTTACAGCCAAGGGAAGCGTCATCCCCCCGCTCTCCACATCTCACAGAAACTCCTAAAGCTTTGTTAAACTACAGGAGTAACAACGCTCAGTCACAGCCCTGCTGCCATTAATCCTCGGTAATTGTTTCTGTAATTAAAAGCCCCACTGTGTCTTGTCTCTCTGATCTGATTTATCAGAGGGGGAGCACTCTTGCATGAACGATGCCCTGCTGGTGGGAGGACATCTGCCCTGGGCTGCTGGCACTGGACAGGAGTGCCTGGGGGCTGCCTCCAGCACGTGCTGATCCCTCACCATCCCCACCACCTCAGGCTCTCCAACCCCAGGATGAAATTCCCATCCTCAAGACACCCCTTGGCTGCTGGACTTTGGGAGAAGGTTCTTCCCCCAGAGGGTGGTGGGCACTGCCCAGGCTCCCCAGGGCAGTGGGCACGGCCCCAAGGCTGCCAGAGCTCCAGGAGCGTTTGGACAACGCTCTGAGGGACAGGGGGGATTGTTGGGGTGTCCTGGGCAGGGCCAGGGCTTGGGTTGGATGATCCTTGAGGATCTCGTCCAACTCAGGACATTTTAAGAGCCTGTGACTGATCAGCATCAGGGACTGGACCCACAGCTGAGCTGCAGCCAAGGACAAAATTAACTCATGAGTGAAAAAAGCAAAAGAGAAGCCACCCACTTCCCTGGAAGCACAGGAGGGCTGGGAGTCATGTCAGCAGATCCTGCTCTGCCTCTGATGTGAAAGCTGCATTTAAAACACCCAAAACAAGGTGGGAGGACCTGCTCTCTTTTTTCGCTGGTGAGGAACTGGGTGGTCTTGAGATTCCCTCTCTCTGTCAGAGACCCTGGAGCCGATGAGGGGACTGGCTGGAACGTGCAGCAGAAGCTGCAAACCAGGATAAATCCACGTCTGCTCAGAGCTGCTCTGGGCATGAAGCTTCCTTGGCTGTTGGCTCCTCCTGAGAAATCACTTGGGGAATAAAGCAAGAGCTGGGAGAGTCACAGGTTGGAAAAGCTCTCTGAGATCATCTCAGTCCAAACCATTAGCCCAGCACTGCCGGGCCCACCACCAAAGCACGTCCCCAAGTGCCACATCTGTGGTCATTTGGCATCACTCTGAGGTCCCAGCAGAATTCCCACCTCCCTCAGGGGTTGTGCAGGAAGAGCAGCCCGGGACAGGTGCCTGGAGCCCCTGGAAGCACCGATGGCAGAGAGGGGGGGACACTGAGCCAGCCAGGATGAGATGAGCAGAGCAGAAAGGCCCCAGAGCAGGGACCTGCAGCCTCACCTGCCTCCTCACATCTCCCTGCAAGGGGTGGATGTGGGGACATCAGGAGGACGAGTCACCTGCTGTGGGCAGGGAAACATCCACAGGATGAGGTCCCTGGGGAGAAGGGAGTGGCACAGCAAGGAGGGGACGGGTGACACTCTGTGCTCCAGCCCTGAACTGAAGCCACAGGTGCCCCTTCTCGTGCAGAGAGAGCCAGGGTGCTCTGGGCAAGGCACTCAGCATGATCCTGGAATGGATGGGTTGGGAGGGACCTTAGAGATCATCTTGTTCCAACCATGGAACAGGAACACCTTCCACTAGCCCAGGTTGCTCCAACCTGGCCTTGGACACTTCCAGGGATGGGACAGCCACAGCTTCTCAGGGCAACCTGTGCCAGGGCCTCCCCACTCTCACAGACTTTCTTCCCAATATCTGATCTAAATCTCCTCTCTTCCAGTTTAAAACCATCCCCCCTGTCACTGCTCTCGTGAAGTCTCTCTCTGGAGGGACTGGCAAAGCCCTGGCCCCTTGGGGCTCCTCTGCACTGCCCAGCTGGAGCCACCAGGAGGTCACACATTGGCCCCAGCAAGGCCCTCGTCCCTCCTTCCCTCTGTGGAGCTGGAATTGGAGTCATCCAGGGCCCCTCAGCCATCCCTGCTGCATCCCATTTCTCTGAGCTAATATCGCGCAGCATCTCAAATGAACGAATTCAGATGAACAAACAGAGGGAGTTGTGGAGGGTGGAGGGATGAGGGTAATCAGACCTGAAAATGACTCTCCTTTCTGGTGTGAGTCACACCTAATGTATGTGCATATTAATGCTCCCAGCGCTGCTCCTCTTCCCAGCTTTGTTTCCAAGAGCTTTCACTGGGGTTTGGCTGGAAAAGGCACAGCTCAGCCCCCAGCTCAGCTCAACATGACTACTTCCAAAGGAGTGGGGGTCCTGACCTGCTGGATAGCACTTTTCCATCCCTCTGCTCACACTCTGACATGCAGTAAGGCTCCAGGTCTCAGCTGGACCTCAAGCCCAGTTGTGGCATCTGGTGCAGCACCAGCTTTCTCCACCCCACCCAACTGTGATCAACAGCTTGGCTCCAGTCGGGTCTCCAGCAAGGGCAGCAGCACAAATACGGGTTCAAAGCCTTTGGAAGGCTCCAGCATTGTCAGTACGCCAGCCAAAAATGTCTGGGCTGGGAACTGAGCAGCTCTGAGGTGGTGGCTCCACTGCCAGGGGTGTCAGGAGGGCTCTGGCACTGGTGTGACCATCTGCTTCCAGTTACACCCAAGGGTGGAGCCCTCCTTGCAGTGAGGGGCTAAAACTCAGGTGGGTCCAAGGCATCTTTGGGGTCTCAGATCCCAATTATCCACAGGAGAGTCAGCCCCGGTGAAAAGCCCTCGGTGGCAACTGCAGGAGCCCAAAGGGCAGCTCGAGGTGCGTGGCTGGGTCCTTCCTGCACAGCCCAGCACCAGCCCCGTCTCTGAACCACCACGTGCTGGGTGTCCTCAGAGAGGCGCAAATTAACTCCCCCAGGTCTGGGCCCTTCCTCCTGGCTCGCCCCTGCTGCGTGAGAGGAGGGCTGGGGACAGCTCTTTGTCCCTTGGCCACACCAGCCGTGAGACCCGCTGGGTTCAGGGGGGTTGTGGGGCTCTGACACCCCAGCAGATCTGCTGGAACCCCCGAGCTCCCCGGGGACACATCAGCGCCTCCAGAGCTCCTGTGGCCGTCACAGAGGCCAGACAAAGCTGGGATTACCTTTGTGAGGTGCCAGCACCACAGGCAGGAGCCTCCCGTGGGTGACAGCACCCAGGGAGGCACCTGGAGGGTTTGGGTCCTCTGAGGAGGCCGGGCAGAACACGCTGAGTGAACCCCAAACGACCCCCAGTCCTGTGAGCAAGGAGGGCCCCGAGAGCTCCCAGAGCTTTCCAGGAATGGCAGGACCACCGTGCCTGCTCCTCCTGCTGGTGGCTCCGCTGGTTTCACTGGGAGCACAGCAAGCACAGCACCACAGCCCAGCATCCCCAGGGGCTCACACGCTCGGGGCAGGGGTTGATTTCCATGCGGTGGGTGCCCTTAGTTGTTGGTGGGCTGGAAGAGGCAGGGGTGGGTTTGGATGGTGCCCAGTGCCTGCCCCTCGGTGCTGGAGTGGTGGGAATAACTCACATTGGGAAGTGGAGCAGGAGACTGAACGGGAAAGAGAAGCCCCAGGACGAGTGTCGTCGTTTCAATTTTCTTCCCCCTCCCCCCCCCAAGAGAGAAGAAAAAAAATTTTATAACAAAAATTAAGACCCATAAAGATGATCTGGCTGGAAATGAACGTTCTGAATCCCTGGCAGTTGTGCTCCCACGCTAGGAAAGAAATGCCTGCTGCGATTTAGACCATTAGAGTTAATATTTAACCTCGTTATTTCCAGCCTGCCTGGGCTGCAGCCCAGCAGGTCCCCCCACCTCAGGCCTGCAAGGAGCCCAGCTGTCACCCCTGAAGGACAAACAGGAGCAGTTTTAACTCTGCTCCGTGTAGGAAAGAGCAAAACGCTCCTTGCAGCCCCGCAGCAAGGTTGGAATGGGATTCCTGAGCCTCTCCATTACCAGCCTGGCAGAGCCGACAGCGACAGGAGCTGCTCCGAGGAGGCTGAGCACAGCCTGGCAAATCCATTTCTCCAGCCTAATTAGGCTCAGTCCAGGGCACAGAGCCAGCAGCCCGAGGAGGGGAGGATGTAAAGGAGCATCAGCCCCCAGAGACATCCCCCCCACCCCTTCCCCTGCCTGTCCCTGCCCTGGGGCTGCTCTGCCCCCCTGTGCTCCCAATGACAGGCCCAGGGTAACCCGCCCCTGGCTCCTAATTGGATTTGCTCACGCTAATTATGATCATTTTTGCCTCAATTAAGCCATTTGTTTCCAGTGCAGCTCCCCCATCACAGGTCCAGCACAGGCTGCTTGGGCCACGTGGACCCCGAGTGTCAGGGTCACCTTCGCTCGCCCCTCAGGCTCCCCCCAGGATCATTCTTGTCTCATCATCCTCTAATCACTGCATAAGCCCTTCATTTTCCTCCCCGTCCTCGTTCCCCCTCCTTCCCCTTCTCCTCTCACAGCACCTGCCTCGCTCTGTGGTGGCCCTTCCCGAGGAGGTGGCACCGTCCCTGGTGTCACCCGCAGAGCCACCGAGGCCAAATGAACCCCGGGGGACACGAAGGTGCAAACCTCGGCTCTGGGGACCCACAGCCCACGTGGTTCCCGCCATCCCAACGCCCCTGGTCTGCAGGAGAGGCAGGGGAACACGGCCTGGAGATTTCCAGGCTGTGCTCGAGGGAATCTGCTCCTTAGCCTGGCACTGAGGGAAACACAAACCCACACTTGGGTGGTGCACGGGGCTGTGCCCAAGGGCAGCACAGGCTCAGGGGGGCACATCCCACATCCCCTCCGGGGCCTCGGAACAGAGGATGCCAAGGAGGACTCAGTGTGTGTCTCCATCCAGCTGGAGTTCAATCAGCTGCTTCTCACATCACCCAGCCCCAAACTGAGATGGGCTGCAGCCACCCCGTGTCCTGGGACATGTTCCAGTGCTTCAGCTCCTCACCCCAGAGGGAAAAAGAGGTGAAAAAGCCACAGAGCAGGACAGGAAAAAAACAGGGACGCTACACTGAAGAGATGCTCCAAGGTACAAGTTCTCACCTTTCAGCAGGACAGACTCTCCACCTCCCCCTGCCCAGAGGGGCCAAGTCCCCCAAAAGCACCATGTCCTCTGTGCCACGCAGATCCCACCCAAGCAAACAGCCCCTTTTAGCCCCAGACCTGCCCCCCCTTCTGGGATGCACAAGCCTCATCCTGCTGCAAACTGCAGCCCACGGCATTTCGGGCAGCTCACTCAGAGCCCCTCACCCCCAGCAGGGGTGACACCCACGAGGCCACCACCGCCACAGGGGATCAGCCACCTCTCCAGGCTGAGCCCTCACACCCTGCCAGCTGCAGAGCCACCATCACCCTCCTCTTCAGTGCCACCAGACATGCATCACCTGCTTACCCGGGCTGGATCCACGGTGCTGACCTCGGGATCAAAGCAGCTCTTCAGCTACTTCTGACTCCACCAAGCCATTTACTCCCTCCACACTCACCTGGGGAGGTCTCCTCCTCCTAAATCAGGGCTCAAGATCTGGGGAGCTCTGGGCAAAACCTGCCTCGTGGCAGGCAGGTGTGCCCAGAATTCATTTGCAGGTGAGCTCAGAGAGGCAGATTTAATGCTGGTTTCTTCCTCACTGTATTTAAGCAGAGTCACTCTGCAGCCTGACAGCCAGGCAAGGAACAGAGCCTGCTCTTCATCTCCACATCCAGTGCTCCTAAAGCTCGGGAGCAAGAGGAAAAGCCAGCACAGGTTTCAAGGATGCCACTTAAAAAGGGTGTTTTATTAATTTCGGCTTTGAAAGCACTGGCTGCAGAGAATGGGAGTCATTGAACGCAAACAGGGAGCAACTGAATTAATGCGGAGCCCAATTTAATATCCAGGAGTTCCAACATCAGCTCCTTTATCAATCTTAAAAGATAAAGAAATCTTGCTGTTATTGAGCAGTAAGGAAAGCAGAGCTGTTGTGGCTGCAGATGATGCCAGGTAAGAGACACACCTGCATTTAAAGAGACACTGCCATGGCGAGGAGGGGGAGCAGCTTCATGGCTCAGGACTGTTAATGGTGCACAAATAACTGGTCAAACCTGGGAGAAAAACAGCTCTGACTAGTCCAAGACAAAGCCCACTGGGGTGTGAGGAGCCAGTGCCAGCTCTGAGGGGGTAAAGCCAACTTTGGAGCACCAGGGAGGAGTCCAAGGGCTGCAACTCCAGATGTGTCCTGACCCAGCTGTTCTTCCAAAGCACCAGAATTCCTTCCTTTAAGTGGTTCACTGCTGGCCAGAGAAGCCCTTTGAGCCATCACTGCAATCCAGCAGGAAAAGCTGCCCAGAGCACAACCTGCCCCAGAGCTGCTTTAGGTGAGAGAAACTAATCTTTAATTAAAGACACATCAGCATCCCTGATCCCAGCAGGGCCTGGGAGCCAGGACACCTCCACCCCTCTCACCTGACTTCCTCCCTGCCTTCAAACTCCCTGGGCCTTTTGGGTTTGTAACTCCCACTCTTTCCCTCACAGCCCATATGGACTGGGGGACAGGAATAAGACCTTGGGACATCTCAGTACCTCCTTCCTGCAGCATTTGAGAGGGTTTGAACGTCCCTGGAGGCTTTGCCTGTGGCACAGGGCGAGCACTTGGTCCAGGCAGCGGCTCTCCAGAGCTCTAGGGTTGCATTCAGGCACATTATGATCCTAATTTGCCTTTCCAGACCCCAAATCCCTATTTCTTCAACTCTTGTGCTGAACCAGGGCCCTCCTGCAGGATCCACGTGGAAGGAAGAAGCTCCATGGAGAGCTCCCAGGTTTAAAGCAGACAAGGCAGACCTGCTGCCACCATATTTCTGGGAATGCTCCGCGTGTGGAGGGAGGTTCCTTTGAGGCACCAGCCAGTCCAGGGCTATCAGGGAGCAGTCAGTGTGTCCAAACTCGGGTTCTGCCATACGGAAAACCCTCCATCCCTCCCCTTCCCATCACACATTCCAGCATTCCCAGAGTCATCACCCTGCCGGGAGCCATGAAGAGCCACAGGATGGTTCAGAAGCCCATTCCCTGAGGTCCCAGCAGCAGCACGTCCACACCACCTGGTGCAGCTCCAGGTCCTGACAAGCAACCACTCCCCAAACTCACATGATAAAATAGGGTAATTTTATTGTTATAAACTTCAAAAAACAACATAGCATTTGACTGGACATCTTAGGGCCACAGCTGCCCCCAGGGAGTCAGGAACTTTGCAGGCCCAAAAGGTCCAGGTCCGTGGGTCAGGCTGCCTGGTTTTCCTGGAAAACACCGGAGATTTTTACCCTAAAACTGGCTGCCATCGCTGACAGTGGGGCTGCTGAGTTCAAGTCAACCCTCCCTGCACCTCTCCTCACCCTCCACTTCCCTGTGAGCCAGGCAGAGCACCGGTTTCCTGGGAATTAGGGGAGTATCCACTGGGAACAGCTGGGACTAAGAGCAGTGAGTGACCCCAAAGGAAGTTGTTAGAGGTGAAGACTCTCCCATAAATCCCCTTTTGAAGAGTCAGAAAGGCCTCGTGGCGACCTGCAGGGTCAGAGGGGCCACCCCAAGATGCTCCAGCGGCCCTTGGAGGTGACAATGCCCCCCACACTGTGCACACCCACCATCACCTCAACACCACGCGGGGACTGAGGTTGTCTCTTTGCACAGGGAGAAAAAGGAACACTCACCTGGGGATCTGAGAGCTCCTTCAGCATCACAGTGACCCCATCCTGCCCTTCCAGCTCCAGCTCTGCCTCGGTGTCATTGTGGGACCTGCACTCCTCGCTGTCTGACTCCTCATCTGAGGGCTGGGGGGCAGAAAGAGGCTGAGACACACGGAAGGTGGGAGGAAGGACACACCAGTCCTGCTCCCAGGGGCACTGGGAGCCTCAGCTTTGCAGGGACATCAGCCAGAGGGGAACTTCAGCGTTGTGGCACGAGGGGGGCACCCACACCTTTCAGACACTGATGGGGTGATGTCCTCAGTTGGGAGGGACCCACCAGGATCAGAGTCCAGCGAAGGGAACCTCTTCCCAGCTCCCTGCACGAGCTCTCAGAGCCCAAACCATCACCTCCCAGTTGCTCAGCCCCTGGGGAACAATCCTGCCCAGCGGCCAGAACATCTCACCTCATACGTGGGGTCTTTGGAGTCGTCCTCTGGCAAGTCCCGCTCCAGCACCACAAACCAGGACTCCTGCTCCTCCAGGGCCACATCATCTCTCTGCCTCTTGCTGGCTTTGTTGGATGGGTTGATCAGAGCCTCCAGGATCTCTGCAGGGGTTCCACAGGAGGCACCGTCACCACCCCCAGGACAAACACACACCGGTGTTGGGAGTTTCCCAGCCCTCTGCAGGAATCCCAAACCCTGCCATGCCGTGTTTCTCGGCTGCAAAGCCCTCAGCTGTTCCAGGAGCTCTTACCCCTGGGCTGGTTGCCCTGGCCCCAGTCTGCTGGCAGGTAGCCCAGGATGTTCTGGATCCTGGTGGGCACCACGGAGAGGAGAAGGCACACGAGTCTCCCCCGGCGCTTCCTGGCAAGTTGTCCAGGCCTGGGGGAAGACTGGGTGGGGTAGAGCTGGCTGATCATGGTGTCCACAGGGACTGCAAATCCAACCCAGATCCACGCTTTCTGAAGCATCTTCAGCTGCAAGGAGAGGTACATCAGGTATCTGGAAGTTCTCATATGTGCTGAAGTCCTCAGGGGAAGCCTTTAAACCCTGCTCTGCTCCCAGCGTGGAACTGAGGTGGGAGCTCTTGGATTGGACTTGGTTCCCAAAACCCTCCCATCTCTCCTGGCCCAGGCAGGGAGAGAAATGTGAATGTTGCAACCACTGTGAGCAAGAGGGAACAAGGCAAGGCCAAACCAGGCAGAGGGAAACTCCAGGATGGGGAGGAAAGACAAGCTCACACTGAGTACAGGGCAGAGGGAAAATCATGGAATGGTTTGGTTTGGAAGGGACCTTAAAGACCATGTGATTTTAACTCTGCTGTCACAGGCAGGGACACCTTCCACCAGCCCAGGTTGTTCCAAGCCCCGTCCAACCTGGCCTTGGACACTTCCAGGGATCCAGG